>JAVJGJ010000014.1:82495708-82547292 GCA_035590215.1 Microhierax caerulescens
GTACATCCTCTAGGCCAGGGGTCCTCAAACTACGGCCCACGGGCCAGATACAGCCCCCCAGGGTCCTCAATCTGCCCCCCTGGTATTTACAGACCCCCCGCGCCGGGGGTTAGGGGGGGAAACCAAGCAGCCGCAGATGACTGCCTGCCACTTCATCCGTGCGCCGGCCCCCTGGCTAAAACGTTTGAGAACCCCCTGCTCTAGGCTCTCCCTCCAGTGGGACCATGGCGGTTCCAGCCCTCTGTGCCAGCACTGCAGCTGCGTGTAGGAGAGGCTCTTCCTTGGATCGATTTCGCCACGATGACACAAGACAGATGACTTTGTCATGTGCCTGGCAACAACAGAGGCTTCAGCCCACTGCAAATGGTGTGCCACCAGCAACTGAAATGCCAGCACGTTTTCCAGGTCCTTTCAGATCCCTGCAGCTCATAAGACAGCATGATGACAGAGGAAAAAACAAAACTAATAGCTGGGCTGCAAGCGCAGGTGATGCAGGCACACTCAGTGACCCGCAGGGCACAGGACATGGAAGGTTGGATCTTGTGAGAGAAAGTACCTGGCAGCTTAAGGGGGAACATTTTTTTTTTTTTGCTCAAGTTAAAGAGGACTTGTTTTTCTTTGGAAGGAGCAGTAGAAGTTTGTCTTCTTGAACCATTAAAGTGTAATTAGGATGGCTTGGCATCACCTGGCATCACCTCAACTCTGGTATTACTGTCGGTTCTGCAAAGGGGTTGGATCAAGTTATTAAAGGGCATGGCTAATTGTGTGCAGCCAAAAGTACGTACACTTTTAGCATCAGCAACATTTTTAGGCTTGATTTGAAAGCCAATGAAACCACTGGGAAAAAAATCAATTTATTCCCTTGAGTGTTCTCCCCCCAGCCTGGTCTTACAGGAACAGTCCCACAGGAGCCCAGGCTGTCAGTGGAACATGGCTACTTGCACGCTGTGTAGATGGAAAACCAGGACACAGTGATTAAACTGAGAAACGTGAGTATTAGTGAGTCCGTGTTGCTCGCTACGGTGTTACTGCCGTGCGTGACTTGAGGATTTGCTCCAAGGCCTTGCTTCATCCCTCTCCTACTTCTCTCCTATTTTTGTGAAGGTCTGTCTGCCACAAGCAAAACTGGATTCAAAATGGGTTATTTATTTTAAGCCAAGCTATTTGGATCAAGTTCTTAGGATGTCCACCGACTAAAATACCTGATCCCTAATCTCTGCTTAGCCTCTGACTTTGCACTTGACTTCAGAAGGTGTGATCCTGTGCTGCAGGGGTGACTGTGGACGCAGCCCCAGGTCCCAAGGCCATGAACCACAAGGCCAGCAGAGCAGGAACAAAGAGGGGGATGGGCAGCTGCCTGAAGCCCATGGGGCTGAGGCACCACGGCATCTGTTTGCAGGCAGGAGCCAGCTGCTGAGAGCAAGGTGCCCCCGTGGGGGCAGCGGGCACTGGCTTTGCCTGCCAGGCAGGACGCAGGCTTGCTGCACGGGGCTACTGCTGGACGCTGCCCTGGCTGTGGGCTTGCACCGCCGGCTTTGTGGGGTTACATCACCACTTCCAGGCCCTCCTCCAGTTTATGAGCAGAGAAATGGATGTTTCAGTGCAGCTCTTTGGGCAGGTTTTGGCCACTCTCAGTGCTGTAGAAAGCTCACTTGTTGGACACCCACCTTCTGGTCATACCCAAGCCACGTGCATAGTGATGCATCCCAGCAGGTAGGTATCTGTGTCTCCTGATGGCCCCTTTCACATCAGCCTGTCACGGTTTGGACACCATCTTGTACATCCCCTCCCACATCCCTTAACTTGCCCTGGCTTCCCAGACTGCTTTCCAGCCTGCCCACAGCAGGTGAGGTCCAGCAGATGCCTTGATAAAGGAGGCAGATGTCCCAGCAAGGATTCTCCTTCTGCTCTACATGTGTGGTTGCTCCCAAGCTATCCTGAAGCCTACCCTGCCAAGGCACTGATGGGAAAAAGTGGAGCAGAGCTATCATTACCCTAAAAACTTGCTTCTGCTGCTCCACAGCCCCGCTCAGAGAGCAGCTCCCTGCCTGGTTCTTTGTGCCCAGCTGCCTGCCCATCAGTGGGCTGCCAGGCTCAGAGGCAGCCACGCCAGGCTCTACACCCTGAGGGGTGGACAGTGTTGTTGCACCCAGGGGCTTGGTTCTCCCAGCAGCCATGTACCTTGAAAAGCAGGATGCTTTGCTGTGCAGCTCCCGGGGAGCGGGGAAAGCAGGGGAGCTGTCAGTCCAGAACCAAGTGTGTTTTTAAGCTGCTAAAATGTTCCTCTTCTACTTACATGGGAATAAATGGAGATGGGAAAGGCAGACTCCTCCAGACCTGGGGACAGTGAGGCTCTTGGTACTCACGAATGCCAGGATCAGCAGAAATGAGGTGTCTTTGCTTGCAAGGCTGCAGTGCAGGAGCAGTGCCGTGATGGAAGCCCTGGACATTCAAACAAAAGAAGAAATAGACACAGTTTAAAGGGTATTTTGATATTTGTTTAGCTTGGCTATCACACTTTACCGAAGAAAAGGAAGGTTTTTGCTAAAGTTGAAACAAACAGTAAAATAGAACATTAAATAAAGGGTTAGTAAACTTGCCAGTAGTGTTAAGCCAGGTACGCTGATGAGGTCAAAATTTAATTCCACGCTGAAATTGGAAATTTCAAGTGCAAGTGTTCACAGCAAGCCAAATTATATTACTTATCAAACCTCCAGGTGCTCTGAATAGTCTCATTCGTTGTCATTCATCCTATCAGTATTTGCAATACTGAAATCCACTGTGAAAACAGAGGAAACTTTTTTGGTCTGTCTAGGGCAGACACAGAAGGGAAAGCTGCAAAATTGTCCACACAGCCTGCTGTGGGGCCTCTCGTAGGCTGACAAGATCTGCAGTACCATCTAAGCATCTCCCTCTGATCTTTCCTCCATCCTTGTCCATTCCCTCAGCTCCTCCATTAAATTATACTAAGTACAGGAGCAATTTAAAGGTGCTAGTTCAGAGGGGTCAAGAGGAACAGAGGGTTGGGAAGATAAGGAGAGTAGACCTAGGAGGATTCTGGCTCACGGAGGGATGTTCAGCAGGTAGGCTGAGTGGGGTGCTGGCAGGGAGATGCACAAAGCTCCCAGTGCTCTGGTATCAAGCCTCAGCAGGGTGCAAAACGTTAGCCTAGGCCAAAAGAAGTAATGTGGCTTCTGCTCCAATAGCATCCTTCCACCTGAGGAACTCCTGAGTATTCGGTGAGAATGGAGGTGTTCATCTTCTCATTACTCCAGTGGCAAAATGAGCAGCGTGAATAACTCCTCACAAGAGTGAGTAAGAGATTCACAGCTTAGGTTGTGCACTCCTTGCTCAACATCACACTGCCCATCTGCAGCAAAGCCAGGAACAGATCCGGTGATGCACAACATCCGAGTTTGTGACTTACGAGTAGTAATTATTGTAATTAAACAGTGGTCCTGAAATACTCCCTGGGTTACGAATGCTTCTTCACTCAAGTAACCTCCCATTTGCCTGAGTAAGGGCACAGCAATTTTGACCCAGAAGATTTTGTATAGCATATTAAATTTGTATCCTCAAATTACACATCTAGTTAAAATACTCTTATAAGTAATTATCCTGTTTGCAGTATAAACATGTTACCAAGTTAAAACTAAATGAGCAATTAACATATAGTATAGTGTAATATCAAATTGACTCCTTATAATACAATCTAAAATTCACCAAATAGAACAGTAATGCTATGCAACCAAACAAACAGGATAGGTGTGAAATTAAACAGGATATTGGTGCATTGTGCGAGAGAGATTTGGTGGTGGAAATGAGTCACCTCTTTGTCAACAGCATCGCTACCATCTACCGTGTGCTTCGTAGAGGGGAAGCAGGACATCCAAGACAACAGTGGCTGTACAAAAATAACACCAGAGCCGTCGCAGCCTGCACTCAGTACTCTTTAACGGGGACAAGAGCCACAAGTGAAGCTCAGCAATGTCAAGGCTGGAGAGCTGTGCAGGGACGGGGTCCCCATCCTGGCTCCATCAGCCAGCACAGCTCCCTCCACTGCCATGGGAGCTGCCTCCACCCGTCTGCGAACAGGGATGGTGCCGCACGGCTTGGACAACATACAACTGAAAGCTTGTGGATGATATTGACTCCATCCAATGTCTCTGATAAGGAAAGGCAGGCAGACAGTGCTACGTTAGAGCTGTTCCAGTGCCTGGCTGAATTCACCCCTGCAGTGAATAAACAAGCTCTCTTTGATGACCTTGTTTCAGCATGCCCGAGAAGGCAGCAGTGCCCTGAAACCTCAGGGCAGCAGTACCGTGTCCCATGCACCAGCTTCCTGCCCTGCAGCCAGCGTCAGGCTTCACTCTCAGCTGCCGGCACGGTCCAAGGGGTGTAAGCCTGCTTTCAGGTGCACTAGCACAAATCCGGGACTGGGTCATGGGCACAAATTCATCCCAGGGGTGACCTGGTGCCAGCCCCTCTCACTGGTGATCCCACACAGAGGAGAGGCTGCAAGGGGCTGATGTGTGTTGATGGTGCCCTTTGCTGAAGGACAGCACCGCAGAGAGTGATGGACCAGCAGACCAGGCTGCCTGGCTCCATTCAGACATCACGTAGACCACAGCTCCTTTCACGTGTGGCCAGGCTGCTGTGGGGACATCCCACTCCCTAGGGGACAGGAATCGGGCCCCCTGACTTAAGCAGCAGAAGAGCTGACTTTACTCCATGCTCTTTTGAACATTGTTACATAAATGCATTCAAATATTTGTAAGGTTGATTGAAAATGTTGCTAAATCAGACTGCTCAGATTTAACCACCAGAAATTAAATCAGATAATAAA
This sequence comes from Microhierax caerulescens, assembly GCA_035590215.1. NCBI lineage: Eukaryota > Metazoa > Chordata > Aves > Falconiformes > Falconidae > Microhierax > Microhierax caerulescens. The sequence goes on from JAVJGJ010000014.1 coordinate 82,500,555, forward strand.
CAATCAGCATTTAATTCCTACAAAAGCATGATAATTTTGTAGGACGTTGGGTTTATATTGTCTACGCACCTGCATGTGGAATGTGAGTGATAAAGTGAGATTTGATAGCAAATTGGACTGGCAGACAGTTTTTGAACATAATTACTCAAAAGAAACCACTCGGAATCAATTTAATCATAGTTCAACTGATTTTTAATTTCCAATGGTACAAAAAAGTACCATTCACATTAGGCTTTTCTGACTTTGGTTTGTAATCATGGAATGTCTGTATTGTAGCCAAGCTAATTAAATAAATGCTAAGTATTTCTTGCTTTGTAATGGGGGGTGGTGGTGGTGGTGGTGGAAATTAAAGGTACCTCCCAACTAGCAAAGTAAACAAAAGCGAATGGCTTGGCAACACACTGAATCTGCAGTCATACATGGTCTGTACTTGTTTAGCAGTTGTGAAATTCTGGGACTGTTATCAGCAATTTCTGCTGAGGCTCTCCGGACAATTGGCAGTTGCGCTAACAGAAGGCTGGGACGCAAAGCCTAACCGCCAGAAAGGAAGTGTTGCTACAAAATACCATCTGAAATTCGGGGTGTGATGCTGATCTCTGTCCTGCGGAAAAAGGTATTGCCCTGGCAAAGAGGGGGGTGGTGAGGGGCTGGGACCACAGCCTGTCCTCCCTGCTCTTGTCTTGTAAGACAGGAAAAGAGCTATGCAGCCATCAAAAGGAGTGAGGCAGAAGTGCCAGGGCCCCTCTCAGCCCCCCAGTTGTGGAGGTACTCGGTGCGGTTGCACAGGCAGAGGAAGCAGCTGCTTGCAGCTGCTTGTGCATCAGAGGGGCAGGCAGCCATCAGGTCACGTGGTGACTGGAGAATGAGTCAAAAAAACACATCGTGTGTATTAAGAAGAGCAAAACAAACTGCCCTGTGGCAACTTGGTCCAGAGAGGAAAGGGCTGACACAATTACACTAATTTCATCTGGGATGGGAAGTCATCTCCAACCTGCTTTTATTCTCTAAGTGATCCTTTTTAACCAATTTTGATCTCTGTTCTGATGTCATCCTCTTAGCTGGAAGCTACTGAGGCACAATGATCTTAAAGCCCTGTATCCTGAGACAGAGATCTGAGACGAGACAAAACTAGGTTCTCACCTTCTCATCCTGCTTTTGATTTAGGGAGGGAGGAATTCGATCCTACATTCTCATGGGGGGAAACATTAAAAATAATTTCTTCCTCTGAGCCTGTTGAGCATCGTGAACAAAGGAACGTAGACCCCGTACATCCACAGAACAGTGAGGTGCTTCCCCTCCCCTCCGCAACTGCAGCATCCCCCTCCAATATCAGCTGGCCTGGCAGTGGGAATGGGTATTTCTGATGAAGCAGCCAAAGAGCAAAGTACGCCTTTCTGCTTTTACGCTGCCTCTGTGAGGGCTGCGGGAGGACAGACAATACCTGAGCTGACAGGACGCCTGGCAGCCCACAGCCTTCAAACAGCTCCCAGCAATGCTGAACTGGCAGAGTGAGTTCCCAGTGAATCAGGGCTTTGCAGGACACGGCGCCACCAGGATCTGGGTACCATGTAACGCTGCGGCACTTCGATCTGAGGCTCACAGCTGAAAGAGCATCGCTGAATCACAACCCATCTCCTGCGCACTTGATCACCGGAGGGGAATAGAGAACCCTGTGCTGGGTACCAAGGGATCTCATGTGGCAAAGGTGGGTGCCTTGGCAGCACAGCTGAAAACCCAGGGATGCTCGGGGAGCTCACAGGGGAGGTGCAAGCTCCTGAAAGGTGCTGGCCTGAGTGAGGGGAAGACAGGAATACCCTGGCAACTGATAAAGCAGACTGTGACAGCTTCTGAGTCCCTCTTTCTAATCAGCATAATGAGGTATTTAGGGTCATATGCCACTTTTTCTCCACATGTGCAACACACCTCAGCATCCCTGGGAGAAGTGTTCATGGTGAAGGGGCTGCCTTTAGGCCAGAAACCTTGCCCCTGCCCCAGACACACGGGCACCAAAGGATGGGTCTTGTACAAGGCACATAGCAGTGTAACGCTTCACTTATCCTTCAGGCCTTGGGCAAAACCAGCCTGTTCCACTATATGTATTTAAGAATGATAATTCCTGTCACAAGAAGGCCCCAAGCAGTTGGCCTGGCTTTAATAAAACACAAGCCACTGGTGCCTTCTGTCTTTAGCTCAAGGGGCGGGGGGAGGGGAAAGTTGTGCTTGTCTCTTGCTGAGCTGGGCAAGGACATGCATCATAGTATTTCAGGCATAAAACCCAAACACTCGAGATCAGGCTATCCCCACGAAGGTTTTTCCCGTTCTGCAGGAGTTAGGTCCAGCACAGGTTAAACAGCTGACCCAGCATTTGGACGCAGGAGACCAGTAGCACTGAGAGATGAATGGCCCCCACTTTTCTGGGTAATTGTGGTTAAAGCAGCTCACTGGCTCCCTGGGGTTAAGATGCTCTGGGGCTCAGTCACTTCACTTTTGCTTCACAAAGCAAGAAAATCAGAACAAAAACCCCCACTGCAATATACTCAAAGCATTCAGAGGCTAGAAGACAACCTACACCAAGGAAAGTCAGCTTTCATTCTGAATGTATGTATTCCTCACTTGTAGAGCCTGTGTGTCATATTACTGGAGGTGACAGACCCTTTCTTTACCATACCTGCCCCCCAAAACCCCAGGCAGCCTTCATAACTCCATGCAGAATTAAAAATGAACTATACTTAGAAATTACATCCAACATAGTCTAACAAGAAGCGAACAAAGATTTTAAAGGACCTGTTATTTATTTTTGGGTTTTTTCCTTTTGAAGAACTGATTTGAGAATGGCAATATCCCCAAACAAGCCTGTAATATTCCCAGGCAATGATACAGCTCTGCAAGATGGTTAAAAATAAACTTGTTGAAAGGCTCTCCGTCTCTCTTATACTCTGCGGGAATTTCCTGTGACTGCTACCTTCAGGGTATGCTTAGCAGTGACACACAAGGAAGTGCTGGCACGCTTCATCCCTCTTGCTCTACCCCAACACCAGGGAGTGGATCTGCTGGGAAAGGGCCTTGCTGACTCACTGGGCAGGATTCATGTGCCTAAATATAGGTGTCTAGTGCCATTCGGGGTCCCCTAGGGTATGCTGCTTGATTCCCAGCTGCTGCTCTGGGAGGGTGGGAATTTCCAGCAGGTCCTCTGCTGAATCTGCCCACCTAAGATATCCTCAGATCTCTAAAAGGGCACAAAGTGCCAAGACATACAGGGACATACTCCCCTATTGGGTCAAAGGGGTCAGTGTGGTGCAGACGTGCAGGAGGTGAGCATAGTGAGCAGAGTCCCTACGTTGTTCCTACCAAGCCAACTCTTATTGAGGTCCTCAGGATGCATGAACCGGGACCATAGCAGAGGAGGGATGTACTGGCTCTGGGCAGCCAAGTGCTCTGCAGCATCCTTGTGGCAAAAGCAAAGGGGGCACAGCACCACCATGACGTGAAAAACTGGGAGAGCCATAGACATGCAGGATGTCCCAGGGTAGCGTGAGAGAAATGTGTGCCTCAGACACTGAGCAAAAGTCACATCTGGTCCCACCCAAGCTGGCATTTACCTTTTGCTGAGCCCTGGTTACCTGCAGAGCAGGGCTGGTGAACGGCTACCACCTGTCTGAGCCAGAGCCGTGAGCAAACCACACGTGCTCCCCAGTATGGCAAGGCTCCCGCAGGAAATCACGTCGACTTACTGTCCTCCTGATTAGATTTAGTTCAGTGAGCAGAAGTGACATGCCCCAATATTTTTCCTTCCCTGTGCCTTGTTGAACAGGGCAGGAAAACCTGAAAATATGACATAAAATACACTTTCTCCCAATGAGATCTTTTTTAAAGTAAAAATACAAAATGTAATTGAAAACTTGAAAGGCAATGAAAAATGACAGTATCTTGTGGGGAGGAGGTGCAGGCACTTACTTCTCTGGTTTATTCAAATTTGGGATCTCTTTATTGTTTGCTTTTCTTCTCTGGAGACCTGAGAGTCTGATAAGAACTGTCTGCGTATCTCAAATGAGCTCAGGGCCCATCCCGAACAGCCAACTACCCTGGACGTTACCTGCACAGGGAAGTTTTGCCAGATGCCCTAGCGCAGAAACAGGGATGACTTCCATGTGGACACTATCTTGGGGTATAACTGCCTTTTCCATATGCTGTTCATCTCTTTCCCAAGTTTTAACTGAAAAAAAAAAAAAAGTAAAAAAAAAAAGTATTTTTGTTGCAAAATGGAAGTATCTGTCGGGTGCTGCCCTGTGTTAACACCTTAGACTGTGTTAACACCTTATTACCCAAAAATGCTTTCCCACAAACACAAGGATGAAGATGAAATCCCTGCAATCATTTATCCTGGTCAGAGCTCTGTGGATGTTAGCAGATCCATGTGCTCCTGTGGGAAAAGTAGAGGAAAAAGGGTGTTGCTGAGCGACTTGGGGAACCAGCGTCAGACTAGAAATCACATGATGAGGAATAAAAAGGAAGGTTTTCAAGGCTTCCCACAGTCTCTAGGACATCTGGGAGCTTTAAAGCCTTCCCTTCATGTCCCTCCCATGGCTGTGGTCCTCAGAGCAGTGGCTGAACTTCTCAGGCTTGCCTCTCTCCACTGTCCCTGGGAGGCCAGGCCACCACTTCAGGTGTTCCTGTGAAAGATGTCAGGACATGGAGGGTTACAAGCCACAGCTCAAAAGCTGCTTCACCGGTCTGGAGGGAGTTGTCCATTTGTGGGGAGGATGTGAGTTGGTCATAGTCCCCTCAAGCATCAGGACGGTCTTCAGGCTCCCAGCCCCAGGGAGAAGAAAGTTTCCTGTCTGCGAAGCAGAGGGCTTTACCAAGCATTTCCAAAGTGAAACTGTGACACCATCAGTCTTTCGGGCATGCGATGAAAACTAGTGTCTGGATAAAGTTTATGAATCACAGGAGACTGCTGGGGAAATAGGCCTCCAGGGAGAAAATGCACGTTTAAGAGCAGGGCTTGTCCAGTAGCGGGGAGCCTGGCAGGTGGAAGCAGCATGCAGGAGCAGAGCTTTTTCTGCAGATTGCCTCTTACCACCAAAGGTTGCACAAGCAGCTGGACACATATATTTAGCTGGATGAAATGAGAGGGAAAACTTAGGAGCTGACCTAGAGAACAAGCATCAAGAGGTGCTGCAGTCTTTTATTTCAGTACAGCTGTTTTCTACCCCAGCAACTTAGTATACTATTTTTGTAATAGACATGTTGCTGCTAGTACACATCAGAGATGCATGCAGCTGGTGCTGCCACTGGTAGGGACCCGTAGGGAAGGGAAAGGCACTGGGACATGGTCCTTGGCCAGTTCCCAGGGCTTCCTGAGGAGTCAGGGTCCAAATCCAGTGCAGAGATGAGTGACACTTAGAGCACCAACACAGGGATGCAGCTGGGAGTTGTGCTCCAAAACGAAGTAAGGAATGCTGCTGCCTCGGTTTGGCACGGGTTATTTATCAGTTTCCTGAACACAATCCTTTTCACAGGTACCTGCCCTTGGAGCTTACACAGACGTAAAAGGGGAGGCTGAAGAAAGCACTCTGACACTGGCAGGCTGATAGCACAGGTTTGAGGGGAAGGTTAAGCGAGCCTGATAAACTGGCTCACCAAATTGGTCACAAAAGCCACATAATATTGGATCCCATTAATTCTTAAACTTGTGTGTACAGCCACTTTCATCTGCCTCCCCTCACCCCCAGCATCCTTCCAATGGCTGCCTGGCCCCTTTTGACGGAGCACCCTCACCATTCCCGTCCTGGCCTGCCCCTGGTCTTGGTGGATGCTGCCAAGCTTTCCCACTGCCTTGCCACAGCTGTTGTTCCCAGCGGCACAGGTGCATGTTTTCCCCTGGTCCTCCAGCCTTCAATGTGCAGCTTGGGTGGCCACAGGGATGAAGATGGTGCTTAGGATAGGACCCTGTCCTGGGAATGCTGTAGATGCTACTGAAGCTTCATACTAACAGCATCAAATCAGAGCGTCATTTAAATGTCCGGTTTCATTGAGTTTGGCAACGTCTGAGCCCTGCTGCAGGAGCACATCTAGAGGTGGATCCCTTCTTAGAAAAACTGTTTTAACTTCTGTGGTATTTATTACTGTGTGGCATATAAAACTTGTGGATGGGCTGCGATTTGTGTGTCAGTGCTTCTCATCTCCTGCTAACATCATGTCCTTTCTCTCCTTTACCTTGCATCATTCAAACTCACCAGTAGTTCTTGGTTTTTTCCTATGCAGATGCACTAGGAGCAGACATCTCTGTTTCTCCCCAATTGGGAGCCACTTCCACCTTACTTTAGGATTTCGCAAAACCACAGGCTCTGCCTCTCTCCAGATGAGAGCTCCAAACACCCCCAACATGCACCGTAAGCACCTGGCTGAGCTCAGACTTACCTCGCAGCTCTGCAGGGCCATGCCATCTGATGGCCCCTGCCAGCCCTCCTTGTAGACCAATGTCCCTGCTCCATGGCAGGGGACACAATGCAGCTCTTCCACACCAGCTGCTGGGGCCAAGAACCACTCCGACCCAGCCCCAAGCTGCCACTGGGGGTGATAAACGTGGGATCTCAGATGAGCCCCCATCCCTAACCCAATCTTTGTGTCAAACAGCCGGGAAGGTTGGACTGTAATTTGGGACATTATTCAAATACCTTTTTGATGCAGCTGACATCAGCAGCTGACAGCCTGCGCTATGGATGCCTGCTTGTGGGCTGGCTCGATGCCACGCTGAAGCCAAAGGAACTGGACAGGCATAAAAATGACTGTGTTGGACCAGACCCACGGCAGACCTCTCCCCGACACCACAGGAAAGCGTCACAGTTAAATTGCAAAGGGTGCTGGATGGGCTGTAAAAGCAGAGAAACCCAGGAAAGGGCAAAATGGTGACTCTGCTCTGTCTTCTGGAGATTAGACAGGGCCGGGTTTATCTCAGCCGTCCCAGCTGGGTGCTTGTTTAAGCCATCCTTTAATCTGTTGCTAGAGCTAGGGTTGGCCTCAGATTTGAATCACCATAAATCAGTCCCATATACCATTGTCCTAATGCCTCTTATCTGAGCGATTTCTGAACATTCCTCAACAGCAATTACACCTTTCCTCTCCAATCTCCCCCAAAGTATCCTTTACTATTTACCCTCATTGATTTTTTGCATCCTATTTTATTTATGCCTATTGTGCCTTGAATTATCAAGTGAATGACACATTTTCAGACTCTAGCATGCTCCTGATTTTCTCTGTGTATCTGTTCTTACTCCTACCTCTTCCATACACCACAAATTGCTCTTTCATTAGTGAAGCTACTTTATGAACTTCCAGAGGGAAGCCCTGAAGAGGAAACGCACATTTTTTTTTAATGTTTATCACCTTCCTTTTATTTTGTCAGTGGGCAGATGTGTCCTCTTGCACTCCCTTGGGATACTTCCCTCCTTTCCATGGTTTTCTTGTTAAATAAAAAGAAAAATACCTCGGAACATAGAAAGATGCTCCTTATCCTGTATTTAAAAATCTTCAGGCCTGGCTGTGTCTGTCTTGGACAGTGCAGTTAAATACTGAAGTTAATCCCAGGGAAGGGACAACTTTTCTGTTTGAATGCTTATAAAGGCTTATGAGACACATAGCTCACTAAAGGCAGGTAGAGTGTATTTTAACGCAAGCAGTTCTGGAGGTATTATTCTCCTCAGAGACCACATCCAGCACATACACTATATGTTGGAAATGAATAAGAAGTTCATCTGAAATTCAATTCATGGACAAACTTTACAGAGAAAACACCTGGTGAGGCAGTGTACAGAAATTACAGGTGAACCACAGAAGTCGGTGGTTCCAGGCTTCCCAAATAACTTCAGCCAGCAAGCCTGACTTTCCTATAGCTTATAGAGCACCCCACTTGTTTGCAGCTACAGGGAAACTCTAAGAGGTGCTGGGTGTGGAGAAGCTTCATCCCAAAACTCAACAAGAGCAGGCACATTCAAGTCTCATGTCCAGCACAAAAGGGAGCTGCTGCCTTTGGGAGCTGGGCGGGTTTGTGCTGCCTGGGTAAATGCTCTCGCCAGCTGCAGCGAGACTGTGGTGACTGGGGCAGGGAGGTGGTGGGTGGTGGTGAGTGTGGGCTCCCAGTGCCAGGGCTTCGCAGTCACAGGAGGTGCTGGGGCACCAGGTCCTTGCACAGGATGGCCTCCCAGGACAGTTGATTGATGTAAGAGGAGGCACTGGGCTACAAGCAGCCTGTAGACAGATATTGGTGGATAATGGCTATTGGTGATTGCTTGGTAAATTCAATAAAGCCTTAACAGACACAAATCTGCTTGTGTCCATTAACAAACATATCCTTCTAGACCACAGCTGTAAAGCAAAACATCAATTGAGCCTTTAGGATAAAATTCTTCTGACCAGAGGTAAGGTAATGAATTAGGGACAACCTGAAGGGAGAAATCAGAACCGCAATGGGAAATGACAGGCTCAAATAACTAGAAAATGTAAACACACTTGAAGAAAAACCTCAGATGTCTACGCCTTTGGTTTGCTTGCTTAAACATGTTGCTTGAATTCTATTTTGTTAGGCACGCATTTCTTTTTCCTTCTTGACAATGACTCTGCCTTTCCTTTCTTTCCGTGGCTGCCGTTGCCTAACGTTGCTGCTAACTGGCACTAGAAAAGCAAGAGCAGAGAGAAACAAAGAAACTACTGTCAAACAAAAGCAGGCATAAATGAATAGAGTTTTCCTGCGGTACTTCTAAAAACTAGACAAAACCTTCTTTCTTTTCCAAAAGAAACCATTTTGTAATGAATCATTCATTCCACAGGGCTTATTGTTCAGCTGATGAACATGTGTTATACCCATTTACATTAGTGCAGGTGCTGTGAGAGGAGGGTAGAGCACAGCATATAGAAAACATGTCAGTTCCAGGATGTTGCACAGATTGTGGCATCTATCCTGCTATGAAATTACTTGCAACTATAGTTTCAATCTTCCCTCTTTGCGATGGATCTTATTTATTGGTCATTAAGATGCAGGGTTTTACATATCAATGAGTATCTTTCCAATAACTTTCCTATCTCTGAATCAACCCCCAAGCAGGTTAATAATAACAAGGCAGCTCACTCTCTACCAGCTTGAAAATATTCCTGCTAAGGAGGGAAAGCATGTTGCTGAACAGAGGTTTGCGAGTCCCTGATGGGATCAAGTCCTGCCTTCTCGGAAATCAGATGGGAGTTTGGTGTTTGGGCTGTAAGGCTTTAGGGATAAGCAAGTGCTATTCTACGGGCTTTTCCTGCATGAGTCCCACCAAAGCCCTGTGGAGGTGAAGGGGGGGCCATATCTTGGAGGGCAGCTGCTGTGGGCTCAGGTGCTGCCAGCTTGCTAGGCAGAGTGCCGGCAAGTGGCCCTGGTTGGAAATCAGAAGCGAGCTGAAGCTGATTGCTAACTGCTAACGTGGGGGTTTCTCCTGCAGGAGAAAGACTGCAGGACACCCATCCATGAGGTGCCGCTGGCTTCAGCAGTGAGATAGTTACTCCTCATGTTGCTGAAGCCCCTCCTGGCTACTCTGCAAGCTGAGAGCAAGAAGGTGATGATGGGCATGTAGGCTGGAGGGAGCACCCCAGCTCCCCAAGCCCCTCACTGCACCAAGGAAGGAGCACCAAGGCTGAATGTTGCAGGCAGCAATGGTTTGTCAAGCTTCTCCCAAAGTCCCCCCAGACGGTTTACCCAGCTTCCACCCACAGGCAGTTGTGACTTTCTTGCTGTGGGCTTGCACCTTGTTTCTGACATGAACATCTGCTCCCAGCAGCTGGTTGATGTTATATTCTTTTTCCCCTGAGAAAGAGCCTGTGGTACCATAACATCTCTCTGCATGGCTGTATCTGTATGGTTGGCCCCCTGTGATCCCTGGGTGGATGCAGGTACCTCAAGTTGGGGTACCTCAAGCTGGGAGTTAGCCCTGCTCTCGGGGAGGCAGAGCCACCACCATGTGTCTCACCACTTGGTCTTTGCCAGCACAGAGAACTCCACCTTCTGCAGGCATTTCCCTCCTGTGGTGTGCCCTCCTTGACGGTCTTCCAGCATCATTTGCAGGCAGGTTGTAGGACCCAGCTTTGAGCTCAAACTCTGCTTACCTGCTTACTCAGAGGAAGGCATCTTCTCTAGGGCTGTGAGTCAGTTTTGGAGGTATGTTCTGTCCCCTTTTGTATTTTCTCAGCACCCTGCCCAAGAATTGGACAGCAGACTGGGGCACAGCATGCTGGATCACTGCTTTTGATTTCTGTAGTGCAGGCACAAAATCCACCCCTTTGCTTCTCTCTGTTTATTGCTCTGCACTGCACAGCATCCCATTAGCTATGTTCATAACAGAGCTCTACTGAGAGTTCATCTCCAGCCATTTGCTTTACAATCATTGGATTTATAACAAGCTTGACCAAACCCCAATCTAATTTGAAACTGTGCTAAAGCACTTTTATATTTACTTTAGTAATGAAATAAAATTTCAGTTCTGTTTTTAGAGTGATTTATTTCAGCATCGCTACTGGTACAATATCTCATTTGTGTTTCATAAATTGCCATAGGCAGGAACAAAATACTAAAACTGTTTTCAGCAAATTACTTCTAAAGAGGATGGTTTCCCCTGTACACTCACACACAGACTTACCTTTTCAAAACTAACCGGTGATTTTGGTGCTCAAAAACATCTATAAAAAGTGCCTGATCTTTAGAAAAGGGTGAATAGTCATCTTCTGACTACCCAGCTATCTCTAATATGTCTTAGTCTGGATACCTAAATATAGTGCTAAACTAAATTGCTTTTGAAGCTGTGGACAAAAGTTATTTTCAAATAAGCTATCAATGTGTTCAGAATGTGATCAGGAAGTTTGCAGCACAGTAGCAGTGTGAGATGTCCCTGATAGTCGTGGTTCTAGCCTTAAGCTGGCCAGCAGGATCTGATCTCTTGCTGAGGACCGGGATAGGTGAAGAGTTCAAGGCAAGGCATCTCCACAAAAGGGATGGAGAGGCGGTACCTCATTTTTGAAACTCATTTTCCCGTTTGGTCCATCAGCACCCAGATTTATTAACCTTCCCAACAGGCTGTAAAGCCCATCTATTTCCCTTTTCCAAGCTAAGGCTATTGCTAAGGGTGTGAGTTGAGGAGGAGTTATTTATGGATGGTCCTTTGTCTAAGTTTATGCTTTTATTTTTAATTTATGTGGTAGGCTTCCAGTGTACTGCTAAGATGCCTAGAGATGCATTTTAAAAATTTGAATACATAAATAAATAAAATACTCTGTACTCAACCAGACCTAAATTATGTAGTATGAACAGAGAAGCGATTCAATAGACATTAGGGAAAGGACCAAAGGAGCACAGCAGACCAATGCTATTTGCAGACCCAAGAGTCCTTACCCTTGAGCATGCAGTACAGAGGAGGTGTAGCTGCAGCCCAGATTTTAGGTGGTGTTACTGGCCCTCATCCAGCCTTTCACTTGAGAGCTGAGTTCACCTCTACGGAGACCCCACACCCATCAAAGAGCAAAGCTCTTCCTAAATAAGCTGAATTAGGTAGATGTGTAACACCAGCCATAGGTGGTGAAACCCTGGCCCCTGTGGAATGGCCGGGTTCTTAGCCAGCGGCTCGTAGGGAAACCAAGGTTTCACTGGCTGGGTTAATCAGTTGTGTAATTCAGGTCCAGCTGCTGGATTAATCCATTGTAAGGCACCCATGGTTTAAAAGACAGATGTTTAAAGAATCAAAAGACATTAAACAAATAAACATTAGCTGGCTTACCAACAGGATGACTCTGACTGATGATGCAAAGACTATAGTGTGCAGTAAATACGGCATACATCTGTAAATGTACGTAATTAGAGGTAGTATATAATTTGTGAATGTGATGCAACGAGCAGTGTATCACAAATGTAACCAAGAACCGTGCTGGTCTGTGATGGGGCACCTATAAACATGTATAATTATACATAATAGTGCTATAGTATGCTGATAACATACCGTACTTATTGGATATATAATCCCAGATAGCATCTCGCAAACAATGTTATGATACGCCTGGCTAAACTATATAAGTGATAAATAGGGAATAATAAATATATCCATTTTATGTCCTTTTGTTTGCGTATGGTTTTAACTCAAATTATAAGGGCACACGGGACCAAAGGCAGAACATGTGAGCCCCTCTGCACACATCTTGCTGTGGCCCAGGACCACCTGGAGCAGAGGCTGCCACATGCAGAGGGGGCTCAGGGCCTTTGCTACACAACACGCAACCCCCACGTCATCGAAAGCTTTGTAACAGTGAAAGTGCTGATGGATAAACTCCTGGCCTGGGTTTCCCTGAGGCAGGTTTGCACTGCAACGGCCACTAATAAACATTACTGAGCTATCACTTAAGCAAACCAGCTCGGGTAATTTTACCAGTTCGGTGACGGTGGAGAGGGCTTCAGTGACCACAGGCTTTTGCCTGGGCTGCTGAGAGCTCCTGTGGCCATTGCTGCCATAGATACTGCACTCGGGGTCAGTAATTCAAAAGGCAACAGCATGGCCGACTTACCGGGGCTGCACTTGCGTCTCAGGGCTGTGCCGGGGGCTTGGCCTTAGGAAGCAAAGGCAGCAGCTTCCCCTTGAAAACACTTTGTTTCTTTGAGGTTTTCTGTCTGCACTTTGTATTTCACCCAGCCCAGGATTTGGGCTGGCACAAGGCACCCCTCCTTGAGCAGGTGAGCATCCGTGAGCACCCGAGCATTGCTGGGGAACACTTCCCAAAACACGCCAAGCTGGAGCACAGCCCACAGCACCCTGCCATGCCGCCGCTCCTGCCAAGTTTGCCCTAGCTTCATGTTATCATGCTGGAACTGCTGGAACAACTGCCCTGCTGGAAACTCACTATGGCAATAGGCACTGCCCTCTGCTTTCCACCCTCTGGTTGCCAGGGATGGACCAGCTTGAGCACAAAGGAGGATATACTTGCCAGTAAATGCATGGCCAGAAATACCTGAAAGGGGTGCATGGAAGCTGTAATTGATGGAGACATCGATCTCATTTGCTGATGTGAAGCAATGAGCATCTTCTGTCTAAGAGAGGATGCCAGAATGCATTGCACAATTCAGAAGTTTTATTCCCTTTGTTTTGAAAGAAGTCAATAGGAACCAGATGGTTCAGGGATTTGGTAATAGAATATGAAACCATCTCTCGATGGACCATTCAAATATGATCCATTGTATTAGTCATAGAAAATCATCAGATTACTCGCAGGTGTCTTAGGCAAAATGAGATAGCCATCCTCTTCTGCAGCCCAGCTCCAGCTGAACAGATTTTCCAGTTGAAACGGTAGGGTTTTTTTTCCATCAATTTGGCTTTCAGCTTTTAAAAAATCAGTCTTTCTGGACTGTGGGCTGCAGTTAGCTCCTTGCTGGGACAGAGTTGAGCAGGACTGCCACCTCAGCCCTGACGCTGATGCCTGCCAGTGACGTGAGGAAGGGATAACTCGGAAACATGTCTTCAGGTGTACGTACTTCACAAGTGAAAGTACCTTACGCAAGATGCTTGGCCAATGATCCTCAAAGAGAAGAGCGTGTCGGAACGGGTCTGTGGCTTTATCATGATGACTTCTCAGGGCAAACACTACTGAAAGCAGTATAAGTGGTGAAACTGCAGAACAAAGATGTACTTTGGCAGATTAATTTAGAGAAGAGGCCTCAAATGGATACACTGTGCGAGCAGTGAGAGGTTTGGGATAGGTTTTTCCCACAGATGGTACTGCCTAGCATGAGAAGCAGCTTGCATTAGGTGGTAGGAGGCAGTGAAGCAATCCTTCAGTGCACAGCGCAGCAAGTGTGGGAGCTGGAACTGGAGCACATCACCACATTTCAGCTGATCAGGGGTAAGAGCCTGCAAGGAAAGCCCTGTGTCATGGTAAATGCAATAGAATCAGAGGTGGCCCCCAATGACAGTTTTGTCATCCTTTCCACTTAGCAGACATGCTTTGAGATTTTCAGTCTCTGTGCTGCCAGCTGGAGTGGGAGGGAGGGGAATGGCAAGAGAAAATCCTCAGTTTGGTCCATGGTTGGGTCCATGACCCACACAGAGGCTGAACAAAATGCCAAACCAAAGTGCTCTGTTATGGTTATTGAAATGGCGATAGCATCGAACAACAGAGGCTCATAAGAAAACAACTGTAGATATTCTTCAGAAACACAGGAAAAGAGGACTGAAACAGACAGAAGAGTAGAGAGAAATGGGTCTTCCATCTCTTCAGACTTTTCCTGCTCATGACAAACCTCTACTATGGAAGCACTGGCTCTCATCTTGGGCAGCTCAAGTAATTAAACCTTTAAGGAACATGTACATGTTGTGGTTTAACCCCAGCTGGCAGCTCAGCCCCACACAGCCTCTCACTCACTCCCCACCCCAGCGGGATGGGGGAGAGAATCAGAGGAGGAAAAATGAGAAGACTGGAGGGTTGAGATAAAGAAAATTTAATAGGTAAAGCGAAAGCTGCACTTGAGCAAAGCAATTCAAGGGATCCATTCGCCACTGCCCATGGGCAGGCAGGTGTTCAGCCGTCCCCAGGACAGCCGGGCTCCATCAAGCTCCATAATGGTGACTTGGGAAGACAAACATCATCACTCCAAACGTCATCACTCCAAACGTCCCCCCCTTCCTTCTTCTCCCCCCAGCTTTACGTGCGGGGCGTGACGCCATGTGGTGTGGGATATGGCGCTGGTCACTTGGGGCCAGCTGTCCCGGCTGTGTCCCCTCCCAGCTGCTTGTGCCCCCCCAGCCTGCTCCCGGTGGGGTGGGGTGAGGAGCAGGAAAGGCCCTGACCCTGTGCGAGCACTGCTCAGCAATAATGAAAACATCCCTGTGTTATCAATGCTGTTTTCATCACAAATCCAAAACACAGCCCCACACTAGCTACTATGAAGGATTTTAACTCTATCCCAGCCAAACCCAGCACAATGAGCTCTTCTCATGTGCCCTCCTGACCTTGAGGACAGGACCAGACTCCTGAGTCATGCAATACTTGGAAGACAGAGCACCTCTGACACTAGACCTAATCTGCTCAAGCACAAACGTCAGCAAACTTCTAAAATTGCTTGTGATCGTTTGCAAAAGCGATGAGCAGTCCCTTCCACAGATGCATTACCATGGTCCTCACCGTGTCCAGCTTCCTGCTGGCCGTCACCCTTCTTCGGGGGCTTTGGGCAAGGCAGAGTCAGTCCGAATTCTAACAGCTCTCCTGAAAGAGACAGAGTAGGTGCATAGCAGCAACTGGCAGTGATAGAGATGCAGTGAGAATGAGCAGCTAAGGCTTGCAAAGCAAGAATGAATAGCTGAGGACTGTGGCACATTAAGAAGAATGGAGGGGTTACACTGGTCTCCTCATTTACAGCAGATGGAGCAAAAGGGAGGCTGCAGTGGCTTGGACTGCACAGCTGTAACTGCAGGGAACAGCCAGACCTGCTCTCCCAGATGGATACCAAAATATATTACAAAGCAGGAAAAGCCTGACATGTTTTTAATAGAGACAAAATTTGCTGTCCTGCTTCCCTTCCTGTAAGCCTCAATAACGTAATGTAAAAAAGGAAAAAAAGGGGCATGATCTAATGCTTGATGCTTTATCTAAAGTGTGTTGCTGATCTCAGTCCAGCTCTTAGCGGGCAGATCCAGGCTCAGTGAGCATCTGCGAGCTCCCGACCTGCTGGTGGCTTCAGTGAGAAAGCCATGACATTGAGGGGCCAGACCTTCCCTAGGGAAGCTGCTGGGGTTTTGCTTTTGTTTTCAGGGGCAGCAGAGCTGAAGGGATAGAGAGTGGAGTATTTTTTATTTATAGAGGTAGTTCTTCTGAGGTGAGGGATTAGATTTACTGGTGGGGTAGTCTTGCTGCATGCTTTCGTGCCAGTAAGGTCTAGAAAGCTCCATGCCCATAGAGGCAACATATTCCACACATCCAAATTTCACTTAAAAAAACCGCAAAACCAAAACAACAGTAGGAGAAGTAAAAGTGATAGGAAGCAATACGCAGGAAAAACAGAAAAAGAACAGTTGAAAATACATTTAAACCCACCCAGAAAGGGGTTGCACCCTTAGGGCTAGTGGGTGCCTCTCAACAAGTCTTGCTTGCACTGACAAGGTTGTGCTACTGTTTGATGTTTTTTTGTCTGTTTACCTGCTTTCCATTCCCAAAGCCCTTTGCTGGGGAGGAGGTATCGTCACCTGCAGGGGGGTGCCCCACTGGCTGCTGCTGGGGGACCCAGATCTCCCTGTGCCTGGAGGGGCAGCCACCTCTTTGCCATCCAGCCACGGTAGAGAGTATCGATATGGCAAATGTTTCTATCCTTCTGCCATCTTGGCTACACGCTGCATATTCATCATCTTTATATTTTCTTTTCTTTAATCTCCCTCATTTGCATATACACAGGTCCAAATGATAACAATTACCATAAAACAATCATGTTGTCGTCCTACCAATAAAAATTGCTCTGTTAATCAGGAGACTTTCAGAGCCACCATGCCTGAAAGACCTCATTTTAAACTGGCAGGCTGAACAGGGCAGCAGATAAATTAGCCTATATATGATTGCATGCTGAAATACATTGATTTAAGATTTTTCCCATTCAGTCTGACAACTTGTCTAAATAGGCTCATGTCTGAAGAAGACAGCTTTCAGACATGATGCGAATGACAGGGCACTGCAAATATAATGCAGCATTGCACAGAGCGAGGGAGAGAAAACATTGCAAAAGGAATTAGCAGGATGAAAGAGGGGGTTAAAAATAAACAGAAACAGGTACTGTAAACAGCACAGCTCTCAAATTTCTTCCTGATTTTCTTCTTCCATTTCTAATTTGCTAAGTCACTATAGGGAGAAAGCAATTACTGATCTGCTATCATTCACCATGTCATCTTTAGGTCCTCATTAGCAATTCCATCAACAATCTTAGCATTTAGCTCCCATCCTGCCCTTCTGAGTGTCCTAATCACACTGTGATGGTTCAGGGTGCCTGAGGAGCAGAGAGCAGACACTGCGTCTTCCTCTGTGTTTGGAAAAATGTGGTACCTTAGGTATGGATCATCAGAAGCGTGTGATTGAGATTGGTTCTGGTCACCATTGTGGGCTTTGGGCTCTTGCCCGTGCCATTCCCACGTTCCCATTCTTGGTCCTGGTCAACAACACAAAACACTTGAGAAGGACTAATCGTTTTTTTTAAAAACCATCCCATGAAGCATCCTGTAAAACAGCCCTGTGCCACAAAACCCTGATATTTTTCCTCACCAGCAGCATGCAATGCCAGGAGGGTGAAGGTGAAAGAGCTGGCATTACTTACAGCATTATAGTGGACTCAACATTAGATTTGATATAAAATAATATGCAGATTTTGAGACACTGTGTAATACCATCTAAGCCTCAGTGGATTATAAATATTAAGGAACTGCTGGATTTTCAGTGCAAGGCAAAGGCAGAGATGAAGATGCAAGAAAGGACTTCACTGGAGACCTTACCACTCAGAAGGGCTCAGAAAGGCTGAGCTCGGAGGTGTCCCAACTGTTGGTGGAGGTTGAGCTGGTGCCTGGGACCCCCTTGTCCCCGTGTGGGCACATGCAGAGCTGGGCTGTATGAGGCTGTGCTACTGGAGCCAGCCGTGGTGGAAAGATGTTCTTCTCTACCTGCAATGTACCAGCAGGCTCCTGGCTCAGCCTCTGGGAACAGCTCCACTGGGAATCCTCAGAGAAGCCTCGCCCCCAACCTCCCACCCCACCTTTAGCACTTTTCCTCTCCCTGAGAGGAGCTCAAGGGTCTTTGTGAGGGACCTCCGTTGCACCTCAGCCAGAGGGTCTTCACTCCCTTCCAGGAGCAACCCCTGTACCCATGCCGGGCACAAGGGCAGGGCTCGGAGCAGGGTGCCTCTCTCTCTCTGTACGTGAGGACACCCAGACCTGCAGCTGTGGATGTACCCATCATTTCTGGAGTTTCTGAGGCTTGTAGTGGTCACCATCAAATATTGCCACTTGGAGGTATGTAATGTGCTACAGAGAAGTCTGTAAAAGTAAATGAATAAAGCCTTTGGTAAAAGAGGTAACAAAGTCCTAACAAAGCCTCGACAGCGTGTGATTCCTATGAAGGCTGTGGCCTCAGCAGCAGAGGAACTGTGAGGAAAGCAGGTGTACTGAAGCACCCGTGGAAATACCTCCCCTTTGCATGCAGACATGCCCCAAGGCGGAGCACGTGCTGCACAGAGACACGGGGCCCTCACCTGAAAACTCAACTGTGCTCCCCCAGCCTGGGCACGCAGACCCAGCCCTCTCTTACCAGCGATGACGTGGCTCCTTGCTGCACTGGGTCATGACACAACTGGGCCTCCACTGTCCAGACACAAGGAACTTGTCATCTTCAACCAACACAGCCAGGAAAAGCCTGTTAAAAAACCCAACATGTGCCATTGTGTGCACTGGTGCTCTAGCCCATTGTTGGTCACCAGAAAGGCTGGAAGCAACATTGTGATAAGAAGCCCTACTCGTGTCCAGCAGGACAGGGAACAGCCGCTGTGGGTGGCTGGCTATCGAGACCATCACATGGGCTTTCAATACCTGCTTCCTGCTTCTACTTGGTTATTGTGGCGTACTGACATCTGGAGAGGGTGGGGGATCTGGGAATGCCTCTCTGACACGCCAATTATCATTTATTTGATCGTCCCTCACCTTAGATCCTCATTAAAGCATTTCAGATGTGATGCAATTTTCTCTAGTGGACCAATAAATTAAGAAGCCATATATTTTTAGGGCAAGCATTTTAGCAAAAAAAACAGTCTGGCAAAAATAAAAAAGAAGATCCCTGGGAAGCTGGTATTGGTGAGAAAACAGTCTTTATGTTCTGATCATTGGGAACTGCTCATGTTGGACCAGTGAGAACAATGCAGCTGCCTGGAAGACAGGGAGGGAAAGGTGGGGCTGGGGGGCAGAAAGTGCTGCCACAAGGGCACCCTCTGATTGCTGGAAGGGAAGGGACAGGGCTGCTGGTGGGAGGGATGACAGCGGTCTGCTCAGAGGTGACCCCCTTCCATTTTGTTTGGAGGTATAATTACAGCACAAAAAGTTTTCCCAGTCATTCTGGAGGATGATCCTCTTCCTGAAGCCTCAGCCCAAGGTTTGATATGCAGAGGGAAAAGGGTTACACCCTGTGGTTCAGAAAATACCCAGAACCAAAGACTGCGCTTCATGTTCTGAACTCCTGTTGGTCAGCACTGTGTACCAGGAGGTCCTGCAAAGCCCTGCTGCACAAGTTCTCTCACCTTTTCCTTGGATTCAGATCATCCATGTTCCCCGAAGGACATCTCTCCGATCCCTCCTTCACTGCTGTGGCTCAGCACTAATGCATCCTTTGGCTGGAACCAAAGGCATGACAGCATTGTGACTCCAACTGCACTTCTGTCTGCAGTTCCTGGAAACTGAATCTTTTCACCCACTCAGCAGTTCATCTGCACTGTTCTTGTGTGTGTCCAGCCTGGGATCCACAGATACTCCTCTTTCTACAGGCGGCTGGTTCAGTCCTGTCAGCCTGCACTCAGTTTTGTTTCTCTGCAGGATTTGCTTGAGGTAGGAGCATCCTCCTCTTTCTCTCTGTCCAGGCTATGCATAGTCCACTGATCCTTGCAAATTCTTCTGCACAGCAATGCAATGCATCACATTTTCACACAACCTTTGCCTACTGGGGGGTTAGTTTATGCTTGCTGTCACAGGCTGTGCCTCTTTACATGCCATTTTTTGCTGGAGTCTGACTTTGAACTTCACATGACCCCTTGCGTCAAGCCTTTACCTGCAGTATCTTGATTTTTTACTTTGTCCCTTCTGTCAAGACACTGTCCTCCTCCTTCCGTGATTTACCTCTCTTTCCTGACAAGCTTTCATTCTTTGCTACACATTAATTCTGTGCCTTCCTTTAATCTCTCCCAGGTCTCAGTCCAAACCCTCGTTATAACACTATCTTATCACAGACTGCTCCTAAAATCATAAAGATCTTTCTGCAGCTTGCGATCACTTGCCAACTGTTCCTCCCTTGCCTACACATGCAAAAAGATGTACGTACATCTCCTTTGTTTCCTGTTGACATAACATGCACCATGCTGAAGCTTCTGCCATGCATTTTCACAGCTAATCTAATGAGTTCACTGCAAATGATTACGAACGCGCTGCCTACTGCCAGGAGCAGAAGAGCTCTTCTTCTGGCACCGACTGCTTGTGCATAGTGCTTGGCCATAGCTGCGCCTCCTCCAGCTGCTGTCCACGTTTGCAGCACTTTGGTTCCTGCTGGGATGGTCCAGCTGCATAAATGGGATCCCCCCACCCCTTCCCAGCATAAAGCTGTCTCCTGACGTTGAAGTGAATGCAGGTCCTAACTCGGGGTCCAGCTGCCAGCAAGTCCCTTTCCTGGGGGAGCAGGCCAGCGACGTGACTGTACCTGATGCACTGGTGGTTGCCATGCTGCGAGGAAGCCCCTTTGGGGATCGCTCTTGCTGCTGCTCCCAAGGCAGCACGGTGCACTGGCCGCCGTGCCACTTGGGTGGCGAGTGTGTTCATCTCTTCTGCATATTCATTAACAGCAATATAAAGAACAGATGGCATCTTCTCCCTTTAGTGCGCTGAAATGAAGTTTAATATTATTCTCTGTTCTTTGTTGCAAGCAGGTTTAAATTACATTAGAGGCTTCGAGATCCACAGTACACGTCATCCCTTATCATGCAGGGCAGGGAAAATAAACACTGTTGAGCTCGCTACCCGGTGACTCACTTGCAGGAAAAGATTTACGTTGAGAGATTGGCTCTCGGTCAGTACACATCCAAGGGCCAGAGCACTCCTTTGCTTACAGAGACAACTGGAAAGGTTGATAGGGCTGGCAGGGAACGCAAGGACAGCAGAGTTTTGCTTTGGGAAAAATGTCCCTAAAATAGGTGGGGAAAAAGGGGGAAAAAGAGAAGCTGATTTCAAGGACATAATTAGTTATTTAAGTATTTGCATTTTCATGTTCAGTCACATTGGCGGGGGATTAAATATGCATTAATAATGAAAAGTGTCAGGATAAATAATGAGTTACATGGAAATGATCTCCAGGATTTCATTCCAAGGCAAAATACTTCAGAGGGTGCTGAGAAATGGCCAGTACCCAGAACAGTAGCCGAGAAACGAGTAAATACTAAAGTTCAATTTTACAACAGGATCAGTGCTGTTAGCCCCATGATTCCTGTGAATAACCTCTGGCTTCAGTAGATTTACAGCCTGACCTAAACAGTACTTAGGTTTCTGCTCACCCTCTGCATAGGAGCACACTTCAGCCTTCTTCATATTCAACAGAGGTATGGAAATTTGTTTTCTGCTTTTTTGTTTTCACCCAGAAATTTTACTTCATGGTAAAAGCATTTGCTTCTAGTGAGAATCTCTGGAAACACCCTTAGCTCCCCTCCCAGAAATATCGCATCTGCGCTCCCAATGGTAATAAAGTGGGGTTTGCTCCTATTTGGCTCTCCATATGGCCACCATTAATTTTGTCGTCATCTCTCAGTGCTCCAGGCACCCAGTTTCCTCAGACACTTTTATTATCTTAGAAAGAAAAGAGCATTTTGCATGTAGATAATATATTTCCACTGCTTTGTCTAGCTACTTGAAGTATCACAACACCCCACAGTCAAGCCCATGAACTGAAAAGTGAAGAAAGTTTATTGACACAGTCCAGGAGTCAGACCCGTGTTAAACAGAGAAGCAGGAATAAAAGTCACTTGATTCAAGTCTCAGCCCGGCTGTCCCAGGCACACAAGACCCCCCTGCCCTGACCTGCTGGGGGTCCTGCAGGAGCAGGGTAGCTAGCTGTCACACTCCTGTGCTTCACTACCTGCTGACTTTGCCCAAAACCTGAAGCATTCAGCATTTGAATTTCACCATCTGTAACATCACTGCTAACAACTCATTGGCTTCACTTAACTTTGGGTGAGCGGCAGAGCTTCCTCTTCTATCAATAAGTAATAAAGGGTGTTTCTTCTTTTTGTTTTTTGGTTGTTTCCCCACTCCTTGCTCACTGGATTTGAAGTCGCTGTTAATCTGGTTAAATCCAAGTTGATTAAAATGCAGCTAATGAATAAAACTCAGGAACCTGTCAGCAGCACAGACAGATTTTCTGGAAAAATCCTGCAGAGTTCCCTCTGAGTTCCAGCCTGTCTTCATGAATTATTAGCAACCCACCACCCGTATTGTTAATCACCCAAAAAGCTGCCCCTACAGCGGGCAGTGGCTCCTTCTCGTAGGTGTGTCACCTCCAGGCAGGAGGTGACAAACCCCTGCAGTGGCTACGGGTGCCTACATGCGGAGGGCTCAGGCTGCCTTGCAGGGCACAGCTCATGCAGAGGGCTTGCCCATGGGAAACGCGCCTGCCCCACCAGCTCCCTGAGCCCACCTAGCTTCCCTGGGGACAAGCTGGACTCGGGAAGGGAGAGAAAGCACAGCCCCAGGTCACCTTCTTTAAAAGGACTGTCTTCCCACTTTCCAAGACCTTCAAAGAGATCTACCTCCCACCCCCACTTTTGGGTCAGCTAGTTAGTCCCTCCAACCCAGGGCACCTCCTGCAACCAGGAGGATGACAGACTTCCAGGAGGGCTTCTCTGGGCACAGGGACATGGTCCACCACCAAGACATCCTCTGCAAGGACTTCTCTCTCTCTCTCTCTCTCTCTCTCCATCAGGAGGGGAAGAGCAACTAGACCCCTAGCACTGGGGAATTCATCAAGCAGGCTGATTATCCTGTTCCCAGCACACGATCTGCACGTGTTCACAGTTCAGTTTTCCTCTTGATGATTTCAATTAAAGAGAAAACTATCCCTGGCTGAAAACGTTTTTCCACTTTTTAATTTGTTAATCTGTTAGCAGCCATACAGCCAGATCTCAGGCTCTTACTGAAAGCTCTGTGGCACTCGGTATTCTGGCTAAAGCACCTACTCCTGGAGATATATGAGTTTATGAACATTTCAGACTTCTTTTGATTGTTTCACTTATTTTTTCCTCTTTGCTTTTAAATAGATTTGTTTTAACTCTTATCTTAGAGGTTTTACAAAATTGTAAAACATTTTTTGTAAGGAAAATACACATTTTTATAGAAAATGTTGTAAGAATTTTTTGACTGTCATTCTCACAAATAGCAGAATAACTCCACCTTGGTCCTGTGAAATGATCTTTGCTTCTAACTGAAAGAGAAAATCTCATGTGTATGTGTTAAGAAAGTTAAAAAAGAAATAAAGTGGCTGAAAGGAGGTGCAGATACAAACCAAATCCATCCAAATGCCAACCGACCCCAAACAAAAGATGAAGGTATCAAGACAGTATCCTTTATATAGTGGTTTATAACATTTGTTATGGAATGCATTTGGCCCATCATAGTAAAGTTATGCCTGTATGTCAAAATTCACCAGCACATTAAAAAAACACTAAAAAGAGCTAATAAAAGGGAAGAATGAAGACCACTTGCAGGTGTTGGATCCAGTTCTCCAGCTGTGACCCAAGGATGCTATCTTTAGTAAGGAGAAGAGTTTGAAAGTGACTGAACTGAGCTGCCAAGTTTTTTAGCTATACTAAGCTTTTTCCTTAAAACAAGACAAGCATTCTTCTCAAATCTTTCATATGTGATCATCTTCAATCATTTAAAAACTTTTTATAGACCAGATAAGCTTGAAAATATAACATAACTGATTTCCAAAGTCCTTTGGAACAACCCACTGTGCAAAGAAAAAGCCCTTCTCCTAGCTCACAGATAAGCTGTGATTATTAAATCAAGCTCAAGATGGAGGAGCTTGGGACTGGGAATTCATGGGACTGTTCCATGCCATATTATCGATTTCCAGATAATGATTTTTCCTGTGAACGCCACATCCATGTTTTCTGTCTTGTGGTCCTGTGATCACACCCATAGCTGTTTTCTACATTTTATGTTTGCTTGGTTTTGCTCAAGCGATTGTTTTTCCCCTTTGTTGTTAACTCAGATGTGTCCTCGCGCTGAACATGTCTTCATCAAGACTCTCCAGCAGCAGCTCCAGCTCCCAGCAGCACATCTGCCAGGCCACAGTCCAGCTCTTTCCTCCTCTCCATTTCATAGGACTTCTCAAAGAGAGAAGTGGCAGCCTCTGCTTCCCAGCACAAAAATGGGCATTTGCATGGCTTCAGCAGCTTTGCACGTTGCCTGGAGCAGTTGTGTTATGAAGCTGAGGATGGTCTGCACAGGACCCAGGTTTGCTCTCTCCTCAGGGGAGGGAGCTCTGTCCTGCAGGATGAGGCTGGGGAATCCCAAGGAGAAGCCCTATCATAGAACCATAGAATGGTTTGGGTTGGAAAGGACCTTTCAAGGTCATCTAGTCCACCCCCCCTGCAAAAAGCAGGGGACATCTTCAACTAGATCAGGTTCCTCTGAGCCCCGTCCAACCTGACCTTGAATGTTTCCAGAGATGGGGCATCTACCACCTCTCTGGGCAACCTGTTCCCATAGTCTGGCCCTGTGCCAGGCACCGATGGGTTCTGCACAGAGTTCTGCCCTCTCTAAATATATTAGCTGAATAAAAGTAACACCAATCTAATGATACCTGAGTCTTGCCCTGCCTTGCTCCCAACTGATCAGTGGTAGTGGATCTGCCCAGCATCTCTGGGCCCTGAAGGGAGCACGTGGTGCCTTCCCCATCCCCCTGCCCAAGGACTTGCACTCTGCAAAGTTGCTCCAAGTCTCCAGGTGGCCAATACCCTCAGCCTCCTCCCCGGCCCTACTGCAGCATATGGTCAAGGGACCTTCAGAAAGACACGAGGTCTGATAGTACAGATGTACTGCACATGGGCATGAGAGATGCTTAGCTCAGTTTCTCTACGATTTTATTCCTTTTTACCATTATTCACTCAGTCACAGGAGGCTAAACTTATTTCCAGAAGGGATAAATACATGCCAGGAGGATGCGCCTAAAGTGCAATGATTAACAATTAAAGTTGAAGACATAAATAGAGGTGTCTCTAGGTGGGCTGGGAACCAGCAGCATGAGCATCCATCCCTACGATCTCTGAAAGCAATCAGCCAGGGAGCTGTGCTGGATGTCAGGCAGGTGGGGACCCTTCCCCACAGCAGGCACCTTGGGGGCCAGGCACAGGAGAGCAGCCTGACAAGACCTGAAGCCAGCCTGGTTAAGCTGATTTAGGTAACAAATAACATTCTTCAGAGGAACATACACTCCCAGACGGTGAGCCTGCTGCAGCCAAGGAGCCTGGTTCCCCAGCCTTGGAGAAAATCCTCGCAGCTGTGCAAGCGACAGCAGGAGTTAGGGAGGTCTGCACTTAGGAATGGGAGCTTGACATGTTTACAGTGCACGCTGTGACCAAGCAAGTCAGATCATTGAGTCTTCATTGATCTATAGACAAACAGGCACTTGCAAGACATGGCTTATGTCTTCACATACCTTTGATCTCAGCTCACTGTGCCTGTTCCTCTGCCCCGGGCACTGGGAGCAGAGTGACAATGCCAGCCTGTGCCCAGCTGCTGGCAGCACAACTGCCTGCACCCGAAATGGCCATGCCACCCCACACACAGCACACTGGCAGCCCCCACATGCCCCACCACCCCCACGCTGGCGGACTAAGGCTCTTAGAGCTTGCTGGACTTACACCTCCGTGCAGAGCGCTGCGGGTCTGGTCCTCATGGAAGTACATCATGCCCTGTGTTATTAAGAGCATCCTTCATTTCATGCTGTGATTGCACATGCACATACACGTAGCCTAAAGTACTTCACCATTTTATGTAAGTGTTTTAAAACTGTGTGGTGTGAGGGAAGACCAAATTGAAATTGCTTGTACCAAAAATTGTGCAATGCATCAGCAAGTGTTGTGTGTTCTAGGGAGAATGGTACTTATTCTACAAATGCAGCTCAGCCTAGAATATTAAAATGTTTTATAGATAACCATGATATATGACTAAAAGCTGGAGGTGCCAGTTAGGATAAACAGGCAGCAAAAGGCATGCTGGGGAGGAGAGTGTTAAAAGGGACTGAGCAGAGGCAATTCCCTTCTCCAGACACACTGCCCCCCCCCCTGCTCTCCATACCTGGCCTGGCAACATTGCAGAGGAGTTTGCCAGTCAGCAGGAGATGCAGCAGCAATCATGGCAGGGACTTTGGCCATCCTGCAGAACTTTCTGGAGAGGACTTAGGATCGACCTTTTCTCCTCAGCCTCATCTCACACCTGGCTTTTCTGCTCCCTTCTCCTTGCTCTGTCCCTTCCCCTCCCCAGCCCTTTCACCTGCGAAGAAGATGCTGAGATGGAAACTTGCTCTATTCATGCAAAAGGTCTGAGAGAGGAGAAAGAACTGAGTCACACCTGAATCAGCTCCACAGTCCCCAAATGTCAGGTGGCCTTCTGGCACATTCACCTACTGTGTCCTGGGACCTGCAGCAATGCTGTGTTTGGCACTGGAAAAACAGGGATCGAAGGGATCTCTCTGGCTGTCCAGACCAGTTGCACGCTGGCAAGGAAAGCCATACCTCCATCAAAAGTTTGCCAAGCTGCTTCTTTAAACTCATTAGGATTTTTTATTTTCTTTTTTGTCCCCCAAATATCATTTGGTTGTATTTATTTGTCCTGCACAGTGTTACGACAAACTGTGAAGGCAGCAGCTGAACTTCCAGGGGAAGAAGAAAAGAATAGAGCAGGCCAAAGAAGATGCAGGCTGAAATGTGTCATGGATTGTGAACTGACCTCAGTGCTATCCCATCCTCCTCGATTGCTTATGCTGCAAATCCCCTGGCTTGCCCAAAAGATGCAGATATGTAGAGGCTCATCAGCACAGGCATTTTGGGCATGATAAATAATCCAACACCAGCAGTCTTCCTATTTTCATCTACCCAACCATGAGAGAAAAGTGGGGTGGATGAAAGAATTGCTCATTTTGTGTCCAGAGCACCCAAGCCTGTGCAACTTGGAGGGAAGTGCTTCAGCCCACCCCTTCTCTGCTTGGTCCATGCTAAAGACTTCATTTCCAGCAGAGCAGAGCTCCCAGCAGCCTGGTGGAGCCGATGGAAACCTCAGGGTCTTGGTGGAGCTGAGCTCACCACTGAGGGAACTCCTCAAATCTCACTCTGCTCCCCATGCAGGGACCATCCCTGTGCCCAGCTGCGCTGCGGGTGCATCAGGTCCAGCTGCCTTGGGCTGCGAGTGCTTAGCTAGCTGTGAAGGCATTTTGGAGCCCACCTTTAAGAGCCCAAATTTGGAAGCTTTTCTCTACAGAGGCGATTTTTTTTTTGCAGAGAGTTAGCACAAACAAGCTACACTTCAAGTTCCTCAGCAACTTCAGTGCTAGAACAGCTGGGGTCTCATACACATCCAACCAGTGTACTTTTCATGAGTTTTTTTCCTTTATTAGCGTGCATTTCAGCTCTGGAGGGGGAAGGGTAGCTGGCAGGCAGGAGCGGACAGCTTTCTCCGGTGAGCCGTGCGGAGGCAGGCTGAGGGCAGTCAGTCCAGGGGCTGATGCAACTTTACCACCGAGGAGACAAAGCATGAGAGACTCCTGCCCACCCACCCTCACCTCTTGCCCCTGAGCAGCACCTCACCTCCCCGCCTCACCCACTGCCGACCAGGCAGGGTCACTTCCCAGCAGGTGCAAGATCTACATCCAGATTATTTTTGTATTTTCTTTCAGCGTTTCCTAACACAGTGTTTGCAGTGTTCTGTGAAATAAGGTGTTTGCAGAAGAATCAGGCTTTTGGTGCAGATACAAAGGGCGAGCACTGACCCACGATGGGTGTTTCTTTTATCTGCTGGCTCGTGTGCCCATCTGTTCCCATGCCCAGCTCCCGAAGGACAGAAATCTGTCGCAATCACTGTCAAGCAGTCCTAGTTCTTCAGTTCAAAAGGACGGAGACTAATTAGCTTCCTTCTAAGATCCTCCAGCCCAGCCTTTGGGGTGCTGGATCCCACTTAGCCAACTTTCAGGGTGCCAAGTTCTTAAGCCTCCCGAGATGTGCAGATGGTGCTGGTGTTCGGTCCCCCTTCCACAGGGGAAATCAGAAATAGGAAATTATATAGCTGTTACACCCCACCCCCACCCCCCGCAGAATCCACCCTTCCATGAAAATGCCAGAGAGATTTAAACAGTTTGCATAATTTCAAGAGGAAGTAGTAAGGGTAGAAAGAAGTACACATTGTAATTGTGTAACATGCTCGGGTTGAAAGGAAAAAAAAAGCACACACACATACCCCCCCCCAAAAAAATAAAAAAATCTATGTTCACAAAGGTATACAGACCTGCTGGCAGCTCTTGGAGGCAAATGGGACTCGATCTCCAGAAAAGCATGGCACGGTAAGTGCCCGCAATGCCAAGGGAGTGGTGCCACCACCCTGCTCTGAGTCCAACGCTGCCAGGAGAGGTAATGGCTGCTCCTCTGGTGACAGCCACCATTGCTACCCACTGCTCCAGGTGGCTGCTGGATCTTTGGTGGTTTAGCAGAAGTTGCAATGATTGCATGGACAGATAACTGCAAAAAATGATTGCCTTGAGATTTTCTGGAACTGGTTTGTGATCTTACCTTGTGGGCTCTGCTTGCTTTGTGTTTTAAACTATCAAATGCTGATCTGCATGTATTAGCAAAGGCATGGAGATTTTACTTCACAACTAACACAACAAAAATATCTTCCATACAGTTCCAGGGTGAAATAAAGAGCTTTTCTCTCCTGCTTGGGAGGCTTCACCTAAAGCTAACAGGACACACAGAAACAGTGCTTTCAATCACTCACAAGTCTTTTCCCCCATTATTTCCCCCCTCCCTCCCCCTTCATTTAAGAAGCAACACTTCAGGAGGGAGCTCCCACCCACCCTGCACACCTGAAATAAAGTACTGGATATTTTACGGGATGGAGGAAGTACGAGATCCCTGAGGCTGCAAGAGGGAAAGGCTACAGTGAAGTCAGGCGGCTGGTGTCCCTGTGGCAGTCCGTAACATTCCCCTCATCTCAGCAGAGGTGAGACCCATTTCCCCTGCAAACAAAAGAAGCATCAAACCCGGGAGCTTACTCGGTGTGATGACATCCATCCCAGTGGGGCTCTGCTCCCAAGGAGAGCAGGCACCAGGAAATTATGTGCAATAAATTCAAGTGATTTACAGTTCCGGGTGTGCACAAGCCCACTGTCAGCTCTGGTTACCTTACAGTCAGCGGCAGCTTCAAACCATTTAAAGATTTCTTTTCCAGCTCACAATATGCATACAAGGCAGAAATGAAGTCTACAAAAATCATGAGTCTGGGTTAAAAGGAAAATGCAATTCTGAGGAAGAAAAATGCACATCACCCCATAAGACAGAAGGGTCTAATATATCCTTTGGAAGGAAACTCCGTACCCTGACCCAGGCGCTGAGGAACTGAGAGAGGGACTCGTGGGGGCACTGAGCAGTGATCTCCCCTTGAGCTCACAGGAGGCATCAGCTAGAGGTGCACGGGTGACATGGATACTGCTGGCATATGGACACCTTCATCCAGGATGGAGAGAATCTGCCTGTTGTTTCCCCTCCATAGCATGTGGGTAGCTAAAGGAGAGACGGTATCAATATGAATTTATCTGGAGGCAAACAGCAATCCTCAGAAAAGCGGTGGCAGGTGTGGGTAAGACAGCTGTATATCCAGTGACGAGCAGTCAACACAGAGGTCTCAGATTCACACATTTTGAGACAAACATGAAATTATTAACTATATTTGTTTCTCATTATGCTGCATCACAGGGAATTACAACACATCTTTTAACGTGCAAAAATCTTAGTTAAAGTTAAAAATTAACTTTCCTTCTTTATCTACATCTAAGCTGAGCTCAGACTATCACAATGGGCACCTCTCCAATTTCTGTTTATAATTTTGAATCACCCTGCAGACGTCTCTTTTGCCCTCATAGCAAAAAACAACTTTGAACTTTGTGCAGTACTAAGTTTTCTTCACCAGGACTTATTTCTCTTTAAAAAAATCACCCAAACTGAGGCCATTTTAGTCTCAGTGCATTTAAATTTTAGCCCCCTTAAGCCTGGTGACTGCCTCCCTGAATTCCAATTTAGTCCTCTTCAAAGCCGAGGGGAGCAAATGCGATTCTTTCAGTCCATATCTATCTAGTTGAAGTCCTTGTTGTGCATGTCATTGAAGCACTAGGAAGTGTCAGAGTTTACTGCAACTCCTGGGTAAGCTGGAGCAGAGAACTACTTTCACATCCCCTACGTATGTTAGGGTGTATATCTGTATCTCCTTATAGCTACAGTTTTTCCATAGCTAGACTTTCCAGGGGTTTCCTGTTCCCTCTCCCAATTTTATCAGACTTGGCAGGGAAAAAATGCTTGAAAACTTCTTTTATTATTCAGTTTTATTTCTGAGCTTCTTAAAGTTTGTTTTTTTTTTCCCTAGAGTGGAACATGGAACCTATTCCCTACCAGGGCATCCAGGGGCTCCACCCAGAGCCAAGCCACTCTGAATTAATTACTGTACAAGCATGTAGGAAGATACAATTGCTGCCTCATAGACATCAGCTGGGATGTCTTCCCTAAACCATTGACACACATATACACAGGGAAATAATTAAACCCATCTAAACCCAGAGCTGTGCTCTGGGTCAGTTGGAAAACAGCCAAAAGACATTTGCAAAATCCCATCATTTTGTTTGTAAACTAATCACTCATCAGAGCTCTGAGTCTAACTGCAGGGAGGGTAAAGCATTAGCAAAGGCCATGTGATACCCAGAGTCTTGCCTAAAGCCCTCTGGTGAGCAGTGTCCCTGCATCCCTATCAATGCCTACAGAAGAGTTCTACATCCCAAGCCTGGAGATGTACATGGGGCCCACAACCTGCTCCACAGCAAGCACAAACCCCTTCTGCCTTCGTGTCACTGACCACAAAACTACAGGGAACAAATCTGGTTACTTGCCACCTCTCCACCTCCACGCACTTCTCCGGAGCCTCTTTGTCCTGGTGGGGATTTGGCAAATCAGGAGGCATTGTGTGCTACAGCAAAAGCCAAATGTTTGGTCTTGACAAGCACAGCATGAAATTAGTTTGAAACAGCATAATAAAGATCACACTTAAGAGATCCCTGCACACAATTTTTACATTGTGCAACACTTCTTTTTTTTTTTTGAGGTACAGATATATTTAAGTACTAGCTAAACCATTAAGACTGAATTAATAGCATAGAGAGTGCATGCTTTGCCATGCACATAAGTCATTAGTCTTGTATTTCAAATATGGAATATTAATAAATTAGACTTAACACCTGTGTGGTGGCTGTTTCAGACTGCTTTTAAAATTAATTAATTCTCACCAGCTTGTGCGAGGCAGAAAACCATCATTAGCCCAGTTTTTACACACTGAGGCAGAGACCTGTCTCCAGTTTGTAAGCTCCTTGTGCAACAACATCACCTAGCTCTTTAAATAGCACTTTTAACTCCTGGAGCTCAGATTACTTTGCAAAGGAAATTGGTTTCCTTTCCTTGAGATGAAAGAAACCAGAAGGAAAAGAGCTGTCAAGTCAGAGGTCTAGACCTGTTTCAACTGAACCCCTGGGGCTCCAGGGATGTTTACCAGCTCCCCTGGCTGGCTTCCCCCCTGGCTGCTGGCAGGTATTGAGGATGCAAGGAGGGTCTTTCCTGGTGCTTGTAGCGTGGAACAAGGTGGGCACAGGATAGATGCTCCAGGCTCTACCCAACATCACCTGGGTCTGCCCAGCAGCAGCCTCATCAACAAGCAGAATGCTGAGCTGTCAAGTAGCATTCCACATGGGACCTGCAATTTTAGCAGAAATTGCTGCACCAGCTTTTCTAGGGTTATTATCTGGTTCCTCTTAGCCAAGATTCTGAAACCTCTGGTCTCAGTCAAGGTGCAGCTCTCAGGTCCTGGAGACGCAGGCCTGAGCTGTGACTTGGGACTGCTAAGCCCTGCCCTGGGGCAGGATGCTCCCATACAGGAGATGGGACAGGTATTCTGGGCGGCTATGCAGCTCCTTCCCCAGAGGCTGCTTTTTTAATGTGGACTGTCTGGGGGCTCCTCTAACCTGCTACACAGTGGCAGGGCAGGACAAGAGCCCCAGCCACCCTCCCTGGCCACTACCCTGACCCTTGCCCATGCAGCCTTGCTCCAGACAAGCTGCTCTGCATCAGGATACCACTCACCTGATGATGCACATGAACAAGTGACTTGTCCGGGGCCAGGATTTAAGATTAAAATACCCATAAACTTCTCCAGGACTTAGTAAGAGGCAGGATCTATGAAAGCACACGTGCAGGTGCAGATGCAAGCCGTCTTCATGGAGACTTGCCAGAGAGAAGCCAGTTTCCCAAACCAAACCGGGGGTAAAAAGCAAGGCCATTTCAGTTCACTTCTGTTTGCTCAAAGTAATTCAACAGAAGAAGCAAAATAAAAAGGGCACGTAGAACTGCTGCTGCTAGGTGACAAAGGCCATTTTAAGTAAGGTCCTGGCTTGGCCCAGCCTCACCTTGCCTTGCTGCTAGGCAAGCTCACAGCTCCCCCTCTCATGCCAGCCAGACCCCCAGGCCTCTGTCCCACCTCCTGGCACAGCACCTTCCCCCAGCCTCAGTCCCACGCTGGTACCTGCTGCGCTGACAGCCATGCTATCTGCATCTGCTAAACCCCATGCAATCGGGTAACAGACTAACTGGTCCTCTTTGGTGCTGACAGCAGGTAAAACGGAACAAGTCGTCCTCTGCAGCAGTGTCTTAGACCAAGTAATGGTCTGTGTAAAGCACAGGGGACTCTATGCAACCACAAGTTTGATTTAACTTCTGAGTCAGTCTTGCAGGGGAGGGAAAAGCTATTGAAATTATACCTACAATTTCTGCAGAAGTATGCTATTATATCACCAGGATGCAAACACATTCATCACTGCCCTGGTTTCTGTAGGAGTGTGAACAGCAGTCAGATGTTTGGTACCTGACAATCTGGCAGCCACGTACGACCAGCACAAGCCAGAAAAGGCCAAGCAAACTTCCCTGCGCCAGGAGCTGACAAGGGGTTTAGGGATCCAGAGAAACTGGTCAGCTCTAACCACTGCCTGCAATAAGGGACATACCCTGCACGCTCCCTCTGTCCCCTGATACCCTCTGCCGCCCAAGTGGCCCAGCCGAGAGCCATTAGGGATGAGCAGCACAGCACCTCTGCTTCTAGCTGCTGACCCTGCTGCTGCTGCTGCCTGAGAGTCAGATTTTGGCTGCTGCCAGGAGGGGCTTCCCCCCCCCCATTTTCAGCAGCAACAGGTGGTTTCTCTGAGATTTCTCTGCAGCAGGCAGGTGGGGAGGCACTCACCTACCTTCATTTGAGCTGGGACAAGGCAACAGGCCAGGGGGGTTTCAGGTCCATTTTGCAAAAAGGAAAAGAAAAAACAAACCAACCAACCAGAAACCCCTGGCATTTAAAGAAAAGGGCAAAGCCAAGCCCTGAAAGACTTGGTGGTCTTCCCAGCACCTCCAGTGGCTTTTGGCAAGCCTGAGTGAGCAGAGCCACGTTCTGCAGCCTCCCCCCCTCACCAGCGGTTGCACTGGCAAACCCTCATGGTGCTTGCACACCCCGTCTTGGCTAACTGGGTCTCAATTTATGAAAAAAAACCACCAACACACAGGGCTCCTCTGAGAGCAAAGGCCAGCAGAACTCATGGGTCTGTCAAGCAGTTCAAGCACTACGTGAGATGAAGGCCAGAGGCTGTTGAGAGGCAGGACCCAGGGCCCCCTCTCTTCTGGGCTCTTCTTCGCTGAGGTGGCAGGTTTGTTCAGGGTTAACAGCAACAGCATGTAATAGAGTAGTTGCTGCTCCCTTTTCCAAATTATCATTTACCTTGGGTTTACCAAGCCATTAATTTCATGCTTATTAACCTTTGGAGTATTGTTTTGTCCAGACTGCCAGACGAATTAACTTTTAAGAGGGGTCTGTATGGATGTTTGCAAACTCCCTTAGACCCAAGGCAACTGTTAAGGAATATTTAATGAAATATGTAACAGTCAGTTTAGCTATCTATAAACTAGCACATCATTCCGGACAACAGCTTATTGGAAGTGCTGTGGGTAATTCTCAAGAAAAAAAAATGAATCATCTAAAGAGGCAAGTAGGGAGGAGAGTAGGATGGTCAGAAAACTCCAGAAGATTCATCTACAAAAGTGCTTATTACTGTGTGGAAAAGATTTACCACGCTGCGGAAGGAGCTGCAGCCTACAAGGACCCTTACAGGTAGCCCAAGAGCTCAGCTCCATCAGCTGCGCTCATCAGCCCTCTCCTTCCTGATGATTAACATGTTTAGGGGACTCAGTACCCCTACCCAGCCCCCTGCCAAATTCTCTGAACGGAAGAACAACATGGAACTTGGATCAAAATTGTAAGAAGCAAAACTAGGGCCTACTCTACCCTCTGCTATCACTTTAGAAAGGTACATGGTGCAAAGGGCAGCACTGCCCTTCTGTGCTGTGCCTGTACCACATGCACAGATATCCTTTGAGGATGGCATGACCCAACCTGCGAAGCTCACAAGGCAGACTTGGCATGGCTTCAGGAGCTCCAGTAAGTACGATCTTTTAGGCAGCTGACACAAATCTTTTTATAAAGGCTCTAAAACCCCCCTGCCAGATCCCCGCACAGTGCACTGAAATCCAAGCATCGGGACTGCAGTGAGCTGCAGGAAGGAGGTGGCAGTTTCAAGGGAGCTTGGTTGACAGTGCCATCCTAAGTCACCCAGGAGAAACCCTGTGGAAGGCAAATTCCCTGAAAATTGCCTGGAGCCAGAGATTCTCTCTCATGACACATTTGCACGCAGGCCGGATCTCCTTCTTAACATACTTTGCCTTTTGTCTTGTTTTTCTGGCTTCCAACAACAACCCACATGAAACGCTGGAAACAATGAAAGCATTAAAGGAAAATGTCACGCCTATCAATATACGTCTTTGTGGCCATGGGAGTGGAGAAGGCGTGATGTCACTGGTGGGAACAGCTTAAAATTTTCCATTGAGAAAAGGGACCTGCCTTTAACAGAAGCAACACATCCCAAAATATGCGCTATGCCACCCAGTCACACAGGAAAGCACTGAGGTCAAGTGTGGCATGGGCCAGGAAGCCCACTTAATTCAGAAGTTACAGAAGCAACTGGCACTTATTTACCACAAGGGCATACAGTGTTGATGCATGCGGGATTTAATGCTGTGAGCAAAGACATTGAGAGTAGCATTCTCTGTATACTGAGAAATAAAAACAGCCTACCCATCATGTTAGATGTGAAATGCCAAGGTTGGCTGTGGAGTGTGTAGCTCTGCAGCTGAGCCCTTCGCCGGGCTGTTGCATTTAACTGTACAACTTTGCATCAAACCCAATAGCAAGTCATCACAGAAGTTTGCTCCCTCTCACCTGGTACCAAGCAATTGGCTGGCTAATGGACTCCACTTGGTTTCAAGGGCATGTCAAAGGGATAAGTCTACTCTCCTGGTGACAGTCCAGGAGACTATTTTCTGGGTTGACTTTGTTCTGCAGTGGACTGGAAACAGCAGCCTGGTCCCTGGAGCTGGGTGGTGGTTCAGAAAGCTGCCCCTCATCACCCCCCAGCTCCAGCGCTTAACAGCGTGCTGGCTGGTGGCTCTCTGTTGTGACAGGCAAACTGGACTAAGATCAGATGAAAACTTTTTATTTGAGAAGGGCCAATACTGGGATGGTTGATTTTGGTTCTAGATGTCACACTCTGGAAATTCCTGGGTTGTGGGATCTAAAATTCTGGTTTCAGCAGCTACAGAGGTCCAGAGGCAAGGTAGGGGCTTCAGTTCTGGGCTGGGTGAAAGCTGCTGTAAAACACTTCACCACCCCTTTGGCTCACTAAAAACCTGAGACTTCCTTACCTGGGGATAAGAGTGAAAGAGCAGAGTTTCAGAGAGCAAAGTCCTGCCAAGCCTTCTGCTTTTCTTCTCTTCAGGCACCATTCCTGCTCTTTTAAGGAACAAGTCCAGAGGCCAGTTAGAGCAATTTACAACGTTACAGCAAACTTTATCATGAGAAAGTACAGGCTCCTGGCAATCTGTGCTGGGATATATAGAAATGTATAGACCTTCATGCAAACGCACAATCTAGTGGGCTTTTGTTGTTGCTGTTGATGAATGGCATCAGCAAGCATGAAACAAGTCAAGCAGTGAGCCTGTCTGCCTGCCTTTTGAGGTCATCCTCCCTCATTTGCAGCATGGCAATTGCTTGCTGCTGGAGGGATCCCCGGTCACAAAGAGAGGAAGACAGCTCTGGCTGAAGTGTCAGCAACTACTAAGGTACAATTTTGTTCCGGGAGAAACGATGCTCTGAAAATGCCGGTGCAGGGCTCAGAGCATCTGCTTGCACTGCAGAGAGCAGCACGGCCCGATACAGCCAAGCTGGCCCTGAATGAGCTGCCCAGCTTGGGAAGGACACGACCAGCCTTGGTGCCCCTCGCTAACAAGCACCAAGTCTAGCTGACAGACCTTGAGCTGGCTGGAGCGCTTGTGAGGACAGAGCTACACCCTGCTCCCCTGCGGCTGTGCCTGAACTGTGGCGCAGGTCAGCTCTCGTGGTCTCAGTCCTCAGAGCAGACTGGTGCATCCTGCAGCTCCCTGCTCGCCTGTATACACAGGTTTCCTTGTCATGTAATAAAGGCCACTGGAGGGGCTGCTGTGGACCTGCATCTTCTTGCAGAGTGCAGGATGTTCCCACTGTTTAGATGCTGCATATCCTGCCGGCCCTGTGAACTGACCATCGGGATGGATGATTTCTGGCCCACCTACCCTAAAAGTCAAGTTGCTACAGCTAGAAACCACTGAACGCCCCTCTTTACAAAGCAAAGGCCAGCACAGCTTACATTTCCAAAGCATAGCTGTATCTGGTTTAGTGGAAGAGCAACGAAGCCGTAACAACTTATTCTATCATTAAATTCAGCTAGCTCAGTTTGGCCTCACTCAGGAAGCAAAACAATTGAGGCTGAAGTTGAGCAGACCCTTTTCAGGGTAGATTTGTGCTGTAAAATGCTACGTTTCTGGTTTGCTAGGGTTCCTTCACAAGGCTCCTGTGCAATGCTAACAAGCGAAGGGTCACACCAAATGTTTACCATATGCTGCACAGGCATAGTTTCCTCTCAAGGTTTTGACTGTATTATATTTTGATTTTTTTCCTTTAAGATTTAATTCCCTAGGCTGTTGTCGGAAGTAGACGTAGTTGTATCAACGTAAGGAATTGCACCTGTTCAAATCAAGTTTTGAGAGAACCAGACGTAGCTGGGTTTTTTATATTTCCTAATAAGCATTCCACCCGCTGTCCCCCCAAGGTATGGTAGTCATGCTTCTCATATCCTTGCACTTACCCAGAGTGCCCACGGCTGTGCTGCACAGGGCTAAGGCAGCACAAGAACCGTCTGCTTACTTAACAGAAGTATGTAAATGAATGTCACTACCACCTCTAATGTCACACAAAAGTCAACACAAAGATTATATTCCACCAAAAGTCTTGGTTTGCAGGTCACCGTCCCCCTGCCAGCCTCCTCCAGATATTCCGGGAAAGTCAACAGACCCTGACAGGTCACCTCTTCCCGGTGGGTCAACAAATGATACCGCTGAGTTCATTCAGACTTTTGAAAAGCATGATTTTTCAAACTGGGAAAATATATACTGAGCAAATGTCATTCTAGCTCAGACACACGTAGCCAAATCACAGTACAAAAGTGTATCTTTTTATTAGGTTTTTCCAAAAAAGCATTGCAAAAAAGACTAACCCACGCCATTAACTGTACCAAGCTGGTAACAAAGTACACCAGCCAATTCTATATTTAAGTTTCTAACTTTGAGTGTCTACATATGCTGAAGAAAGCTTAGCTGTCCCAATCTGTGGACCACTATCAAAATCCGTAGCTTTTAAACACCTTCTTAGGCACCTCCTGAGTTTTGGGCAGAGCTGCAATTTCAAGAGATCTGTTCTCAGTGAATCTG
Source organism: Microhierax caerulescens (assembly GCA_035590215.1). Classification (NCBI taxonomy): domain Eukaryota; kingdom Metazoa; phylum Chordata; class Aves; order Falconiformes; family Falconidae; genus Microhierax; species Microhierax caerulescens. The sequence continues at coordinate 82,538,578 of JAVJGJ010000014.1, forward strand.
TGGATCAAATTCAACAGCCAAATTAATGTCAACAAGAGGCAGCAGGTTAGGTAACTTACCAAACAAATACTTGGGAGCCCACTTACGTTATTCTTTACACAGACCACTTTTCTTGGGAATTCAAATCCATGTTACTTTTTTTATTGTAAAGGAGGCAGAGAGATCCAAGCTGAGGAGAATGAAAATACTAGTTTTTACAGTGATGCATTCTTCCTCCTGTCTAAATCTGTCCTTAGATCTTACTAAGGACACGTAGAAAGTGTTAGAAACTCTCATTTGATGTGTAACATAAAGCTTTGGTCCTACATTTAGTTAACAGTATTCTGTTGCTGCTCACGGCCATGCTAACTTGTCTAGCTGTTTTAAGATATTTCTGCATCTGTTGGAAAAGTCGAAGTTTTAATATTCCACTTGGGTATAATAGAAACATGAATATGAGAAGCTCTTGCAGCAGAACTCATCCTTCAACCCATGGGTGGAAGCAATAGCTTCCTTGACTTCACAGTGTTGTTAAAGAGACAATAAACTACCACCTCGACTTCCACGTACTCTAGAGAAGGGTACCAAAAAGGATGAGACTTTAATTTCCCTAAACTTTCACATTTTATGGGACATGTAGTACAGAGCTTGAGAACCATGGCTTCAACTAGACATTTGGGTGTTCACATCTAGTGAGCACTACACCAGCACTCGCTAGATTAGGAAGATGAGGAAACCACCAAGGAGATTGTGTGGGAGGTATACAAGCACTCCCTAGTCAATCATTATACACCTACTGTTTTTAAGACCACCAATCACACTCGAACTAACTTTAAAATAGTGGATAGATTGCTTTGGGACTTCCCTCAGCCCTTAAGAAATTTTTAGGTATTTCTTTTTCCATCACAGCTAATTACAAGATGTGAGCTGATGCACAAAGACTGTCATCTTTTGCAGCCATCTTACTCTTATCTAGCCTTGTTTATTTAATGGTGTCTTAATCCAAGCTAATCACGTCCCTAGTAGGGAATTATGTTCTAAATGACAATGAATTATGTTAGCAGGAGGATCATCAGGGGAAAGCAACCCAATTGCTTCTATTTTTTTTTCAGCATACCTTAATCAAAAGCAGTAACAAAGAAGACACACTGCAGAGCACTATATGAGAGGAGTAAAGTATTGCTGAACATACCCAGAACCTGCGTAAGCAGGCACAAAGACAGGGTAGGTCCCCCCATCAGAGCTGTGGAAACCATCAGGTTTGCACTGACTTCAGGGCAAGTAACACATGGCTTGTAGGAAATGGCAGGGAGGCATCAGGTGGGGGTTGAAGGACACTGGCTGAAAAGCGTTACCTGCATTTGAAAGCACAGTTAGGATCACAAATAAATCGTAGCTTATTAGTCTGGCACTAATAGTCTGCACTAGAGTCCAGAAAAGTTCTTGATGGGTCAGTAGCATGTTGAGTATGGCTGGGACTGTGCAGTGTTTCCTTTACTGATCTGAAGAGTGGAAAGAAAGAGGTTACGAGGGAGGAGCAGGATCTTGCAGCATCTCAGCGGATGCCAAGGACAAAGACACAGCGTGCTGCAGAGCTACTCAACCCCTTCTGTCCCCCAAGCTGTTCGTCTTCCAGGGAGGCAGAGTATTCTGGATACTGGGTATTTGTTAGCCTTTTGAATACCCCGACAGACAGGCCACATGTCAAACACACTATTTGCCAGGAAGCACTTTTATTGATTTTTTTTGATAAGACAGTAAAATATTGGCAAAGGTTTATCTTGCTCCTTATCATGAGCATCGACACAGAGCAAATTTCATGCATTAGTCCCATACTTTTTCAACAATAACATAGAAAGCTTAAATAAATTAATTCATCTCACAGCAATGTTGTTTCTGGAATAGCTGCTTTGTAGCAGTTATTCAAGTGCTGGAAGTGACAGATCAGCAGCCAAACAGCACAGCCAGTCCTGGCACTCAGAGGGGACTGTTCGGGGCTGGAGAACTGCCCTGTGCAGAAAGAGGCGCTAGCAGCGATTTGCTAAAGTGATATGGCCTGTCCCACAGTTGAAAAGTACCCGGACACTGGGACCATCCTACATCCGCCTGCACACGGCTCTCATTTTTTCAGCCTGAAGGACTCAAAACCGTACTGATGAAAAAAAGTACATTTTGTCTTCAACAGTTTCACATCTGCCACAATCATAGGAAAACAGGGCAAAGCCTTCTCTGCAGTGGGAAAAAACCCTTAATGGACAGCTCTCTTTCAGCAAGCCTTAGGAAAAAACCCATGTTCCTATGAAGGCAGTAAATAAATCGAGATTCAGCCTAAAAAAATGCAGGCTGGTATGTTTGGGGGGGAGGGGGAGGGAGGAAAGGGAGGAGTGCAGAGCAAGAGGCACTTAAAGGCATGAAAAAAGCTGAGAATCAATAAACAGACTGAAGAACAGCGAACAAAATGCTCCAGGATTGAAAACGAAACAAAAAAATCCTCTAGCCTTGGGGGAATTTGTGCTGCGTATACAGCTGCAATGGCCCAGGAAAAGAAAAACTGAGAGACCTGAACCTGTAGATGGCTGTGACCAGAACCCCACACATCTTTATTTCCCAACTTTAAAAAAGACCCGAGAGTTCATTTCCCATATTGTCCCTTATGGCAAGCTCTCTAGGACTGGGGTCAAACCTTGAAGAGCCGGGGTATCTGTTCTCCGCTGCTCTCAGGGGCTATACTGCTCTGATGGCATGGGAAGGGACACTACAAGAAAAAGAGGCTTAGGGATTTGCTTTTGGAAATTCGTAAGCATGATTTGTATACACTGAATGCTCCCAGCACCAAACCAAGTTTTTAAGAAGTGTATGTGATGGAATATATATCTCTGCTTGTATTTCTTTCTTCGAAGCGTTGTTGCCATAAACCTACTAGGTTTCTTAAAGCTTGGGATCCCATTTTTGTAAGATTCTCTTTTCCTGCTAGGGATGTGCTTTAAGCTCCAGGCTGAGCACAGGGAGCTCAGGCGGTGAAGCTGTACACACTACTCCTGTTGATGCCTGCTATGATGCTGAGGAGAAAAATAAGATAATCTCATCAGACCCTGCTCATGTCATGAAAATGCATAGGCAAGAAGACAGAGCACACAGAAAAGCACCTCATCTCAGCACAAACGTCCCCCTCGTGACGGCAGGTTTCCTTCCATAGAGATACCAGCTGCATTGCCGGTCCATGGGGTGCGGGAATATTTCTCACATTGACAGCCCAACTGTGGCTGTTTGAGCAGGTCTGGCCCACTCCAGCAGCAATCTGCCCCAAGGGACTCCGTGTACGATTGCAGTGAGGGGGAGTCAGTGCCTTCATGTTCGAGCGTATTGATCTAGTCCTGGAGGAGCAGAAAAGCACTGGAGCAAAACCAGTGGGCTGCCCCCAGGCACGGGTCTTGCTTATGCTTCAGAGCGAGCCCTCCCTCGTCCTGGCTCACCCACCACGGAGACCTCACCTGGCTTGCAGCAGACGGGTCTCGGTGCCTGCGCTGGAGGCATTCAGGTGGTTTACCCTTGTGCAGCACAAACCCCTCTGAGGTCTGGGACCTGCTTTCTCCCAGGTGCAGGCATGGGACCAGCACTCCATGTGGCCCACGCAGCTCGCTCTCCCTTGACAGGCAGCCCATTGCTTTCTTCTCACTCTGGAAAGGATGCCTGGTAAAGACCCTTCCTTTAAGCCTGGTTTCCAAGGAAGAACAGTCTACGTGACTTTGCTCTGTGCGTGCATAAATGCCTTAATGTCCCTTACCAAGTTTTGAATCCATCAGACCACCTTACCCAGGTTTGATGAAGGATTTGGTATCTCTAACTGCACTTACCTGCTGGGCTGAGTGACCCTTGAGGCAGCACATACCGGGGCACCTGGTGGAGCACGCTGCATGCCCCATGTGCACCTTTCCTTGCTTTAGAAACCAGAGCCTGGGGCTGGAGGGGACAGGGGCACTGACACGTGGCTGTGGGCTTTTTTCCCACACACGGGGTGAGAATAAGGCCATGGGACCAAGGAATGCATTGGTGGAGTTTCACAGTCCAAATGCAGCCAGAGATATCCAGCTTCTGCAGGTTTTGTGGGAACAGGTAGCTGGGTATTCATACTCTCGCCAGGGCAAAGACCGAAGCACGAGGTCATGCTTTGTCAGCAGGGAACCCACATGTCAGAGGAAACACAATGGAGACAGATCTCACAGTGCCCCAGCTTGAAGAAAAGCTTCAGGTGAACCTTTCATTTCCTTAGATGTCCCAGTCAACAACACCAAGGCACGCTTCTGTTGCAAACCTTCCAGTCATTAGCTCTTTTACTTGCTGCTCCTCATCTTCCCTACCCAGTCGCCCAACATGCTCTACAAGCCCACTCCGAATCTGAGGTACAAGGCTTAAGAGGAAAGTGATGTCACATTTAATCTGCATAAAATAATACATGTTATAGTTTGTAATTATTTTCTCCCCTATACCTCTTCACACGTGCCACAGTTTTTTCTCAAGGCCTCAGCTCCACAGCCAGGACTCTCATATCCCCTAGGACAGAAATCTGAAATCACAAAATGATCTCATGCATTTTTATTTGCCCTGGTTTCAATCTCCCTTCCCTTTTCCAGCATATTTCAAATATATGGAGCACACTTCCCAGCGTTCATTTTCAACACTCTTTCTTCTCCATTTCCATTTTAGCATATTCCTTTTCCCTGCTCCTTCTTTTCGCCCGTCTTTTGTCTACCAGTCCTCCTTTCCTTCTTCTGTCCTATTTCAAAGCCTCCCAATGAGCCAAGACTACTATCTCTAAAGAGTAATGCTGTCACCTTTAATAGGAGCTGGATTAAATCCACGGCTTTCATCTTCCCATCTTCCTTTTTTTCCTGCATCCTCTGTCTGTCCTCCCCATCCCAGTTTCCTGTCTCCATCTCCATCTTCTCCGCAACTTGCTTGAGCTTTCCCTTCCATTGCTCACCTCACACCCTTCTGCTTCAGCCCCTCCTTGCCATCTTTCCTGCTCTTTTCCATCTATCCAACTCAAGACAAACAACCTGCCTCATCTACCATCCGGCTGAGCCACACCCGCCGCCATTCGGTGTGAGCACCTAATATATATATTAAGATTAGGATCTCTCTTGTTCCCTCCCCCTTCCTTTCCACAGGATGTTGAAAAGGCTTTTGCGTGGGGTTTTTTTTAAGTAGTTCTGCCTTTCCCCCTCCCCCCATGCCCCTCCCTCTCTCTCCGGCAGAAACGGAGAGCCAGAGATGTGGGCTACAGACAACTGGTTAGTCCTTAACTCTGTTAAAGACAAGAGAGATTTACTGTCTCTCTCCCCACCGAAAGAGAACACGAGGTCTGATGTAATGTCATCCAAGTCAATGGAAAGACTGAGATTAAACTCCCCGGGAGCAGGAACAGACCTCGGGGAGGAGAAAGATTGGCAGGGGATACATGAAAACAAATGAATGGATGTGAGAGAGCACTGTAGAAGCCAGGGGAAGAAAAGGGGACATTAGGGGAAGCCCACGTTACCCAAAACACGATCTTCTCCCCTGCAATCAGGATCTCCCCTGAAATCTGTATTTCATTAAAACAAACTGACACTCTCCGGGGGGTTATTCTAGGAAGCTGCCCGACAGTAGCATAAAGGAGGATCCACCCATCATGATCTCAGCTATTTCTTTCTCATAGTTTAGAAGAAAGTAATTTTCCCACAGCCACTGCTTCTCCCAAACATCTGTACTATTCTGGGAAATAAAGCAAAAATAGGCAACTTTGTGCTTCACCCAAACTGGGTCACAGGAGAGGTACAGGCAGGTCTGGAAGGGATTCAGTAGCCCTGACAACAGCAAAGAGGAGTGGATCCTGCTCCTCTCTGTCCCCAAAACGAGGACAACACAAAGAGACCCTTACTGGAGTTCCTAGTAGTCCCTAGTCCTTCTGTGGGGCCAGGAGGGAAAGGAAACAACAGAAATCAAGAAGGGTGGAGAGATATGACTATCTCCTATCCTCTTCCTAGATGCAAGAGAGAAGAGGAGATAGGAAGTGAGGATGAAAGCCTTTTCTAGGTCTGTCTGTGGGCTGTGAAGCATCTCTCTGGGAAAAGCAGTAACATTTAGGGTAAGGTGCTGAAGGCGACATAGGAGGCAGAGGATTGAATATAGTAGCCCTGCAGCCCAGAGATTTCTTCAGTTCCACGGGAGAAGAGGGACAAAGGTGGGGGATATCTACGTTTATCTATGTAATTTCAGAAAGCATGCTCCCAGCCCTGGAAGTCTGGCAAGGCTGCTGCTGGCAAGCATTTCTTCAAAACACGGGGGCTAAATGCAAAAATTGCAGACAGGAAAACTACCTCAAGTTTCCAACCAGCTTCTTTAAGAAGGAAAAAGAGAGAGGAAAAAGAGAATGTGTAGAAGGAGAAAAATAAAAACAGGGTCATAGAAAATTTAACTCAAAATCTTTTAATTCACAGATGTAAATCAGCTATGCTCAGTTAAATAAATTGTGCTAGTAAGTTAGAACTGTCTTGACGTGCCTTAGCTAGCCACCGCAGTTCTTTAAGTGCATTAGCAGTAAACTATGTATTTGCCATGATATTCTTGCAGTCAGAATTGGGTTTCTGCAGGTTTCAGTTGTCCTTTCCTACAGCAGGAGCCAAGATGGAGATAATGACGAACTCTACTCAGTCTCTACTCACCATTTCCCTTCTCTTGATTATTCAAACTTTCTACTCCAGGCAGTGTAGTTAGCAGCTCTTTCCGCTGTGTTGAGGCTTTGCAGCAGGTACAACACAACACCAGCTACACGTTCCAATCTCAGTCCATAACACTGAATTAATACAGTATATTATTCCACAGACTTCCATAAATTCAGAGAAGTATCTGCAGGAAGGAAAAGACATTAATTCTATGTCCATTCAGAAGAATTACAACATCAAAATAATAGCTGGAAACTTGTTTGAAAAAATCAGTGGACTTCAAAACCAGCAGTGTTCAGTTTGGAAGAAAGATAAACATGTTGATGTGCACAAGAACTAAAGGATTGCAGTATAAATAATGCAAGAGAGAAGGAAGAAGGGACAGACAAAAGGAACATATTATTGGTAAAAATCAATAACAATCATTGTACAGCTTTTACGAGAAACTATCCTCCTTCAATAGGTGGATGCATAGGAGTGTACCTCAGTAGCCTAAAAATCAGAATGCTAAAGAGAAGTAAAGCAGACCATGTTTTTCCCACTTGTCAAATAAAAAGCAACATATTTCTGAGTAACTAAGGCAGTATGTCTGCTGGCAAAGTAGCAGTGTATAATACTGTCATCTGTACATTGGGGGAACTCAGATCTGCCAATTCAGAGAAAGTGTGGCTTCCTAGAAATTAGTAATTTCATCTGATTAGTAGTGAAAGGACTTGCTTCTCTTTCCTGAAAGAATGTTTCCCCTCTTTGGATCAATTCCCTGGGAATGTCCATACATCAAACTTCAACAGGAAGAGCTTGTGCCTAACAGTTCCAGAGACCGGCTGTGTCAGAGAGCAGTTTAGGAGGCATCCTCAGAAAAGCCCTTATCTGATAAATGCCTCGAGTGGCACAGAGGATAGCTTTCCCCCAGTGCCCACAAAGTGCCTTTACCTGCTGCAGTTTGCTGAAGGGACCCAGCAGAAGTGGCAGATCATGCACTATGTTCTCGGTGCACACTGGGGTGCTCTGCTTTCCCTCTGTAAGAGCATCATGATTTCCTAGTGGGAACTGAAGGATACTTGTGTATCTTCATATATCCTCACTACTCACAAATAATGGAAAATACTTTTAAAATGCATTTATGTTTCCTCTGTGGAGAAAACAGAGAGAACTGAGGTCAAAGACAACTCACCATCTCTCCAGCATTAGTCAATATGCGGCAGCTATACTTAGCTTTGCTCCATGTCTTCTTGTATTCTCGCTCCTAATCACTTATGTTTCCTACCTTGAGGCTGGAGCAAAGGTGGCCTACTCTTGTTCCTTTAAAAACAATTCAGAAGAGGAAAACAAAGAAAAGCAAAAACATTCTCTACAACTTAAAGGATGACTTGCAATTTGACGCTCAGACAACAGGAGTGATGCTGTTTTTCTAGGGAGGGACTCTTACCATGCACTGGAGATGGACCACATTACTGTTTTTTTTACTCAAAATGCTGCCGTGTAAACCACACACTGACCCAACACATGACATTCAGAGTAACTGAATGGAAAGAAGATAGTGTATAGCTTAGCCAACAGATACTGAATGATCAAGCATCAAAGGTAGCCACATTGTGTTCCCCACAATATGCTCTGACAGTCCACAGACAGCTGGTTGGTCATATGGTGCCAGTCTCTCTTCTCTGCTTCTAGCTGCTACACAATAATAAAAGGAGCAGGAAGGAAGGGAAATCCCTTCTTAAAATAATGTATACAAACAATAGTTGCATCAATGCAGATGGAAGGGGATCCTGTCCAAAACACACAGTCAAAGGCAGCAAGTGCTTCAGAGTCTGACAGCCAGTTTCTACTGAGCCCAGCTTTCGTGGAGAAAGCCGTTGCATGCAGAGATGTCCCCTGGCCATCTCCCCAACTAGTCAGGGAAGGAGGAGAAGGAGGGAGCAGGTGTGGTAGCCCCTGAAGCCCAGCCCTTGCTGCAGAGGGCAGGCTCCCACCACCATCAACATCCCTGCGTGACCGCTTGCTTCAGCCCATGGCTCAGGGCCCTTAG
>JAVJGJ010000014.1:82560918-82573416 GCA_035590215.1 Microhierax caerulescens
GTGACTGGCCTGTTATGCAGCCACGAGCACCAGTACAGACTGTACCTGAGCAAAATAGTAGACGGCAGCGTAACCACCAGCCTTTTGGCTGCAGTTGCCCGTAAGTCATCCTTCTCCCTAGGAGGCACAAGAACAGGCCATGCCTCAGGGTGGGCGGCTAATAGTCTTCCTTAGCTGACAGTAACTTTGCTCATAAAAACTCGCACAGAAACATTCAGTTGGATCCACCGCTCTACCAGTAAGACAATCTCTCTGCCAGGGGTTACTTTCCTGCTCTGTCTACCAAACCCACACCTTTAATGGTATGTTAATTCCTTCCCTGCACATGAGGCACCGAAGGGGAGATAACTCTCTCTCCTTGCCATGCCCTTACAGGGACACTTCTCCACACCCATGTGTTACCCACACAAGCCAGATAATTATGCTGAAACTGCACCTCCAGCCCTCCATGGTCATATGGATTAACAGCCTGTGTGGCCTTTTCTCTTGGTTCCTATCAGCTAATCAAGAATATCTGGGTTTGTATCATTTCACAAATATCACTCCTTTCCCTGGGATCATTTTAGCTGCATAATAATGACCTGTAAGTGCCAATTGTAATATTCAGCTGACCTTCAAGGTAAATTGTGCTTTGCATTTGCCTTACATACTTCCATAGAAACATAATCCACTGTCTAACATAAATGATCATTTCCAAAGAACATAATGGTTCTGAGTGCAGACAATAACTGGCTGCAATTTGCTTCATGAGCAATTTTATTTACATCGACAGCAGAAGAACTAAATTGAAAGGTCTGCTCTTTGACTGTGGCTCTATCTGCGCTAACGCCAAAAGTCTGTTCAGCTTCAGGAAATCAATTCACCTTTGATTTAGCCCTCTGTATTATTAACACAAGAATAATACAGAATATAGATTTCCTGCCCAGATGAAGTGTGAATGTGTCTCTTCATGCCAAGGCAAGCACCACCCAAATTATTGAGAAATAACCATTTGATGGCTGGACAGTGCACCTCTCAGAAGGGATGTGGACAGGATCTGTACACATGGAGCAAGCTGGGGATAACAGTCATGCAGGCCTGCTCCAGCAGCCCTGTGGTGCTGTGTGGCTACTGAATCATCTTCATTGCATACTAAAGGTAGCCCCGAGGTAACCTTCATAGTCAGGTTGGGCTGCCAGATAGAGTGTAAGTGGCAAGCTAGATCTCAGATGTGGCTGGAGTACGCCGCCTGGACCAGGCTACATACGGCACAGCCGTGTCGCCTAGCGTTAGGAAGGACATATCACACTCTCTGTCTTTCAAAATGCTAGAGGTCACTTTTCCAGAACAATACAAACAAAGCCACTAACCTGGACAGTCTAAGTAGACTACTCAAGTGGACCAGTTACTTGCCTGACATGGAGATGGGGTGGGATGTCTCAGGCTCGCAGTTCTTTCTAAATTCCTGGTTGGACTTCATGGCTGCAGAAGGAGATTGTCTTGATGCCAAATACACTCCAGGTTTTAGAAAATACTCTTCTTTAAATGCTTGCGTTACGTTTTTCCTTAATCAGAAGGACAAATCATGGGGTGCTGCACAGAAATTAAGGAAGACACTTTGCCCTTTCACTTGCACAAAGTCTCTCTTGTATGAGAGACCCCAGGTTCTCCCAGTCACAAAGAACCTGGAAATTATGTAGAAAGTGAACAGCATGTAAATAGCGTAGAGAACAATCATAAAAGCTTTGTGGATTATTCAGGACAAACATGACGTCCATTTTATGAGCGGCAAATGGAAGCAAGGAAAAACTGAGTTACCCAAGATCTTTTGGTAAGTACATCACAAAGCATTTTACCTGTTAATCTGGGACGTTAACATGAAGCCCATTGTTGCGAGCCAGAACATGCTAACAGTGGGGATGCTGAATTTAGGAGCTCTTCCAATTTACCCCCACAGAAGAGCTGGTAAAGGTGAAGGCATCACATAGTAAATGACATTTAGATTTTGCTATGATGAAAGTCCATGAAAAAATAAGCCCAGACAAATTCAGGCTGAGTCACAACAATTTGCTGGCTGACATCATTGCTAAAGAAATATTACGTGCCTCAAGGTCAGGAAAAAGCAGCTTTCATTGTGAAGGCTGAGGAAGGGTGAGGAAGCCTGTCTCGAGTGCTCCAGCAGCCCCCTAGACTGTCACCAGGAAGACTTAAGACTTTGCGAGTACTCTTTGACCTCAGTCATAGGGAGTGATTGAGAGCTGGTGGTGTTCCGCCATTTCTGGGTGAGGGCCTTCTTTCTGTGGCCAACTCCTGAAGAAGAACAGGGATAAACTATTGATATTACTATTTAGCTATTACTGTTACTGAGCTATTCCTAGTATTAACCAGTTAACTTAGGGGTACATCAGCCACAGTAGCGCTAAGGTTAGTGCTACAAAAGCTAGCTGTAGGAACAATGCTGCTAGTGGTCTGTGTCCTCTGGCGACATTAGCAGCTGCGCAGTATTTTTCAGGAAAAGACAGATGATTCTGTCAACTTGCATGGGGTTTTGTACCATTTGCAAGGCCTATCTAAATTCTCTCTTCAGTGGCAACAGCGTAACAAACCATCTTTGTTAACAGTTTTCCCAGGATGCATGTTGGCACAGATTAAGTGCCACTGGCACGTTGCAGACCGGCAATGGCTACACTTTGGCAGTTAGGAAGTAGTTCTGCTGCAGTGTTTGCAAAATAAGATGAGAACTTGTGTGGGTGAAAAGTAATAAATATGTGCAAATATTTAGTGTTGCGTTCTACAGCCTGGGAATACCATTTGGACTGGACCATCTCTTGGGAATTTCATTTCCTCTTGTAATTTGTTGTTGATGTAACACGGCAGATTAAGAGTTCAGCCTCAGAAACTGCGAATCATTTCCTTATATTTCTGTTTGGCATACAGTTTTCCTCAAACTTGTGAACTGCTTCCATCATTTTGGGTGGCAGTACTGATGCATACATTTAACACTCCTTTCCTCCTATCTCCTTCTGAAACCAAGTCCAGTAGTGCCAAACTCTGAACTGAGGAAGCCTGTCATTTCTCATCCAGAAGGAATGTATGTAAATTTATTGGCTTAATTGATGCCTCTCCATGAGTTTCGCGTAATCAGCCCTTGTAGCTTAACGTGCTAATGAATAGGGTAAGTAGAAATCTAATATGTTAAAGGAATGCAGACCAATTTGTCTGAGTCCTGCTGAGACCTGTGATAAAACTTTTGCACAGATTTACTCATCTCTCTTCTATCTTTCACTTAGCAGCCTTTTACTTGTGATTCTCTTGGTCCCCCATGAGACCAGAGATTCTCCAAAGTGGACAGAAACCTCTGGGAAGGTGTGCAGAGGGGTCAGGAAGAGGATGTTTGGAGAAGGGAGCGGCGATCGTAAATCCCCTTTCCTCCTGTCACACATGCAAATCTGAGTGAGTCTGCATGCTGCCAGAAGTGGCACAAGAGCTCTGTGGCGTCGCGCCTCAGCGCAGAGGAGCAGGAGTGTTTTGTGTGCGTGGCGAACAGCGTGGGATTCCAACGGGAGCTCTGCTGGGAGCAGGACTAGGGCACGATGCCGGGCAGGGAGGTGGCTGTCGCAGGTGACTCCAGTGGAACCCCTCCAAGTCACCTGTCTCTGCAGGTTGCACCCAGGTCTCTCCAGGCCCACCAAGCCCTCGCTTCCTCAGAAGCATTCCTGGAGATCGCCGCAAGTTCAGCTTCAGTCTGTCTGCCAGTGACTGTGTATTTGCAAGGCCTGGGGTCCCTCTCAAGTGGTGCTCAGCTAGCACCAGGAGGTCAAAACAGGCTGACACACATGCCGCCCTCCCCCACCATAAAGGAGCCCATGGGATAAATGCTGCCATGGTGGTGTTTGCACGGCGTGTGCACAGCATCCCTCTCCTCTGCCTTTCGCCAGCCTCATCCGTTTCCCCTGGAAGCTGGTCGGAGCAAACGCCGTGATGTGCAGTGCCCAGGACAACAGCGGCCTTCTTCAAATGGCTCCTTAGCACTGCCATAATAAGCCTGATAAATAAAACATGGCCTGCAGACATGGATTTACTGGAGAGGGCTAAGGGGGCTGTAGTTCCCTCATTAGTATCTCCCGGTGCAGCATGTGTGCTCCTCATTATGTGGCACAGTGGCAGTTGTCTAGTCATCCACGATGAGGCTGCAGCCACTCCAAGGATGCACCAGGGATCCCAGGCATCTTTTTTTTCCTCCTGTGTTAATAATGGGAATTTACAAAATAAAAAAATATCCTTGAATATGAAGAGGAATGAAGGGGGAAAGACTGCAAGTCTCTCCAGGACTTGGCGGGCCTGGAGAGACCTGGGTACAACCTGCAGAGACAGGTGACTTGGAGGGGTTCCACTGGTCTGATTTTCTCTCCCTTGCATCTCAACAAACGTGGAGAAATCCAAGTAGCTGTGCTAATATTGAATTGGTGTGAGTAGAATCAAGACCTCTGAACTGCACAAAGTCTTATTTTGGGGAGCTTTGTTTCCCTTCAGCCAAAAATACTGCTTGTAAACTTGCGGCCAAAGTATAAGCTTCATCCTCTCCCTCCCATTTTTCTTCTGTTCAAGGGAAAAGAATCAATTTGGCCAATTTCAAGTCCCTCAAAGCTGGGGACTCGGGAATCTGGGTTAATCTGAACAGGGTTTGTGGAGGTTTGATCCAGCTTTTCTTTCCGGCCATCATTTAAATCCCTCCTACCGCCTGCATACAAGCTGCAACTGCATCATCGTAGTAACCCTGTGACCGAGAGGCATGAGAGTCTCCTCTGAGACTGTAATCTCACTCTAAACGGCTCTCTGGCGGGTGCTCGTGAGTGGCGATACATCATGCAATTTTCTCCTTTAGAGGTTTGCGGTGTCATCTCCACCATGATCCCTGCCCTGCCTGGCCAGTGCTGGTAAGCCGGAGCCCGGGGCTGGCCTGGGAGGGGGTTCCTGGCACAGCACCGCACGGCTGGGGCACCTGCAGAGTCATGAACACATCAGCAAAATCTGCCTCTTCCTCTCTGCCACCCTGGCCACGCGCCGGCAGGAAAGATGCCCGTTTCGCATGGCGGGAGACTTTAATGGCGTAGCAAAATAATCCTCAATAAACTCATGACTTTCTGTAACGGTATTTAATATGCAGACAGCCAAACGAATGCCACCATGATATATTTTTATGGACAAATATTACATATTAAGCCCTGATTTATACATTTGAGCGTAATACCTGGGGCTTTGAGGAGAGCCTTTAATCTCTGTCAGCGAGGCAGCAAGCATGCTAAAACGCCAAGTAAATCTGCATGGGAGTGGTGAACTGAGCACAGCGTACATCGGAGTTCTTCCGCCTGATAAAATTAAATACACAAGACCACCTTTCTGTGACATTAACGGTTTGATACGCGGGGGCTGACATCAGGAAATACAGATCTGCACTTCCCACTCTGACCAAAACCGGCAGCGTTCCTGCTGCTTCTGCTGTCCCCATCCTGACATGGGGGAAGGGTGCCACCTCAAGCTCCCGGGAGAAGTTCCTGGGTGAAGGAAGGTCTCTGCCCGCAACTTTTCCCCTCTCCTCCCATCACCCTGCCGCACCTTGCCTTCTGTGTGACAGCCTGGGTGCAGCTGGGGATGGGTGGGGGTGCTGGCACCCTATTTCCCCTTTGTCAGCACGTCTAGTAAGATGAGCGTCATCTCAGCATCGGGTTCTGCATTTAATAATCTCACTGGCTCAACTGTTTCTATCTGATTCTCCCTTCTGAACTGATAAATCTAAATTGCACATTTTCTAAACCGCTTAGCTTAGGAGTAAATCTTTCAGGTATCCTCAAATGACTATCTGGTGTCTTCTGCACCTGTCTAGCACCATCTACTGTAGCTTTTTTATACTGTTTTCCTTTCCCTTCCCATCTGCAGGCTTATGACTCCTGCAGGAGCTGCCTTCATCCCGAGGAGTTTATGGAAGAACGGGAGCTCTGGTTTCGTTTGAAAGACCTGTGGCTGGCATGATGGTGAAACAAATACAATACACATTCATCCTATAGATTAAATTCCTTATGTAAAACCAGTGACCTGATTTTAAGTGCCTAGCTTGGTGTTATTAAATGTTACACTCTTCTCAGTGCTCAGAAAGAGAAGATGGAACAGAAGAAAGGTGGCTTCACTAAAGTTTTCCATGCTGGCAGGTGGAGCAAGAATTAAGGATGTGGCTGGACAAGGGGCTGGAGCAGAGTTTGGGGGGCAGGGTGGGGGTGTGTGTGCATGTCTAGAGGGCCTGCATGGCAATAAATCTTCAGTTGCTGCCAGAAGATGCCAAGGGGGAGACATCAGCCTGGATTTCTACCACCTGATGGGGAGTTAGGGGGTGCGACTAGAAGCAGCAGGATTTTCCTGTGAAAGTCCTATCTATTCCTGTTACATCTGGTATTAAAAGGAAAGCTGCTCTGAAAAAATATCCTCCTTTTCCCAGCTCTGCAGTTCAGAGCTGACATGGAGGCATTACACGTCCTTATTATATACACTCCTTTTAAAATGTGGCTTGGGCTGGAGGATGTTGTATGGTTAAAGACAACTATTACAACCAAAGGTAGAACCACAGCTTTCCAGCTGCTATGACTACTATGGAACTGTACGATTAATATTTAGTTGATTTACAAAAAGCACCAAAAGCTGGTCAAAATCAGAAGTCAAAATCAGAACAAGGTTGTGCTAAGGACTGCATATGGCTTCTTTAAAAAATAATAAATATGTTCATAATGAATATTTCTGTAGGTGATAGATTAACATAAAAATACTGCTGGTCTTTTCCAGGGTTGTAAAACACAAAACAAGGTACATCATACATTTTTTTTGTTATTGAAACACACATTATCTGTTTGAAACTAACTTGTTTCAATGGCAAGTAACATTTTTCTACAGTCCTTGTGAAAACTGGAAATGAGGTAGATTTGGCAGCTTAGCCTATGAAGTTCTGTGGCAAATCTGCAAACCAAAAGACCACAGGTTTTTGTTTCTTGCTGAAGTTCTGAAAAGAGCTAAATTAAATCCATGCTCTAGCCATATGTGTAATTTTGTTCTACTGGAATAGCTTATAGCTGTCAGTGAATTTCTCCATATTCCCAGCATTATGTAAGGGATGACACAAGAGCCTAAAGATTACTCTCTCCAGTAGTAGCATGCATTCGTGAGCTTAAAATTATTACAACAGCGTTTTTTCATTTACGTGGCTGGAGAGAATCTGTTTTTGCAGTAAATTTGTATTTCAAAGCAGATTTCTGTGTCTGTCATTATTGGTGGTTTACAAGATTTCTCTCCCTCTGCCCCCATTTGGAGATGTGGGAGCAAATGAAATAAACCCATCATAAAAAATAATTTTGTCCAGGTGGAACATAAATCAGCCAAAAAAATATTATTCTACATGGCAAATAAAAAGCATATGCTGTATTATTTAAAGCACAGCCTCCATATTCACATACAAAATTAATGCTACAGTGGGAGGTAAAACTGACGGAGACAGACAATGAAAATATTAGAAGTAAAACATGATGCCAGGAACAATTCAAGCAGAGCCACTTGCAGGGTCATGGTCATATTCCATTTCAAATGGGCATGGAAATACACTGTGGGTTATTCTTCTCCAGAGATGCACAGATAATAAGCACCTGCTCCCCATGTCTACTCTTCCCTTTTAACTGTTGATTTATTGGATGTTTCTGAAAGCTGTGGTCAGGCTGATGAGGGATATATAACGTGGTGCCTGCAGGAAGAAATGGGAGTGGGCAGACGAGCTGCCACATTTCCCATCACTACCGCGGGGTGAAGGGCTGAGCGGGGTTCAGAACAAAAGCCGGTTCCTCTTCATCTTCCAAGAAAAAGGACACTACTGAGAGGTAAATCAGCAGTCTCCCTGTACTCGTTGTGCCTGGATTGCACCTAGGACAGCCAGTAAAAAAAACCCTAAACTGTTCCTTGCCTCAAACTAGCGTAAATGGTGGGTTTAGAGGAGACACATACGGTGTTCAGCAGCCTAAGGCACCGAGAGGGATCTTTTCCATCACTAGGTATTTGACTTCCACAGCATCAGGGTAACTACAACTATAAAACGTACTCTTGCATGTGTTTTAAGGTCATTTTCAGAGCAGTATTAGGAGTCCAAACTTCTTACACATGTACATACCGCATACTACTACTGCATACTGTGCGGGAGACAGTACCACCAGCCAATTTTTTATACTCATACTAGTTCTCCCAGGCTCAGGGAGGGCATTCACTCAGTTCCTCCTCTAAACTGATGAACAGCCTCACTAAAAAAGGCATGAACATAATCTTCAGAAAATGTTGAAGCTGGGTCACTATGAAGAGACTTTCAATTGATAAGATGTTTTTCCATGTAGTTTAATTAAAAAAAAAAATTGCATAGAGAGCTTGCTTGGTATAAGTTATGCTCTTTCACTGTTCTCTGATATTTTCTCTGCAGCTAGAGTAGAGCTTTGCAGCTACATGGTCTTGAGATGTTCCAGTCATGGAGGTCCGTGAGATTTAAATGACACTGCGTGCCCATTTATAAGCAAAAGAAAGAAAATTACATTTAATTAAAAATGTGAATCTGGAAATGTAGAGCTATTGAGAATCATTCTGAATTGCACATTTTACATACATGGCTAAGAGAAAGCTCCACTGTAGCAAGTGGAGTAATGCATGATTCAGTTCCCCTATGACGGTAAGCAGTTTATTAACCTAGAACTACAAAATCATTCAAAATTATATTTTGCGATACTGAACTTCTGACAAATCCCCAGATGTAAGGAAACTGAGAGAGCAGCTGCACAGCCTTCCACTGAGCCTTGCTGTGTCTTTAAATGGTAGCAGGAGAGGTGCACTGGGAGCTAGGGTCAGAAAGGTAGAATAGCAGGGTGGGAGCAAGAAACTCTTGCCTTTTAATCATGGATCTGAATCCTGCTGTGGTCCTGAGCCAGCCACCTTGGGCACGAGATTCAGGCATGAAGCAATCACCGTGAAGGCCAGGCTCTAAACGGAGCTCCCTGGGCTCATTCCTGAGCCCCTTGGACCTGACTTACACAAAAGATATTTAAAAATCAAGTCCTGATGGTGCATGCTGGGGTCTTTTGAAATGGGATCCTTAAGGTCTGATCTTGCAAGTTTATGATGGAGTTGTGAGCATGTCCCACTTAACAGCTCTACTCATGCTGCCTCTCAGGTGGGCAAGGGCCGACTGCTTATCTATTCTCGACCGCAAGGGAACACAACCTTGGCCACCACGCCTGCTTCAAGGACTTGTTGGGGCCTTCTTGCAAGAGCAGAGCCCGCAGGACCCACCTCCTTGGTTGGACTTGGCATGTCTCTGTGGTGGGGAACAGCATGGCGTCATCAGTGCAGAGCTTTGCCCTTGGCATGACGGTGCTAGCAGGGCTTGACTGCTTTTGGGATGCGCACTTGTGCCTTTCTGTGGCACTGCACTACATTGTGCAGGACTGCCAGCTTGGCTGGGACAAGATCACGGACCTCTGCCCAATGTTCCATCCCAGGCTGTCGATATGCCTTCTCTCCATTTGATACCTCGTGGTTTTTCAAAATGAAGTCACAAAGGGTTTCAGGGAATACAGTGGAGCCTCCCGGTAGATTTTACAGCCCCGCAGTTGTATTTTGTCTTGCATAAGGCTTTCTTAGTGTCTCATGCAATATATCCTTGACCATCATGAACCAAAGACCATTTTTTTCACTTTTGCATGTACCAGACCTTAACCAAAGGTGTAACCTGAATGACACAAAATTACTCATGAGCAGAGCAAGGCAGAAAAAGAGCGTATCTTCCCCCACAGGGCTCCTGACCCAGGTCTGGATTCATCAGCACTTGCACTGTAAATTCCCCTGAGATGAACCTGCCCCATGTAATGTGACTGGATGGCAACACTGTCCTCCTCTGCCACCAGTGCTCACAGCAGGTTGCTGCAGGGCTGGTAGCCAAAGCCTCCCAGTGGATTTCCAAGATGGGCTGCTGAGCAGATGGGTGCACGGGCAGAAAGGAAAATCAGGCAGATCTTAACACTTGCCTGGCAGTTTGGTTCCTGGTTATGAGGGGATTTTTGGTTCCATGTGAATCTTTTTCTTTGACAGACCAGTTTCAAGGAAAAAACACGTTTCTCAGCCTGACCTTCCCACATGCATCACTGCATGTGTGTCTGCTCTGCCATGTAACTGGAAAGGAGATTTAGGGCACAGGTCTGGCAGAAAGCACTGCCAAATGTACAAAGTAAACATACCTACCAAAAAGGGGGGAGGTAAATTTACTCTCTGATGTCTTTCAGCTCTAGTAATCTCAACCGGTCCAGTAATCTCAATTGTTATAAATAACACTGCGAATGTTCTCCAGGAGAAGCGTTATCTTTCGGCTGACAGCATCCCTTTAAGCGCTAAGACACTGTTGCACCGAGTTTTTGCTGTAGCCAAACGGGACTAGATTGAAATCAATAGCCCCATTTCGCCTGTCACTTACTTAAGCTTGATTTGAACCCATGTCTGTAAAGCTGAAAGGCTTTTCTAGTCCATCGTTATTGTGCCTCCCATGGCCAGCCCACCTGTGAGGATTTCACATTCCTATATTTTAAAAAGAAATATGATGGACAATAAAAAGAAATGTTTGTTTTGTTTTGATGTGTTTAATTCAACACCTTTTCTGTTATTAAGGTTGGGCTAAAATGGGACTGCTCGGAAAGGAGACACATCTGCTCAGAGCAGAGACTTTCATAACTCATTCAGAGTTAGTGGTCTTACCCACAATATTGGTGATAAAAATTGATTATCCATTCCCACTTGCTTCACGATCCATAGCTTTGTTTTTTTCATTCATAGTATAAGCTGGCTTATACGGAGTGAGACAGTGTTATTTAACTAGCCAGGGATGAGCATAATACATCTTACCTGCTAAAAGCCCGCACCAGCAGAAAGCAGGATTTTTTCATGTTAGCCCTGTCCTGTGCTGAAGGTAGAAATCATCTGGACTTGGGAACTGCCACCGCTTCTTTCAACTCTGAAGAGAAAACAAACCTCTCTCCGGTTAGTGTACGTGCACAGCCTACTCAGGCTTACTGCTGCCTTTTACCCCCAGGTGCAAAGTCTGGGACTCAATAGGGCTCAGAACTGGGACTCAGTTATGCTGAGTTTCCCAGGGGAAGGTCCTTTTGGGACTGTCACCAGCACCTCATAAAAGGCATGGGAGAGGGGGAAGGACTGAATATTGCAAGGTTGGAGAGAAAAATTAAAGGGAGCGAAACAGCTCAAAGCTTCTGCAAAACTTCTCAAGTGAAAGCTTTGTTTTGGGAGTCACGCTTCAGCAATATGGGCTCACCTGCTCCCAAGGAAGGGGACCACGCATAATACATCTCCAAGGGGGTCACATCATGACCATTAGCATCCAGAGCCTCATATGCTGTCCTGCAGCTGCAGGAGAGAGGAGCAGTGTTCCTGCCATCAGCTTTCTGCAATTCCCAAGCAGTAAAAGGGCAGAGCAGTTTGGATATCATCTTCAGATGAAACTGTAAAAGTTGCAATCTCCAACTTAAATCGATTCTTTCGGTCTAATAGTTAGATATGGTGTGGGAACAAACATTATCCCTAAATTGGGATAAGCTATAGTGTTGCAGTTGTGAGGAGGAGTCTATTGACCTGACCATAACTCCCTTACAAAAAATAGAAAGGTAATTTACCGGCCTGCCCAGAGGTCAGTGTTTCTGACTTAGACCTAAAAGATTTTGGTTGGTTGATCCAAAACTGGATCCTGGAGACTCTACCTTTCCCTTTCTGACTCCTTTTAGCACAAGCAGGTATTATCTGCACACAAGGAAAAGGGAGAACAGACTCCTAATAAAAATACCTCGTAGTTTAACTGCATAGGTGGCAAGTGCCTTCACATAGTAAAACGGCCGACGCATGGGCTGACATGAAATTGAAAGGAGAGGGGTTTCCCCATGGCACTATTAAGTAAATCTTGTTTTGTTCCATAAGGAGATGAGACAAGTTTTGTACCCAGTTGCTGGGTAATCCCTTTTGGGGAGAGGACTGCTTGTCTTGCACAGAACGTAGAGCTCCTGAGGGCAATTGCAAAGCAAACGGCTAATGCCAGCAACGGCAATAATAGCCACCTATACCGCCCGCGGGCCTCGGCGGTCTGCTCCCCCATGGTATTAAAGAGATGCATCTGATCTTTAAGGTGCGATCGCTACGGTTGCAAGTCACCCTCGTGGTGTGAAGGCAGGAGGGGGGTCAGGCAGGGCAGGGGGTGCACTGCCCGCCTCCGCGGGACGCCCACGGGCAGCCGGCAGCCCCGCGACCCGCTGCGAGGGCGGGGGCGGGAGCAGCGGCCCGGGCTGCGCTGCAAAACTGGCGCTGCTGCGCCACCTAGTGTCGCGGGGGCGCACTGCAGGGCCCGCCCCCCCGTCCGGCCTCACGCGGTGCTTCGGCCCCGCTGGAACGACGGAATTA
>JAVJGJ010000014.1:82573516-82616118 GCA_035590215.1 Microhierax caerulescens
CGGCCCCGCTGGAACGACGGAATTACAGGAACGTCAGCTTCCCCCCCCGCCCCCACCCCCCCACCCCCCCCACCCCCATTAATTCTCATCAATACTTTATGTGCCGTAATGGCTGGATAACCCCGGCTCAAGAGGCGGCATTTCACGCTGTCGATAGCGATGGGGAGGGGATAAATCGCCAGTGGCCACACGAGCTATCTGTGGCTCACCGGGAAATCCTCCCCTCGCCGATTAGCTGCCTCCGAAAATGTATAAATTTTAAAAATAGATGTTTAGTGTCATTCTCGTCTCCTGATTTAAGGCTGAAACCGTGCGGGAGCCGAAGCCACCGGCCGAGCACCGCTGCGGCGCTTAGCCCGTTGGGCGCATGCGGCTCGTCGGGGTGTGGGACGCGACCGGTGGGGCTCGGCGCGGGGCCAGGGGATCGCTTCCAGGGACAGTGAGTAATGAATCTGGTCCGTTTTGTGGGCCCTCCCCCCTCTCCGGTAATCATCCATGAGTAGGTCACAATTCTCTCACATTTATTAATTCTTCGGAATTATTTGGTGAATAATTGCGGTGAACGCTGTGCTGAGCCTTTTGGGTCCAGACACACAGGGGTTACTCACGTGTATGAATTTATGATTTACTTTCTGAAATCATTCTCCCCTGTTCATTTAGAGTTTGCTGTGTCTACAAACTTCGGGGCTGTGACATTTTTAAAACTATAACTAGATATGAAAAAATGCCTGCGATGCAGTCCAACCTAATTTTCTATAAAACACAAATTAATATTTGCTGAACCCTTTAGCTTTAGGTTTAGTTTCAGCAAATTCTAGTCACCCTCAAAATGGAGAGGGCAGAGAGAAGTGAGTTTGGCTGCCCCACAACCGGTTCCCAGCACAGAGAAGGCTCATGCTTCGTGAACTGAAGTTAACAGGACGGGAAAAGGGACAGATTTGGACTTTGAATACCATCCCCTTAGAGAAAAAATAATAATAAAAATAAAAATACCTCTTTTTTCAGGTAACCACTTTCCAGAGAAGCTTTAGGTATAGTTTCTGGTTTTATTATGTAAAACTTCCTTCTGCAGTTGAATCCACAGGTGTGTCTTCACAGGCACCAGAACTTGTCCCAGTAGGGAGTCAGTATTGCTGGGGTCAAGGACTAGACCCTACACCAAGCATGGTGCACAGTAGATAATGACAGGGCAGAGCAAAAAGAAACTGAGTTGAGCTGGGGATAGAGAGGTAGCCAGAATGAGTGAAGGCAATGATAATAAACTAATGAGCAGTATTCAGAACACCTCTACGGCTGCACAGGAAAACAGTGCAATGGACATAGTGCCATGAGGAAAACTTGGCGGCTTTCAAGTAAAGCCATATCACACCCTGTAGGCTTGGTGAGCTATGAATAATATCAAGGTTTAATTTTACATGCTAGCACAGGCTATATTGTCATCTGCAATTCAAATCTTTACTTAGAAGGTTATTGGGTTTGCTACCAAGAGAGAATTACAAAGAAGTGTTTGAAAACAAGAGCCAGTGAGACCTGGTTTTCTACAGATTCATGGCTTAAGGCTGAGCACCTAAGAGGACTTTGTACTGTGTAATAGCAGTTACACTCACACTGTACCCTTTCCCTCAGCTGGGAACATTAAAGGGTCTTTTCCATCCACCTTCTTGCTTTCATGCAACCCACAGGAAATTTTGATCTTGGACGTCTTTGGCCCTCTGTCACGTTTGGTTAAATTGGCTGATGAGTTTTAAAACTGTTGAGGTTACCTGGACTGAAAATCAACTGATGGATTGAATTAGTCTTGCTTCCTTAGCAAACTCAAAGTTAATCACCACAGAGCTGGAGGGATGAAGACTTCAGCCTTCAAAATGGGATTGAATCGCAGCAGAGAGAATGAGCTTTTTGAAGCCAGGCAAGCATTTTCATCATTATCGACAATTATGACTAATAAAGTAAGAAGAGTAACAGCTGACCTTTTACGTAATAGCTTACATCTCAATGTGCTTTTCAAGCTTCTTTTTTCCACTTTCAGAGTAATTTCCTCAAAATGCATTACATTTTTGCAGCACTGCTGAAGTCCAGCCCCTCCTTGGATAGGGCAAAGGCAATTGCATGGACTGCAACACACTGCTCATCAGTGGAGGGAGAGGAAATTTTTGACAAAGATTTTCAGATAGACCTCTGCCCTGACATAAAATGCCAGATTTTCTTTCATATTAAGGAAAGGAAGCCAGGACTTAAACAGTAGACATCTTAGTGTTTTCTTGGCTAGACAAGGCAAACTGTGGGCCTTACTGTAGGTAAGACACCCCAAAGCCAATCTCCTGTCAACACAAGGAGCTGAGTTTGAATTGGAGTTGTGCTGTGAATGCATAAGCACAGCAGAGTTGATCTTATGAGATGTGCAGTGATGTGCAAACGCACAGATCCTAAAAGATACAGAGCATGCACCAGATAACTCCTCAGACCCAAACTCATAAAGGCCTCTCTTCTGAGGACTCGAGTGCCAAAGATGTGTTCAGAGGCAGAGAAGAGTCCATCAAAAAGCCTTTCAAAGTATTGCTGCTGAGCTGAAATTCATTTTAACTGTTGGGGTAGGATGGGTTATATTGTATTCTTACAGAAATATTAGCTATGGAGTATCTGCATGTATGAGGATATATATACAATGATCCAGAGATAAAAAATTACTGAATGCTTTATATTTTACTCCTTACAGATTCTAAGGTTGCTGGTAGTTATATGTTGAGAGGAGGCCGAGCTCTTGTTACTCACCTGCCATCAGCACACAGACATGAATGCTGCTTCTGCAGTTTAGCAGACACACAGAAGGGGTACTGTAACACTTAGTTTTCCTTTACAGTATTTCATTAAGTTATTATTATTGTTGTTGTTATTGTTACTATTTTTATCCCAGTGAGCGTGCACAGAGAATGACTAAATAATCTGGGCAGACACAGCGTGATTGGGAAAGAAAAGGGTTTCTAAGCACTTAATTTTCCCCCATCCTCTTCCCTCCAGCAAGAGGAATAAAATCCTGTGGGTTTGATGCAGAACCTCGTGCAGGAGACAGGCAGCAAATAATTAAGCATTCCTTTCTGACAGCCCAGCTTCGGTCCCGCCTGCAAACACGCAGATAATGCCACTGCAGAAGCAAGGTGTTGGTGGCTGCGTTAGCTTACCGGTGTGCCAGCAAGTGTACAAGGGGGCTGCGTGCAGTCAGCGCTTGCTCGCTGACCTGATCTGTGTCAGAGGGTCGATGCCAAGCATGGCTAAAGCCTGATGGATGGGCATAAACAGCGAAGTGTAGTGGGCTTGTATAGGGGTCAACACCTGGATGAAGTCTACAAGCATTAGAAGGAGAAAGGAGTGGCACATCTTTAACTTTCCCGGGGTTCATATGAAAGCAAGTTAATGACATAACCCATGTTCATCTCCTTGAGTTAGACAGAAGGACAGCTAGGAGATGCTGGAGCAACCTCAGATACAGTGAGCCTACACCAGCTGCTGGTGTTGTGCCAGCTGTGATGTGCTGGGCATGAAGCTGATGGAACAAAGTGCATGGGGTCCTGACTAGCCAGCTCTCCATCCAAATATTCCCCTCTGATAAAGGAAACTTGCATAGCTTCTTTAAAGCTCCTTAGAGCTGCAGAAGCTCAGTCACTTTATGGAAGGTTGTAGGATAAAATAATGGATGTGGCTGGAGGTGGAAATGAGGTGATAGAAGGACAAAGTAGACTGAGCTTTCCTTTTGTGCTTTGTTGATGCAAACACCAGAGATAGCCAGGTAGCTAAACTGAAGTGTAGGACTTCAGAGAGACAAAGACTGATGAGGAAAGGGCTGAAGCACTTTCCCATGTCAGTAATGCTGTGCCAGGAATGCTCTTCCATTTTTTTTTCTCCCCGCAAAACAGCAATATGTGAAGTTGTATGAAAAATGTTTGATAGGAAATACTAGTTGTGTGTAAAGCTACTTCTGGAAGTTCTATAAATGAGCTTTTCAAGCAACTTACAGGGGTGAGAGGTCAATTTTCATTGAATTTCAATGGGATTTGTGCATCTGTTGTTTCACAGTCTCAAACAAAATTCTAAAACTGTTGGTTTTCACAGCAGCAATACTTAACTGCTTTCTTCATACTGTAGTAAAAAAGTAAAAGTCCTTTAAATAAAAATAAATATAATGGACAAAAAGTTACCATTTGAAAATTGTAGGCTACTATATTCATTTAAAGAAAACATTCTTAATCTTGCTAATCCCTATTCAAATAAATCCAGCAACTACTTTAAGAGACATGTAATGATCTAATGTACTCAGCCAGCTCTGTGTCTCCTTCAATAACTCAAAGGGAGAAAACAAAACAAAACAAAACTCCAGCCAATTGCCAGATGGGGATATGGCACAACTTAGTAAATTAAAGTAAGATGTGAGACAGATGGAGGAGGCCCTTTCAGAAGTCAGATCTTTGGTAGTTAGAAAGGACAGTGATAGACTGTGATAAAATCCCAGCTACAAATCACCCAGAGCAGACTGGACCTAAAACAGCCGTGGGTATCCAGGAGTCACAGCCTTACATTAAAAGCCTGTAGATAGTTAACTCCACAGCTCTCCTATGCTTACATATGAGTTATTTCCCTGGGAGCGTTACCAGGGTGCTTGGGCATGACCTTTGCTGGAGCACTCAGGATGCCATGAGGAGCAGCAGGCAATTAGCGCTGCTGATCTAAGCCCCTCAGTCAGCTGCCTTGGGGTGAAGAGCGCCTACCTGGCTGCCTTTCAGCGTGGACACAGAGGTCCTTCTCTCTGTCCAACTCAGGACTTCAAGATGTTTTCTCTCCATTTCAATGCCAGTGAGCAGAATCATTGCAAAGCACTTTCCCACGCTCCCCCTTCCATGCTTTCCTTTTCAGCATCGTGCAGAATACTGTGTCCACACTTTCCATGACTACTCCCGAAATGACTGACTGTCCATGTCAGGAATACGTAGGGGGATTGATTACACCATCCTTTACTTTGAGGGTTTGTTGCTGGTTACAGTATTTCCTCTTTGGCTGCCTTTCTTTCCCTACTCTCCCCTTTTTGCTGGAGACACAGCACATTAGACTTTATCATGTTCACATGGGAGGCTTCTGCTTTCTCCAGATCATTTGACTGTATCATCAAGCTGAACACACTAATTACCGGGTGCCACGCTGGCTGCTATTTTGAATTGACATTATTCTTCTTCCAAACTTTCAACCTACTTCCAAAGGCACTCACAGTTACCTGCCAGGGTGTTGCTCCCTGCCTATTCCATTTCTGTGGCAGTAGAGTAGTTTAGGAACATTTTCTACTAGGATTCTGCAGAGTGAGTGGATGACCATCAGAAAACTGCACAGTGACCTACATGGCCTGACACATCTTTCCAAACTTGTTCCCTGACCTTCGTGCCTCCTGTGAAGCTCGCTACAGGGTACAGCTACTCAAGCCTGTATTTCTGGGGTGACACAGCACTTCTCCTTTCTTTATTGCTCCCTGTGGACATCTTGCTCTCTTTCAATGACTTTTTTTTCAGTTTAGCAGCTTTCCAAAAGCAGAGACACTTGATCATCATCTAAGCTTCACCAAGCATGTTAAGTCAGTGCTGCACACCAACAAATGCCATACTGTTTGATGGATTATTGTTCGAGAGTAAAAATATGGCCATTCTAATGAAATAGATACTTGTGAAGGTGGGAACCAGAAACCATGGAACATTTTACAGTCATTGCCATAGTTTCACAAAGTCCTATTGTTTATTTACTGCTACATTTTGGTCTGCAGTGTGAGCCACATTGTAGTGGTTGAAGGGAAAGGAAGAGGAAATACTAAATGGCAATGCTGGTAAATGCTTCAGATCATTGCTCTCACCCTTTCTCTACATCCACTGCTCTTAATTGTTGTACTATTCTGTATCTGAGCAGTGCAGTTTCTTTAGTAAGTGGTTTGAGTTGCATTCCTGGGTGTGAACACACTGACCTACTTCAACCTCCTTTGCAATTTCTACATTTCCCTGTTTACCCCTTTAATTCTCAGCTTGTTCACTGTTGCTTATAATCAGCAGGCTTCACTGCCTTTCTGGTTGGTTTCTCCAGACATAATTAAATTGTCTGGGATTGACATCTGGCTCGGCTGAGGTTTGGGTTGTATCTTCTTGGCTGCCTCCATGTCCTCCTTGATTTGAGATTCTGATCACTGCCCGCCCCCGCATGGCACATCATCAATGGGTGCTTTCATTCCTGCGAGACTCTCTTGCGCCTACAATAACGCTGTGAAGTATTTCTGGCTCTCAAAGCACTCCGGAAGGTTATTTCAAGACTCAGTCTCAGCTGTGGTGCCTGTTGTGCATGCTGGAGCCTCCAGCAGGACTGCATCAAGTGAGAGTAATTTATAAGGGTCCCTGTGTCCCTTTGCAGAGGGCCCTGAGCTCCCTAGGGCTGATGTCTTCACCTTCACAGCCAGCCGGAGCTCTGGTTTGGAGCATCCCTTGGTCATTTGGTGGCTGATAAAATCCTGCCAAAATAGCTGGTTTGTGGAAGAACGGGGTCTCTTCCTACTGTCCGTGATCTTGCCTGAGGGTCAAAGCAAGACCTGGTACCTCTCCTGCTCCTCTTCCTCTCTCCACTCTTATGAAGCAGTCTCGTTTTGTATGCTACAAGCTATACTATCTGTGATCTTCTTCTGCAATGCTTCTTTTAATTAAAGTTTGACATTAAAAG
This sequence comes from Microhierax caerulescens, assembly GCA_035590215.1. Classification (NCBI taxonomy): domain Eukaryota; kingdom Metazoa; phylum Chordata; class Aves; order Falconiformes; family Falconidae; genus Microhierax; species Microhierax caerulescens. Next base: position 82,580,249 of record JAVJGJ010000014.1, read on the forward strand.
TTTTAATCTTGATATTAAATTTCCTGAGTTTTCTGGTCCCGTACTTGCTTGTGTGGCCATGGTTAGCTATGACCACTGCTATACATTTTCACTAGTGAGAGCCTTAAAAGCTGGCAGTTTTGTCTTCTCACGGCACTTGAACTTGCTCCTATCTTTCCTGTAAAGATCCTTCACCATTCTACCTTCACCTCCCAGCTTTTACCACTCTGAATTTTTTCTGATTGTTTCTAGTTGGAAGCTCTTCAAAGTATGCATCCAATCTGTCTTGTTATCATTCCTTTTAGGAAAGGTCTCCCCCTTTCCCTTGGATTTTGTGTGCACTTTTCCTCTGCTTTACTGAGGTATTCCCAGCCACATGCTTTTTAATGCTCTCTAGACATCATCACAGCTGTGTTCATGTCTTTTTGTGGGCGTGTTGCTTTGCCCAGTGTGATCTTTGCGCCCATGCAGAGGCTGCCATATATCTTTATTTACTACAGCCCAATAAGGTGACATTCTGCATGCCCATAGGGTGCTAAATGAAGATGTGTTGAGAGCTGATTGGTTTGGAGTTATAGAATTTTTTTTAATATGCCCGTTGAACAAGGCTAATTATTTTTTGAAGTCTGTTTTAAATATGTAGGATTGTTTTTCTTTCTGAGCTCTTACACAGAACATGGATCTTTGATAGATCAGATATGTAAATGCATCAGCTCTAATGTCACGTTCTTCCTTTCCTACACTCACTTTCAGCCTTGCAGCTCCAACTGCCACTAAAACCAACAGAAGTTGCCACTGATTGTGCCGTTTCCCATTTTCCTACCAAGAGGCAGACCTTTATCTGAGTTTTTTTTCACCGTACCCTTCCATGCTCCCTATATTTAATCTTTTAAGCCTGGCAGCTGATCTGTAGTACATAGGATTTCTAAAGTAAGCAAAGTCAAGTCATACAGCAAGCAGCCCTGCAATGCCACCAGGCCCTAGTCTGGCTGTATTCTGTGGCAGCTTCCCAGCCCCATGTTTGAGGCACGGCAGGAGCCAGCTGGAAATTTGGTGCTGCACATTAACCCACTAGGAAATACAGTCTCTTCAGGTTTGCCGCTGGGCTTAACACTTAACTGGAGACCACCTCTGTGCGCAGAGACTGAGCACTACGCGGGCTCTCCCAACTTGCACTAAATGAGATGTCCTTTAGCTGTGACAAAGTGGGAAATTGTATTATTAGCAAGATTAGTTGCTCTGATCTCAAGCACGAGGGCAATCTATTAATTGTACCCTTCCTTGATTAGACAGGCTTCTCCCAAGCACCTGAGCTGCATGAAAGCTCAGGTCCTGCAGTGAGAGCCTTAACGAGCCCTGGCTGCACCGTGCAGCGGGCAGAGCTCTGCCTGGGAGAGCTGGAGCTGCTCTGGGCTTCAGACACTGGTGAACAAGCTTGTTTAACAGGAGGAATATGTAAAACCCTGGTCTTGTGCCTGTGGTCATGACTATATAATGAGAAATCTTTCTCTTAAGCCTGTGGTTTTGGTGCTGAAATCTTCATGTTGAGTCCCTCCAGTGATCAGTGTCTGTGTGTTTCAGCAGTACCTCGTTTACATGTGGGCTCATTAGTAAGAGCGAGATTTACAGAAACAACCACCGCTGGAGAGAGGGGGGCTTCTCTCTTCCTGCATTTGTCTCCCTGGCTCCCAACTAAAAGTGTTCCTGGGATGAAGGGAGTGGACTTGGAAATATTTGGCATCCAGCGTAACCTGTTTTCCTCCGGTGGAGCTGGCAGATCAAACTGCAGAAACCAAACTGGGACCAGTTTCAGGTGACTGCCCTTTTGTTTCCCATGGATTTCAGAGCTGCCTCCATGACAGGCTAATGAGGGCTGCTGGGTGCCAGGCGCTGCCGGGAGTGCCACGGCGCATCCTTCCCCGTGATTGAACTGCCACCGTATCACAAAGCGGTGAGAATAACTTTGATACACTCAGGAGGTGAAATGGCAAGTACAACTGTGAAGCTTGAAAGGGAAGCGCCAGAAAGCAGAGTACAAGCTATTGCTTGTCATTTAGCAGAGACAAACATGAGTGCAACCAAAACAACAGTGTTATCCGATTAGCAAGCACCTGCAACCCGACAGGAGCAGATCTGCAAAGGCAGGGGATCTGTCAGCTGCTCTTGCAACACCACTGCAAGTGCCACAATACATTAAGTGGGAATAAAGGGCAGTGGTGTAACAGGTGTAATTGCAACAGTGCTGAAAGGGACACTGTCAGAGCTTGCAGACCTGAAATTAGATCTCCCAATCTCCTGCGTGGGTGTGTGGGAGATGCAATGTTGTATTGCACTGAGGCTCTGATTGATGGCTCTGCTGTGGCATCCAAGGATGCAACAATCCTGCACTCAGGCGCAGGGCTTGCAAAACTCAGCATCCCCTTTGCTCGTGGTCCAGAGCAAGCAGAGGACTTATGCGACTGGGAATACTTCAAAGAAAGCAGCTGGTACGCACATGCTTGGGACCTCTCTGCTGACCTGCCAAATACATACATCTCTGCTGCCCCGGAAAGCCACCTCTCAGAAACACGTATCAGCTTTGAAAGCACTCAGTCACTTTTAACTGGTCTTTCCCTAGCCACGTATTCTCCCTTCTGATAACGCAAAAAATGCATTCAATTTCAGTCAGAGTATAAGTTATACAGGTATATTACACAATGATGATGATGACGATGACCATGATGATATGTGGCATAATAGCTGTCTTTTACACACATATACAGAAGCGAGTACCACCACACACTTACTTTACACTTTACAGAAAATACTCAGTATATGAAATGCCACCTAAGCATGGTTTATCTGATCATATTTCTTCCCTGAAGGATAAGTGGTGAAAACAAAAAACACTGATAAATTGGAACGTCCTTATAGGGTTTTTCATGGCTAGGAGTTCTTCTGCTGATTAACCTGAACGAAATAGAAAAGTTATGGTTCACATGAGGGACCAGTGTATCGTGCCCATCTTCTGCTTTAAAGATTTTTCAAGCCAGCCTACTAGGCTGCTACCTATATACTCAGTTTAGTCAATCAGCCCTTGCCTGTTAGGCTGTCTTGAGACAGTACCTTCCCCAGGTGGCACACCTATGCATCTTTCTCAAGGAATCAAAATGCTGAAAATGTTAACTGAGGGATAAAAGCCAGAGACCTTGGTCTTTGCACGTGGTGTTGAAAATTGTACTGTCAGTACCAACATGGGGCTGGAAGGGACTGCCAGGGCTGGGAAACACCTTTCTTCTAGACCTGGGCACCTGGGCCTGTGGGTTGTGTCCTCCGCAGCACGACTCTGATTTAATCAGCTAGACTGGAATGCCAACTCCAGCATGGCAGAAAAGCCATGCACTTTTCTGTTTGCCCCCATGCCATTTTGGTGGACTCACCGCAGAAGGGTTGAATTTCCAAATGTCTTTTGGGTGCTGCCCATAACCCCATAACGCTGCCAGGTTGAAGCTCTGTTCTCCACCAGCCCGTGTTTGCCAGGGAAGGGATGGACATGCCCGGTGCGGGGGGCAGGGGATGGGGACGTGAGCCTTCTCTGAGCATTGGTTGGCAGCTCCCTGGCATGTCAGTGCCTGGGGGAGCAGCTCAGCCTGGCTGAAGCGGGGTGTTGATTGCACCGTGCCATGCACAGCCACCCTTTGACACAGCCGAGCAACGTGGCTTCACCAGAAGATGAATGAGGCCCTACAGATGGAAAAGGCCTCCTTACTCACCCGTTAAACCTGTCCCTGCCTTCTGCCGGCAGTAGGAACGCACTACACACAGTGCCTTGCTGCGATCCATGTCTTAAAAGCAGCTTATTTTTTTCCCTGGAGAGATGACAGAGTTTGCTGTGAGTTTTTGGACATGTATGCACGCAGCACGCCTTCCACAAGCACGAGACCACAAGCAGAGGACTAGCATGCCCTTGGGAAACTTACCCTGCTTACAAAGAAAAGGGGCTCCAATTATTCTCAAATGCAAGACACCAGCTGGCAAGAGAGAAAGGGAGGCTGAGGAACAGCAACAGCCACAGCTTGTCCAGTCTGGGAATAAGCCAGTGGCAAACACAACAGCACATTTGTGTCCCAGCTAAAAATTCCCTCCTTTCTATTGTAACTGCGCAGGGTGTCCGCGTTTGAAACTCTCCTGGGACAGGCAGCTGTGTGCAAACACCTTCAGCGCTACAGGCAAGTCCATTGCAGGCAGCAATGCAGCGAGAATGTTGGCGCTGATCTGGCCGCTGGCTGGACAGGTTGAGCTGGAGAGTCCACCTTATGACGGACTGTCACGCTGCTGTGCCACTTCAGGCCAAGAGGAATAGTTCATGGCATTTCCAGCACTCATTTTTAACACAACCATTCTTTGAGCATCCGGCTGCAGGCCGCTCAAGGGGAAAGCAAGAGCGTGGCCCTCAGGGACTAGGGGCTGCAGCCCATGGCTTGGCCCACAGTACTGCTGCTGCAGTCACTGCCCTGGTCTGAACCAGATAGCAGGTGCTTGTTTGGGCTGGAATTTCAGTGCCTTTTGCAGAAACACGGTTTGACTCCAGAAAAGAGCTATGATTAATCATCTCAGTCATACAAAAAAAAAAGAGAGCTGCATTTGCCATTATTTAACCAAGCATCAGTTGACCTACTAGGAAATAATAAAAAGAAAACCAGCAGAAGAACAGTTCAGGTTCAGAAAATTACTGTAATTTCAGGGTTGAGGTTTTTTTTTTTTTTAGTTTTTATTTTAAAAGAGACTGCAACTCTGTTGCTGGAAGAATCTGAGCTCCTTACTCCTGTGGCAGCCTGCATTTCTGTGTATTTCCCACCCTACCGTCACTACATCCCTCTCTAATAGGGAAGGTTAGGCACCTCGCATTCACCTCAAGACTTACTCAAAGACTTGGGATAAAATGCAAAAAATGAGCAAAGCTGTCCATCTCCTTGCTCTGCTAGCCTTTGGTCTTGAACTGCTGCTGTGCACAGCTGCCCTCAGGAAGCCTGGCAAAGCCATCGGCAGGGAGCCAGGGCGAAGAGGAGGTGCTGGATGTCCTGGGAAGGACAGTGACTACCTCACAGGCTGCCAGGGGCTGATAGACCCGGCCCAGGGGCTGGTGCGGGGTAGCCTGGAGGTAATAGCTGTCCAGACTTCACGTTTGCTGTGCCTACCTGGGATAGGTTCCTTAAATGCTAATTTAAATCAGAATTTTGCAGGCAGGTAATTTATAGGGAGGGTTTATGAGCATCTCCCACTTCAGTAAGTGCACCTGTGTACAGGGTCACAGCTCCTACTGGACAAAACATACTCGTCCTGTAACTCCACTTGTTTTTGAGCACGTAGCTGCCTTTACGTCTTAAGAGTCTGGCCTGTCCTAGCTGCAGGTATTAGCAGCTACTGTTTCTTGGCACTGTGGCTATGATGGCATTAAAGGATACTTCCCTCTCCAAGCTTCAACCATTCCTGCAAAATTGTCCTTTCCTGATATTGCAAGAAAATGAATGATGGAAAATACAGACGACACCATGCTGTATGAATCCATAGGAGGCCTATCTAGCCCTGATCTTCCTTGGTTCTGTGGTAAGATCACACCAAATCTTTATCCATTTTATTTGTTGAAAAAAGTAAAAATCAACCAAAAAAAAGGCAACTCTCTAAGCAGTGAAAACTGCAAATACAAATACATTATTTTTAAATATAATTATATCATCAGAATATGTAAAAAACATAATCCTTGAGCCCAGGTACTTTAAATGTGGCAGTTAAGTGATCGCTAATTCAGGTTTCAAATCTAATTACAGTCAGTTGAACTTCTAAAAACTTCTAAACTGAAAACAATTATCCCTCCCGTCTTGTCTGCCAACCCTTCCAGCAAAAATTGAGGAATAAAACTCTAGTGAATATTAAACTGAGGGACCTTTTCTTTCCCTTTATATTAAAATCATGACACAGCATGGGAATCAGCCTCCCCAGGGGGCAGGTGCTCTGTGTGGTACCTCAGAGGATGGTTATGGTTCCACATGAAAAAAAATATTTTTCCCAATGTCCTTTTTTTTTTAAGTTAAGTAATTACATCAAAACAAATACATGCTTGAAGAAGCTTACAGATGCAAAATGAGGCATCCATAATCTATGAAATGCCAAAATCGAGACTGCCTAAAGCAACTGTAGTGCAGCCCTGTGCTCACTGCACTGATCCCGATCGCCTCCACGCTGTCTAATTCTCTTCTTACTTTCTGCCCCTGTTTGTTCCTATCCTTACACCTCCAGCCTTAGCTCCATGGCATGACTGTATTTCCTTGACATATCCAGTGAGACGGTGCTCTGATACCGCACTATCGCCTCCAGGCAGTACCACAGTGCAAGTTAAGCGATCATTAACATTTACTGCTTATCTGAATGTTTTATCTTGCTGCACACAGCGTGGAGCAGCAGCAGAGGAGCCACAACCACCGAAGCAGAGGCGTTTGGTAGAGCTGACTGTTAAAGTTTGTGTTGGCTCCAGAGCTGGCTGCCACGCTTGCCTCCAGCGCTCACACGATGCCCCTGTGGCTGCAGCATCATCTCCCAGCAGTCCTCATCCCCACCATGGGGCGGAAGGTCCCTGCTCCCAGGAGAGCGCAGAGGGGCCTGGAGAGGAGAAGAGGCTGGAGGCATCTGTTTGACTTGGAGTGGGAATGGGCTCCCTAGCAAATAAATGTATGAAGGCAGTGGGAGAAGTGGGCAAGGAAGATCTTACCTGCAACACGTAAATTCGCTGCTGGCCCCCTCAGTTAGACCTCCCATGACCTGCTGTCTTTCCACAGGGAGAAAGCCCAGAGGGCCAAGCCCCCCAGCGTCATCCTGGACCCCTTCTTCCCAATTTGGCAGCCCAGCTTGGAGGGGAGGATTCAGCGCTTCGCTTGAATCATCAGGTTCCTAAATGTAATGGGGAAGCTTTTGCAGCCTGGGTGCAGGGTGGAATGCCAGCAGCCCCCTGGTAGGCAGCGGCAGCCTGGGTGCCCACCAGATCCAGGCTACGCAGGAGCCACAGCTGGGTCAGAGGGGAGCACTGCCCCAGGGAGTAGCGAGGGTGCTCCCAGGGCAGGGGAAGGGGAATTGCTGTTTCTTCTGCTTAGTCTGTGGGGGCTTTCCCCTGACAGAGGGTACTGGCCTGCGCCAGGCTTACCACCTTGAGGAGAACCAGGCAGCCGTGATGACCACAGATGGGCTGTCAGAGCAGGCCAGCCACTGAACTGAGAAGTCAACGTGATTTTTGCATCTGTACCAATGCTGACAAATCTCGCTGAAAATGCCAGCAATCAAACAGGAGCCATGGGGAAGGGCTGCTGTCACCTGCTGCTATTCCCTGCGGTGCCAGTGGGTTAAGCAGTGAAGGGAAGGCAGCAGGGACACACAGCCCTCTGCCACGCAGCTGCCAAACAGCTCTGAGAGCAAAATCACTGTGTCCAGACAACCAGGCAGCCAAATTCCACCACCACATGTTCCACCCTGTCAAGCTCGATGGACACATTGAGCAAAAGGTAGCAGCCAGCACTAGCGCATCTCCGCTGGTTTCCTAAGCTTTGCACCCAGGGACAAATGAGGCACTAGTCTAAATTTTGTATGCTTTGCTTCACCTCCTTAATGAGTAAGAAATCAAGTCTATTGCAATAATGCAAGCAAATTATTAATGGCCTTTCATTCTAAAGCAACCAGCTCCAGTCTTCACCAGAGTAGGATTGCCTCCTGTTTGTGACCATCCCGCTGCTCGCGCTGTCAAACGACATCGTTTTAAAACAACATTCATCTGAAGTGGATTATTATTGGGTTGACTACCCCTTGGGGTGTAATGAAAAGCATTCATTAATTCTCAGGGCAGGAGGGCTAATTACTTTTTTATAAAAAAAAACGTGCTAATTGCCAATAACTTCTTTATTGAATGGGTCTCACAGAGATTATTTTGATTGGCTTTTTGATTTCCCTTTCACACTGTAGCATCTGAAAAGCACAGACCAAACAAGAAGGGAGCATCTAGGTTATCCTGGTAAGCATCAGGCAGACAGCCCACCATTACAAGGACCAGGGGACTATGCCAGTCTGCTACACTCAGTTCAGCGCTCGAGCTTGCTGTGGTGCTGGCCAGGGATTTCTGAGCCTCATACCTTCACGCTGCCTCATGCTTCCACACGGCAGGTGGGGACCTGTTTTCCGCACTCCCCAGGGCACGGCACTGATTCTGGCAGGCTCCTTGTGCCGGTGCGGCAGAGGGAGCGCACAGGGCTCCGACTGGTTCCCCACAGGGCTGAGTTCCACCTTGCCTGCAGGGAGGAGACAACCCCTGGCCCTGCAGGTAACCAGGACTGCGAGAAGGTAAACGGAGCAGCACACAGCCATAACCCACGGGCTCAATGTACCAGTTCCTATACCTGGTAGAAGGGCTCATTCATCTGACATTTGGGTCACTCTGAACTCCAGGATGAAGACAATTCTGGGCAATTTTTTGTTTGCCTTTACTTACAAACTACTACAGGGCTGAAGATACCAAATGATCAACATAAGCGCTAACAGTTCTTCTGAGCAAGCAATAACTTACAAACACGAAACTAAAGGTAAATCCCACAGAAGCACAGTAAAGCCCACGGGAGCCAGAGTAGGGACCTACCAGTGTCAAACTGCTCCTGCAAAGCCTCAAGTAGTGCCATGGATTGATGCTGGCCATGAATTTCCTTGCATGTGCACCACAGTAGTTTCTAGCAGTCTGACACCTGCAGACTCCCACAAAAGGCTGCTGTCACCATCAGGAGGACATAAGAGGTGTCCTGGCAGGCAACAGTCTCCTCTGGATCAGACCACAGACCTCCTTGCTGTGGGCCTGAGCTACTGAGCCTGCTCATCTTGGAGCTGAAGATTGCTGCGCCACCATGTTGGACACATGATCAGGTTGAAATACTTCCCATTTCAAACCATTCTGCCTGAAAAAAAAAAGAAGTTTATATATTTTTTGCTCTTTTTTCTCCCCTTATCCCAGCCTCACAGTTCTCCTCCTGGGCATCAGCCTTCTCTCACATCATTTTTTTCTGATTCTCTACCCAAGAAGATAAACCACACAAGCCATGGCTTCCATGCAAGCCAGAAAACTGTACTTGCTTCCCCCTCTGGAAATCATTGCAATTTAAAAAATATTAATGTTTTTCTTTTACTTGGATGAATAATGGGGCCTTCAAAACCAGCTTTTCATTTCTGTGTCCGGGGAGGTTTTGATAGGGATGGATTCCCCAAAGGTACGTTGTTTGGCACTTTTTGAAAGCTAGAGCATTTTGGAAATGCCTCCAGGGGGTTGCCCAAAATCTCCTGCTTCTGAAAGCCTTGGCCAAGATACTGTTACATGAGCAAGGTGAATAAAAAATAGCATTCTTGTGATTTAGTAGTTGCATTGGGAATGTACCTCGCATTAGGAGTTACACTGTCATACGGCGCACCAGGGATGTTATATATGTGTGTGTGTATACACAGCCCAGTTATCAATTACAAAAAACAACTGCAATCTAAAACAAATACTCGGTGTCAGCTATAGATAGCTTCAGCAGAGACCAAAAATAGCCACACCGTAGTTACCATGGAGCAGAACAGAGCTTGAGGAGCTGCTGCATCAGCATGGCTTGCTTTTAATGAACCTGCACATACCAAGAATCTCCAGTCATGCTGGACAAAAATGAAATGTCCTTTCAATAAAATGTTTCCTGGCTGCAACAGGAACAGGTGCAATGACAAGCAAAAGGCAAAAGCAACAGCTTTTTTTTTTCTCTCCAAAATTAGGCCAAGCTGGTAAAAGCAGCTTGCAGAAAGTTGACCAGATTTTACACGTTTGGGTGGCAAAACACTTTTACTTACAAAAAAGCAGAAGTGTCATTTGTATGCCAAGTCATGAAGATTTCTATTTTTGTTACACAGGTCCAAACTGAAGCAGCCCTAACTCAGCCCTCCGAGGAGTCTGACATCCTGATCAATCCCGCCCCGCCATTTGGATGCCAAGTATTTTATGCACGGGGCTTGGCTGGCATCCAATTGACTTGCTAATCTTAAAATTATCTTAAACAGTAATGAGCCATTAAAGTCAAGCGAAAGAGCCACAGAAGACAACATCATTTTAGCCCCTGCACTGGGTCCTCCCAGGAGCAACAGGCTGAAATCCCACAAGCAGTCCCGCAAAGCCAGTCTCCACCGTAGCGATGCTACTGGGGATGCGTAGGGATGGCAGCAGCCAGCAAGGTCCTCCAGCACGGCCGCCTGCTCCTGGAGCCACAGTTTAACGCTACTGCGAAACATCACCTCCACAGCAACATACTGTCCTCTTGGCAGTGCTCGAGGCTGTCCTCCTCAGCAGAAGCAGAAGCAAGCCCTGGGAGGCAGCTCAGGATGGGATGCATGTGCCAGCTAAGGCCACTGGTCCACCTTGCAGCCAAACCAAGCTAGAAGGTCACCGGGACCAAACGAGGTGGTCCTCAATGCCCTTTCTTCCTCCTCCCAGAGTCCAGCTCTATCTCCCACTCTCCTCATCCACCAGTCATGCCCCATTCCTCCTACCCCTCCTGGGACTCATCTAGTTGCCCCACCACCCACCTTGACTCCCAAACCTGCCCACCCTTCTTTTGCCCAGCTTGGGTCTGGTGATTGCAGTGAATGCAGTCTGCCCGGGGAGGGATGAGGCAGCCAAGCCCAGTGCAGCAGGAGCTGGCTCCCTCCACCGCTGATTCAGTTCCTGCCAGAAGGTGGGCCTCAGCCCCTGAGGCAAAGCCCCCCTGGTACCCTGTGACAGCTTCACCTCTGGAGGGAAAATCCTGCACATCTATGCTCAGCTGACGCTAATGCATACTCGGCAGCTCTGGCTTTGTTTCCTTTCCGCTGCCACACTTCTCCCTCCAGGAGGGAGGGATGTAAGTGCAGCGATGCTGTGCCTGGGGAAGGGGATGCCACAGTGCCAGCTTGTGCAGCCCTCCCTGCTGGAGCTGCTGCGCCGCCCCAGCCTGAGCCAGGGGGATTTCGCTGGGGATGCCCTGGGTGGATCCTCCACCAGCCTGACCCACTCCACGGAAGCTTTCGAGAGCCCAGTCAAACACACCTACCCCATACACGCAGGACTGCTGCTGGGCTGAGGGAAGCAGTTGAGCACACGCTGAAGGGCTTTGCTGCGTAGACTTAATTCAGTGCTTACACCTTAAAGGTGAGCACGTGCTTTACTGAATGGGGACGAGCAAGCTGGAGCAGTTTGGGGGCCCGCTGGCCAGTTGTCCAACATCAGCGTCTTCAAAAGAAACAGCTCTTGGCACCAACAACTCTTTCGTTCAGGAAAAAGAGGAAAAAAAAAAAAGAAAAAGAAAGAAAACAGAGTAAAGGCTGGTGCTTTTCCACTCTGGAAGGCCATTGGTGGCTCCCGAGGGAGGAGGCAGCAGCCTTGTCCCCCTCCCTCCCCTCTGTGGGGCAGGGGAGACCTGCCCAGGGATGAATAGGGAAGGGAAATTGGGGCGGCTGGTGGGCCAGTTCTTTCTGGTGTGGAAAAACACCCCGCTGCGAACTTCCTGAGGCTGCGGGAGAAGGGCATCCCTCCAGCATGGCGTAGCCCCAGCAACCGAGTGAGCAGCTGCAATTTTTTAAGCCCTCAGAAGGGACTGCAAATGTGAGTGCTGCAACCTGCGCCGAGTGGCTTTGTCCCCAGCGAAGTACACACAAACTACACAGCATTTATGCAGGACCTGCATTGCTGTTCTCCATGTTTAAAGATGACACGCTCCCTCACGGCAGATGCTTTATTGCAGGCAGATTTAAATTTGTGGACCAGTTTCCTCTTCCCTTATTTATAAATCTCTATTTGTAGATTGATAAAAAAGTTGATTCTCTTCCCTGCTTTGGAAGCACTCTCTGAATAAAACCAAGGATGCCACCAGGGTTTTTAAGAACTGCCACCTTGGCATATACCAACAGGTTTTTGCCCGTGTGGCTGCAAGCCCTTTCTACAGTTGTGTGTGACAGCACACCGACCGCACCGGCACCACTCAAATGTCCACCGAGGGCTGATGCTGGAGGCACCACTGGGTGGATGGCACTGATGGATGGACTCTGGTGGCTGTACAGACTGTGTGGACACAGGTGCTGTGTAGCTCCTCCACAGCCAGAAGGCTACAGGGCATCCCTCCTCGAGTCTTCTCTGTCCATGTTGCCAGTGTAAGGGCTTGGTCCAAAACTTCCAGGTTTAAACTTTCATGGGCTTTCCATCAGATCTTTAACACTTCATGTATTAAATGAGAAAGAGATAAGTGTCTGCCTTTCCACGAACTCAGCAAAGATGCATTCCTCCCAAAATCTCTCTTCTCCCCACCCTCACCAAAATTAGAGAGAAACGCTTAATGCCAGAATCACGCACAGTGCTAAGGATGGGATAATTAAATATTGCAGATCGTTATCAGTCACAGGAAGAAAAATTGCAAAGCAGAGGGTATGTGTTTGTCACGTGGAGAAACCAGCTGTGGAAGGTTTTTCTAGGAGATTTGAAACGATTCCAGCTCTTTCTCTTTTTTTTCCCAGGGTAGTAACATTTTTCTGTCACAAGCAAGTTAGTTGTTAAAATATGCATAAAGACATGTCACTCCAAGCTATGCACTTGAGTTTCATGTTCATTTCCCCCCTCGGAAGAGTTTTGCTATGACTAAAGAACGAAAAGGAAGCGGCTAGAAATCTGTAATGGTTCCATTTATTAATACGTATATCACAAATACTCACAATATCAATGCATTCTCGTTGGCATGCTAGACAGAGGCATTATTAAAAAAGTCCTATTTTTTTAAAAAGGTTTTAAACTTTTGCTTTCCCCCAAAAATATTTCATATGCCTGTTTTTTTTTGTGATTTTTTTGTGTGTGTTTTTATTTTGATTTGATTCAACAATGTATTTGGTGGCTGCAACCTCAATGCAAAAAAAAAAAAAAAAAAAGAAAAAGAAAGAACAGGAAAAAAGTAGGAAGGCCGCAGTACAGCACAGTTCCATTAGTTCATAACTACCTAATAAAAATAAAGGAAGCAAAATTCCTGCCTTCACAGTAAGCAACAACACAGCTTAATAACAGTATTACACAGGATCAGGTTCAGAGGCAAAATGCACTAGACAAAGCCTACCGGGATACGCACTAGGCATACAACACTGAGTAAGAATCAAAGATGTAGAAGAACATCAGGAATAATGGTTCCCTTCAAGCACAACATTTTAACATCATTTTCAAGTATCTTTATGTTACGTTACTGATTCCTTTGTTTTTGGGGAAGGGGGGCAGGCGTGGGGAAGGGGGAAAGGATGAAAACCTTAGTAAAGCAATAAACAAAAAAAGAAATTAAGATAAAACCAAAAGAATATATATTTCATATACCGGTTTATATGAAAGTGTGCAACACTTATTAACCATGGTGAAAGGCTAATTATGCCCTCCAGTCACTACATGCACAGCCCAATCAATGCTGTTAATGAATTACCTTTGTTAACTTACGATGCAACTACTGTGTGACCAAGAACATACATACGGTGCCGTCCTACACCGAGCCGCGGGGATGGGTTCTGGGTCTGGAGGCCGAGGGGACTCGGCTGCTCTTGATGGCACCGCGGTACTTCACAGAATGGTACACTACGCATGGGACAGAGTTCGGGAGGGGGGGTGCGAGTGTGCGCGCGCACGTGCTTGCTTGTGGGGGTGTGGGTGTGCGTGCGTGCGAGAGACAGTGTGTGCTATAACATTCATTTTAGTCTTTCTCCAATTCTGCAGCTCCTGATCTTCAGACAGGCTCTGGACTTCACGCTCCTGAAAGACCTAGAGAACAGGGGGGATAAAAAAAAAAAAAAAAAGACAAGTGGGTTGGTTTGGCAGATAACAGCGTTCATGGCAGTTATGCTGTTCTCTCTTTTCAAGAACAAAACTGAAACGACAAAACGTTCAACAGGACATTTCCCCCTTCTTTTCCCACCAGACAGCATAATGGGATGAAAAACCCAAAGCAAAGAATCCTGTGGGAAGACTTTAATTCTCGATGAACATGCTCAGCATCTAAAACTTGCCCGCTATGTTCAGCAGAAGCAGCACAGCCACAGCCACGTACCTGGGTGTACACAGCACATCGCACAGAAAGCGGGGAAAGCTCACCTTGTTACACCATCTCGTACTGGTTAGCAGTAATAAACCGGGACAGACAGCATGCCAGCAGCATCCCGATCAACTGTTCCAGACAAGAATAGAAGTAGAATAGAATTTAAGTTAAACTGAATGCAGAGCAAAGGAGAGGCCATGGTAAGGAAAGACTTCATGTTCTGGAGTTACTATGCACAACATAATTATGCCCTATTTTAGGGACAGCTCTAATCAGAAAACCAGCATGAAAGCCTCCTGTCTTTCTTCGTCGGATCTTCTTCTTGACTTTTATCAGAACGTATTTATTTAATACGCAGCATGCCTTTTTGCTACTTTTCAGTCCCGTTGTCATTGCCTGGCCAAGTCAGACATGGATGGGTAAACCGGTGGGGGTATCAGTCAGCACACTACCAGCTGAGCTTCACTCGCGAGGTCCACGTGGGTCCCTCGCCACCGCCCACCACCACCGCAAGCTGGCAGCCCCCTTAATTTTGTTACCAGTGCGCTGGGGAAAAGCTTCCTAATGCCCCAGAGCGGTTATGCTTTCTTTACATACGATGCAGCACTGGAGAAATGAGTGTTATAAATCTGGAAATAAATAAAAAAAAGTCTTTCACTATTCCCTTGGCTGTCACTCAGATTATTGAAAACAGATCCCTGGCTTCCACTCGTCAATAAGCACTCAGTCATTTCAGCGTTTTGCCTATTGCAGTTCGTTAACGTTTCCTGCATATGCCAACAGTGTTAATATACTATAAATAATTCAACCTCGCTTTTCTCATTTGGATCGGTCAATTAATTAACTTATGAGCATATCCAGATTGCTACAGCTCATCCCTGCCTAGGGGGGTGAGGCGAGAGGGCTGTCCCTGCAGATGGACCAGCCTTCCCAGGACCGGGCTCCAAGCAAGGGCTGTCACAGCTGCTCCAGCTGGCTCGCCCCTGCCCGCGGGGTCACCTCTGCCCACCTCCTGCTGCGGGCAGAGCGCATCGCAGGGCAGCGGTGCTTAAGAAGGGGGATCACAACCTCTCAGCAGCGGCCAAGCTCCCTCAGACCCCACGGAGCACGCGGAGATCGCTCCTGGCTGGCTGCTCGTCCAAACCGGCTCCTTCTATTTCACGCTTGGGATTGCACATCCTGTCCTCTAGACCATCAGTGCTCCCTGTTAACACGATCATCATCAAAATATACATCTTCTCTACCAGCCAGCTGCTTGATCTGAGCTGGCATCAGCCCAGAGCAAGACCAAGCCAGGGTACCTCAAATCCAGATAAATTGTTTTCTGCCTCTGAGATGTCACATTCCCGGTCAGGCCATGCTCCATTTGACAGGAATTTGATCCCTCTCCTGTTTCAGTGTCTACCAGAACTGTTCTGGGCATCTCAAAAGGGAACAGAGGCACCTTTAAAAAGCAGGCTGAACCCCACTGTCCCCAACGGGAATCTCCCAGTTTTGGCACCAAATACAAAGGATGACAATGCCTTGGTTATAACTAGATATGGGGCACAGATAACACCTGACCAACCTCCAATAAAAACCTAAGCTACTAGGGTTCAGGGGCTGTATTTTCAGCTGCCAGAAGAGATGTGGGCACTGAAAACCCTCTTCAGCTTTGTAAATCTCACTGATACCAAGAAGACATTTTAGCCATCTTGTTGTCTTTTCTAATAAAGTTCTCTAGATGGGTGTTCAAACAGGAAAGTTATTTGGTAGCTGGAGTGCTCATGCACTCACCCAGGAGTCCATGGGCCAGTGATGATAAGGATGCCAGCATTGCCTGGCTTGGCTTTGGATTCCCACACTTAAATACTCCGGTCACTGGGAGGATGATTTTATCAATCTGGCAGTTTAGAAAGTGTTGCTGAAACCCCACCACATTCTGCAGGTTTACTGGAGAGGCTTCGACACTCCCACTGCTGACTCATGTGATGTTTCTTTAGCTCAGTTCTACATTAGAGAATGAGATTTCGATGATTTCCATTTTGGAGAACAGTATGTATTTCTCCGTGTTTTGACAGGCAGAACAGACTAAGTGCCTCTGGGTGGCCCTGTCCTACCCGCTTCGCTATTGCTTTTCTGTGTTTGTGGTAACTTTCAGTCTTTTCTCACCTTCCTCTGCTGGTCCGAGAAGTTACTTCCCTGCCTTGCTGCATTTTTCGTTACAATGAACTTCACAATTATTTTCACTGAGCAAACTGCGGCCCAGACCCAAGTCAGTTCCTCCCTCATCCTACAATGGCCAACAATGTACATACATTCAGCCTTTTCCTTTTTTTTTAATGCCTGTGCCATGAGGTATCTAGTATTGCTCCCGACCACAATCTGCTGCCTGTATCAGATTTACAAGGGGAAAGATGCTGCAGCCTGTACAAATAGGAAGCCATGGGCTTTTCTTTCCCCCTACAGCTGTAGCAGGCCTCCCCAGATACATTTAATTAGGGATTCTTCTGTTTTACACAGGCAGTAACTCTAATTAATCAGTGTGTCTAAGCTTTGTAGCATTTACAGGCATGTGGCAATGTTTCGATTTACTCAAGTTACTCGTAAGATGAATGTAACTTTCTGATCTTTGGCCCACATTAATTCTTGGCTCTGAGTGTATGCTGGTTTATGCATTTAAGTGGTTACAGTACCATAACGTTAAACTTCTCTGTTTCAAAATTTCAAGAATAATGCCACTGCATACACATTTCACACGGCATTTCCAGCTATTACCAGGATATAGCAGAGCTAAAGTACCTTAAAAGTACTTTGAACACATATAAAAACACGTATTTTCTAAGGTGTGCAGACTTCACATTTCACCACAAGAGCACTGTCCCTTGGGCAGCCAAGAAGAGGCAATACTGTATTAAGTTGCTGAATTTTCCTCATGGTGCTCTTTCATTACAGTCATAACTACAGTCCACTGCATTTAAATCTGGTTAGAGGCTCCCAGTCTGCGAACCACAAATGAGCGCTCTCCACCCCCCTTGGCTCTCTGCATTTGCTTGATCACTTGCAACCTCTGCTCTTTAGACAGCTGGAAGCCCCGTATCCTCCTGTGCAGCAGGTCCCTGCAGCTCCTTTGAAGAAACAGAGGAATTGGCATAAAAGGATTCCTGCAAAGAAACTACTTGCTAGAAGTTGTGTTCATTTCCCTTCACTTCCATTGTCCCTCAAACGCACATCTCAACTTTCATCTGCTTCTCAAGTTTTTTTATTTTATTTTATAGTCCTAGTTTTTTTGAGTGCTAAGATGCCAGACGTGGTTCTGTATTTGTATTCTCTCCCACTTTCCCCCTTTCTTCCCTTTTTTCTAAGATTATCATAGTCTTCTGAGGTATTACATGGAAAACTGAGAGTTTGCCTTGGAACCTCTGGTCTTGCTGCAGGAAACTTGAAAATGCTGACAGTCTTTGGTTTAGAGCACTGGGAAACCCACATCCCTCAGGCGCATCTCCTATAATATCATCCTGTTGGCCAAAGCTCATTCCAGAGAACAGAATGCAGTGTGTGAATTCTTCATCTCTCCATGGTTTCCAGGAGTCACCGCAGGCACATCTCTGTTCTGACCACCGAAATCCACCCACAGCAACTTCCTATCTATTTATTCGCCTACCATATACATGATAACTATTTTTCTTAATACAGTTACTTTGCAGGAGTTAACATTGACTGAAAGCTGTCCTGCATGACACATTTATTACATCTTATTATACTGAAGAGAAAACTGAACTGCAATTTGAATTTCTATTTTATTTCGGGTCTTGGTATCTTCACCATTTCTCATTCTTTGAGAGAGTTTCTATAAATATAAATGTATTGAACTAACTTAGAATTCATCAGCAGATCAGGTAAGCTAAACTTGTTTTTTTTATTCATTAGGAATAATTTTTTTAGCTCAATGATTTACCTTGCCATATTCTGAAAGTGAAAATATCCAAGCATCCAGGTTCCCTGGCTTTATTTTAGAAGACAGACAATTTTCTACGTCACATTTTGCTTACCTGAATCAGCCCCTGTGCCATGGTATGCCTCTGGCACAGGTCCTATCTCCATGCTGAATCCACACTGATCAGTTTTTAGAAGGAACCCAGTCTTATATCAGATTTCAAGTTGCATACTGGGTCCTGATATTGATCCTACTCCCTAACCCTGGTGCAAGGGGTGACAGAGGTGTGTAATCTTGTGCTAGGGCCAAGTCTCAGCCTCTCTATACTCAGGCAGGAGTTGCAGTAGACAAGGTGGATGATGTCTGTGACAGAACTGCGTCCTCAGTCAGGCAGAGCTACTCACTTTAACATTGACAGCAAAGAGGGCAGGTGAATGTGCACCGTAGAGAGGGACTGTAGCTGCATGAGAACTTATGTTCAAATGACAGGAACTGTGCGTGCTCAGCAACTGGTTCTGGGCATGTGGACAACACCTGGCTTCCAGTCCTTCAGTACAAAGGGAGTAACTTGGCATTAACACTGCCCTGAGACTCCCCTCCTCAGGGAGTCTACTGCAACCATAATGTATAAACCGCTCCAGACTCTGTCTTTTGCATCCCTTTAAGCCAACGCCTACACTGTAGTTTTATCTGGGCAAAGCTCTTCATCACCTATGCTGCTTGCATAATTTTATTCTCTGTTGGGCACAACACAGCGATCATTCTGCTGCTCTGAAGAGCACGTGCTAAACTGAAATTATTCCAGCTGTAAGTCAGCACTGGTATATGAGTCCAAAACCAATCAAATTGTATTTTATTGTTATTATTTCAAACCCGAGGAGCAGTGCAGACAATGTCAGCAACACATCAGGTTTTTTTAAAACTCTGACTCTGATTGGGAGGTCTGTGCCAGGCCTGTAAGATGTGCAATGCCATTACATCAACCTTCCCTATTTCTGGGAATCAACACATTCCCCATGCTAGTCAACACCTAACAAATCATGTGAAGGAAAGGCCCTTGAGCATGCTTTACTATAGAAGAGCAACATGATCTAATTTGTCTTCTATTTAGATTAAGCTCATTCTCAGTAGGAACGGCAAAACCTCGCCTACAGCTGGAGCGCTGCCTGGCATTACTGCCAGCCACAGTTAACCTGAAATCAATTTGTAAACAACGTCCCTAATTGGGTCCAGCAAAACAGATTAGGCAGTAAATTATAACTGGCCTCCTTCTATTCCTCACACCCCAGGAGAGCTGCATTTTTCTCCTCTGCATCCCCTCTCCTCCTTTTTACACATTCCCAAACACCCCAAGCAGCTGGATATCTACTTGGAGTGCCAGAGCCTTGCACATTCGTAGGGGAGGAACATCCCCAGCTGGCAGCAGGACACACACTGCCACCAGGCAGCATGAGCTGCCAGCACCACATCAAAATATGCTTTGGTTTTCACCTGGACTGGCAGTGGCAAGGTGCCCTCCCCCCTGTGCTGCCTGCAGCCTGTCATGCCAATCTCACCCTGCGCCAAAGGGCTCCCGCTGCAGGGGCCACACTGCCTGCACTGCCCACACTGCCTGCACTGCCCACACTGCCCGCCTGCCTTGCTGTATGGAGCTCACGAACAACCCCTGACCTAGAGTAAACATCCAGACACATCCCAAAATACTAACAATTCCAGCTGCACTCTTCCAATGGTCTCCCTCCCAGCTGCACGCAATTTTCAGGCAAGATAGGATGATGCTTTGCCTGTTGTATGTATGACGTGCTGATTAAAGGTTTTCAAGTAGCATTGGTCCTGCCCAGCAGCACACAAACTGTACAATTCTACTCATCTGTTTTTCTTTTGGATAGTTCTATGAGATGCTTCGTAACTGCCTGGCTGTCTATTACCAAACTGAAATAAGAGCTCAGAGTCCCACAGCAGTAATCAAGTCATAGTCAAGGTTGGAGAAGAGTATCAAGATAACGTGACCATTCAACAGGAACTAGAGTAGCCTATTAAAGAAAAAACCCAAAAGTGAACTCCCCCTGCTCCATGCACCAAGAGCTCCAGACTGGTGGTTTCACCACTTCAGGATTCTGAAGACCTGACACCCACGCACGTGTTCTGGGCGGCTGGCAGTATGATGAACCAACATTTACACCCACATGAAAAGGCTGACAGGCCAAATCATGGGCTTCTCGCATCTGGCACCTAAGCTACAAGGCATCGGATTTCCAGATATGCCCAAAGCAGTGCAGTTAGCTGGTTTGTGCCCAGTTTTAGGTCTTGCTCAAGTTGTGCACATGTTGACTGAGAGGACACGGTGGCGATTTTCCACAGGGCTTGGGGACAGTTTTACGGAAGAATCTGGAGGCCACTGTAACCGCTGAGCAAATTAAAACTTCAGAGGTGTAACTAAGCCACCTTGCAGCCAAGCATGGGATGACCACATGGCGCAGCAGGGGCACGAGGGCAACCACAGCCCTCCCATTAATTCACCTGCCCATCACTGGCAACAGCACAGGCAAATCACTTGTTTCCAGTGCAGCACAGTGTAAACCTACAGCTTGCTAACTGAATTAATGAGTTTTAAGAAGGCAAGTAATTTTTCCTAGCACCTCATTTTTTCCAAGCACTGGATAAACACAAGACATTCAACAAATACATTTGTATTTTCAGTGTTGCCTCAGGACCCAGATCTGTAATATTGTGTGAACGAAGCAAATGAAAGTTGCATGACAGTTTTTGAATATGACATTTGAAATTGTACTATGTACTGTCCACAGAGAGAGTACTTCTCAGGTAGAATTGGTTCAGGCATCATACACGTCACTATGTTTTGCTGAACCATTCTGCAAACACTTTTGCATTGCCCATGTTTCCCTCCCTCTCATTTTTGCACGTTTCCAGGAGAGTCCTTGTCATCACACACAAAGTGACTAGTACAAAGGACCATCTTGTTGAAAGATGCAGGTGTTTTCCTGCCCCTTCTTCATCAGAAGATTCTGACCAGACCTTTAGTTTTCCTAATTAATGTCTAGGTAAAGGCAGTCTGAGCATTAGGGAGCAGCAAACACCTTCTTAGCTCCCTTCTTGTCCCTCCCATGCCAAACTCCTTTTGGTGCAGGCAAGATGTTGGTTTAATAACCTGATCTTGCCAGATCTCTGCTCAATGTTCAGTGCTAAAAGGAAAAATAACATCAGTCACTGAAACCAGGTGAGCCCTCTAGACTCCAGGTCTAGGATAAGGAGGCCTGAAGGTATACTCTTACTTGAATTCTAGACTCCTTTAAGAAAAAATAAGAGTGCTTAGAAGACAGAAGCCTATCCAAACAGTGGATAAGCTATTTGTCTTCTTAGCTGTTTATGCTCCATTTAAGCCAATGTTTTATTGGGTTAACCTCTATTTGACCCAGTGGAGGGACAAGTTGTTTTCCTTGAGCTAGTCATTAGCTCAACCGTAACTGATATTCCCAAGGAGAAACTTCATTTAAGTTGAAAAAAAGAAAATCAATGAACAGATGACCTCAGGACTAATGAGCTTGCTGAGTTCAGTCCCTTTCCATAATCCTTCCTTCCTTGAAGTCTGGGTACAGAAAAAAGAGAGGGGGGAAGAAAGGGGGAAAGGGAAGCATTTATGCACTTACCTGTGAGAATGCAATCCCAAAAGCCACTCCAGCTATGATTCCCATATTTGTCTCCATAAAACTGGTCACCAAGTCATAACAGCCCTGGAAAACAAACATAATCACTCCTTGTATCGACCTTCCCTCCCATGAATGCATACATACAAATTTCTCATTTAAAATGGGCTTGAGCTAGACAGTATTTTTGTGGCAATTTCCAAAAATGTCACCTTTTTATTTAATAGCAAATCTGAGTGGTTGATGGGAAGTGGTAGCAAAACCAGTTCTTAGAAACAAATGTATTTCAGTACTTTTTAAAAGTGAAGTGTGATGTTACACTCATTTTTATAGGTCTTATTAAAGAAAGCCAGTCTGCATTGTTTTAAAATACATTAATATAGCCTTGACCTGAGAACAAACCAGTAACAATACAAGGTAATGTTACAGTACAAGTGTCAAAGATGAATACATGATGCTGATTTCCTCATACTCCATATATTTAATACAAGCATGTTTCAGGTGTCCAGTGAGGCAATCTGCTTGCCTTCGCCTGTCAAAGGACACCGGGCAAGGTACGGAGTAGTACATAACTTTAAACCTTATAACAAAGTTATCAAGGGTTTTGTACAAAGTTTGTTGGTTCATTTGCCCTTGGACATAAATTCCCTGTCCTGCTCCCCAAACCTAATTTTTTCTCTCTAGCTCAGACCCTGACTCCATCCAGCTGACTTGCTTTATTGTGCCTCAGTTCACAGCCCACACTGAGGCCAGAAGATTCATACATATTTCTGCCTTTCTCTTGGATAGGCTTTTTTGAGATGTCCCCTTCAGTGTGATAATTTTTACAAGTTTCTCCCCTCACCTAGTCTACCACTTGAAAAAGCATTTTAAATCAGCTTTCCTAGTTTGTGGTGCCTAAATTAATCTAAACAAGTGATGCAACACTTGAAGAAAAAGAAGAAAGATGACATCTACTTTTTCTTTCATTACTAACTCGTCTGCCCACACAATCCAAAGTTACCTCTCAGCCCCTTTTACCATTCTTCCTCAAATGACCAACACCACTCACCACTTAAGGCCAGTCCCAAGGCATTTTATTTGATGTTATAACTTTATCTACTTTATCAGAAGTTGGAAAAAGCAAAAGTAAAGTGAGTTCCCTTTCTCAGTTTGGACTTCCATGCCATAAGAGAGCAGAGTCTCAACATTCCCCCTCCATCCACATACCCCTCATTTCTGCAAACACCATAGGAACTCTTTACGTGACCTCAGAGCATTAGGTGCTTGTAAAAAATAACAGCTAGAAGGAAAGGACAATGTCCTTTGTTAGATACAGGCCATTCATGAACTGAATTGTACCATTTCTTTAACCTCTTTTATAATATCAGAAGACATTTTTTTAAATCCTGAGAGTAATGAAGTGGTAAACCTAATAACAGCTGAGGACCAGCACATCTGTAATCCATTTCTGAAATACATATTAATCCTTAATTATGTCTTACAACAGTGTACAGTATGTCAGATTCAAGCTTGCTTATTTAACGCATCAAGCAACTACAGTTGTGTGTGTGTTACATATTATGAAATGAGATTAGATTTCTCAAGCAGTATTTTCATTCTGTCTGACATTGCTTAATGTTCTCCCAGCTCTTCTGAAATTTGTTCTGTTCAACAGCCTTCAAGAGATGCAACATCTAACAGCAATGGTAATTTGAGGGAGACAGAAGATCTCGCTAAAAAAACATGCAAGTGTGAGAGTTTTGATCACTCTCCTCATTTGAAGACTATGCTTCCCAAAATCACAATAATCTGTTTCCTGAAGTGCACTGCAAAAATACAGCTTAACTGCTTGGTTCTTATTGTGCACCAAGGGAGAGTGCAAGAAGCACCCAAGAGTTGCATGTACAGTACAGATGTATGTGAAGCACTGTGAAGGAACATCCTTGACTCCACACATCTGTTCCTTTATTAAGATTTTAGAGAGGAGTCATTCTTGAGGTTTATTGGGAATGAACTCTGAAGATTAAAAGCACTATATGAACATTAATTAGCTAATCCTAATGGCAGCTCCTAAAGTTAGGTATTAGTCCCATCTGAGATAAAACTGACAGAGGGACTAAATGATTTACCCAAGGTCACTAAGCAAGTTGGTAGCAGAATTGGCAAAGAAAATCCAGGAATGTTGTGTTTTAGTCCTGCAATTAGATCATTAGTTTAATCCTCTTTAGATAATGCAATCATTAGTTCTCGCAAATTGCTAGCAATGATTAGCTCATAAAGAACTTGCCTTACTGATAGTTTTGCAAGATCTACCAAAAAAGATGTACTTCAAATATACTTATACACAGGAATGGTAACAAGGGTCTTCCACAACACAGACAATATGTATTTTCCTTTTTCTCCAACACACAGAGAGCAAAATGCCAGTTTCCCAGACAAGCAAGGGGCTTGGGTCAGAGGCAGTGACGTTTGCTTGCTACCTGAAGTGAAAGCACTGGTCTGCAGTGTTTCCTTCTGCTTGCTTTTTATTCCCACGCCTCTTTCAGAACACCCCACCTTTCTCAAAACATTTGACAACTGTGATCTCACATCTGCTAAACAAAAATCTTTACGACGTTTGATTATGAATGGCTATCTCAGCAAATGGGACACAATATCACAGGACATCCAAACTTCCTCTAGGTAATTAAATCAAGTAATTAAATCAACCGCTTCCTCAGGAACTAGCAGTCCTTTTCTGTCAGGTGACGCATGCATTTGACAGGAAAGCAAGGAGCAAGCATGACTGGAAGTGAGTTACTAGCTCTGGACTAGCACAAGCTCATTCATCCCTCAGCCGCTTTCTACAATTTAGCAGGCATCCTTTGCCAAGAGGAACTCCCAGGGGGACACAGATTTCTCTGTGCATGCAGAGCATACAGAGCAAGCCTGGCACCGGAGAAACACTGGATCACTGCTGGGAATGCAAATGACACCTGCTCAGTTATGCAGCCCGGGAAAGTCCGGAGTGTGTGGCCATCCCGAACTGAAAAGGTGGGACCTGCTGATAAAGTACCAGTCACACCCGAAAGTTTTCTGGCTGGAAAGGTGGGCAGAACCAAGGGCTCAGAGTGGGCTGCCCAGGAGGCACTCTCTCTGCAGCGGATGCTGGCTGTACTACACATCCCCTAGATCCACCCCATCCTGCCTCTCACCCTCTTTCCACTTCTGCAAAAACAGAAAGTTACTGCAAAGTCACGAAGTGCGACTGGATGAAGTGGGTCCTCCTTTACACTCACACAATCCAGCAAGATTCTTTTGCTGGTGGTGACTGAGTTTCTTAACAGGAAGACGTCACTAATGTTCCACATATGTCTGCAACAAGTGGCTCTCATTAAACTATTACAAAAAAAAGAAAGGCTTAATGGAAAATAATTCCCTAGTCTCTTTTTCTTTAATATGTGCTGGAAAATGTCCACTTGACTAGTTTTCAAAGAAAGGTGTTTGAGGCTGTGCTCAGCCACCACTCCAACCTCCTGATTCAGAGGTGACTGAGGTGAAAAAGACAAGAAGAGCAGACAGAGAGGCATTTCCATATTTCCCGTTACCTACCCAGGACTTGCATTTATTTTCTTAAATTCAACTCTGAAAACAAAACCAGAAAAGAAAATCATCCTTAAGTCTCACTAAACTATACTGCAACTTAGCATGGTGATACGGCCACAATATCATTCCTTTTACCAACAAACTTGTCTGTTGCCTCTCTTGCAAATCTCAAGTGAGAAAGAAAAAAAATGATGATGCACTAGCACTTAAAACAGTAACTTGAGCTTTATTTCTGCAGTGCTGTGACTGCTATATATGCTGCATTATTTTCTCTTTATTCCTCTCTTTCTTTGTGTTTTCTGTATTTTTATTCTCCAATTATGCCTTTTCTTCCTGTTTTCCCAACCTGCTTTCCCAACCCTATTCTGTTTTTGGCTGTGCTATGCTTGCAGCAACAAAATTTCAAAGATTTTAAGAGTCACTGTAAACATACCAGCCAACCACAACGCTTGTTGTCAATTACCCAGTTTTTCTCTGTTTGGGATGACAGTTGGGCTCTGGCACTAAAATTACTTTTTGAACATAAGCAAGAGTAAAACCTGTCCTTCCCTCCACCTAGCTATGTCTTTGGCCTGAGGAAATCCCCACAGCATTCAGCAGGAGTGAAAAGGGAAGCAGAGAAGCACTGACAGATCTGGCCCTCAAGGGCACGCTCCGTCCTGTGCCCAGCCAGTGTTGTCTCTGTGGGCAACGCCATACCTCAACCTCTGCTGTGAGGAAGGGGAACAGATCCCCTCCTCATCAGAAATGCTGCTGCACCTGGTCATTTGAGAAAGTCCGGCTTCAAGAATTTGCAAGCAAGGGGGAGGCAAAGCCCATACCATCACTCCAGCCCAATACACACATTATCAAACAACCATTTGAAATGAAATGCAGTTGTAAGCAGCCATACGCTCCACCGGTGTACTGGACGGCTTCATAACAATTGCCTCTGGCACAACATTACTGGTACCTTCTGGTTTACTTTAGTGGCAGCCACAGTCATATTGCGCAGATCCTGAGTATTACAGTCGCTGGAGTTCATGCAACAGCTTGTAGGAATGCCGTGCTTGAAGAAGTAAGGGCTGGTGCTCCAGTTGGTGTAGCTCTGAATGCCGCAGCAGCTCAGCTATGAGGAGTAAGAGGCAGATTTAAAACAAACAAACAAACCAGAGTTAAAACTAGTACAGAATCATCACTGCCCACTTAATAAGCTCATAATTGAAATAAAGACAGGTTGTCTCCAGTTTTGAAAAGTAGATACCACTCCCTACCCCATTCATCACAAAAACATCAGGAATGTCATTTACAGAAGATGGGAGCAGACGACCTACTAAAAAAAAGATATTTTATGACCAGAACTATTATTTGTAACGTTTGACAAAGGTCCAGCTGTAAAGCCATTTTTTTTTCTGTTGAAGGACCGTTAGTTTTCTTTCTCATTTGTTTGTTTCCTTTGTTTATTTAGTTATTGATTAAAGATGACCCTGGGAACTCAAGACAGAGCCTCACAATGCAGTCAGAAAAAAGGCCTTAAAAACCCAAAGCATTACATAGCATTACACGTAACACATACCGGGTCAAACTAGTACAAATTGCTAAGGTGAAGCAAGTCTTTCTAACTCACCAAAATAATTTCTGGGAGAATTCACTGAGCCCTCAATAGAAGGAGACTGTATGTTCACAGAGTGTGTCTATGAAATCAGCTGAAAAAACCCTAAGTTGGGCAGAATGTTCTGTTCTGGATGCTAAGCTAGAAGACAGTCAAAGAATGCTAAGCTAGAAGACAGAACACTCAAAGACAGGCAGTATGTGCTGAATTTTCTGTCATGAAAAGGGCTTATAAATGCAGTTCCTATATAAACAGAGCTACAAATGCAATGAACATTTTGCTACGACAGAAACACTGAACAATTACTCAAAACTATTCAGTTTAGCCAACTCCAAGGAATCAGAATTTCAAAATACAGGTTAACGTTAGGCAAACAGACAATTTGATGGCAAAATATACTCAAGTTTAGAGCACCACAGTCATCTGCTAACCCAGAGAAGCCAGGTTAAAGGCACAGTTTCAAACATGCTAAGGGGTCCAACATAACGGTTGTAACTTCTAAAGAAGATCTAGAAGTCATCAATACAATCACATTAAAATTTCAGCCATTCAGCAAGTTACAGTCATATGAAAAGCAAATTGGCTCATAGAATGTATTGTGAGCTGAAGGTATAGCTTCTTGCTATGGTTTCCAATAGGAATTTAAATGTGAATTTTATTGCTCTGTGTTGCAGCTGGTGGACTTGGTCCCTTGTGGTTGGCATCTCTAACTAGTATGGCTGTGCTGTGGCACTTGCTCGTGCCCTGTGCCCTGCTGGAAGGCAAGGCAACCTCCCATTGCTCTGGTGCCGCACCCTGTGGGTCAGAAAGGCTCTTCCACTGAACACCTAATCCACTCCTCCAGCAGGGCCAGAGCAAGCTTTCATTGCCAATCTCAGCAGCACATTTGTTCACTCCTTTTTCCTCTGGAGAAAATAAACTGTTCCTCCCCTTAACTCACTAATCTCCTTTGCCAGCATCTCATTATACTTGTGAAGAGAACTGTGGCAGTTTACCCATGATACAGGATGCTAGATTATAAATCTTGTCTCATCCAGATAAATTTACAACATTTCATAATACTATTACAGATCCCCTAAAGACCAAGGTGTGTTATTAAGAAATAAAACTGGCCCCTAAACCTAATTCAAGATCTGGGACCAACAACAAGCAAGTGGGCCAGTCCCTATCTTTATTAGATAGCTTGTTCATTAAAACTTAGGCATCTTGGACAGGCATATTAGTTGATTTTTTTTTTCTTTAGGTCTGCCTTTCCAGCCTCTAGATTTGCTTGCAATACATAGCTTGCAGATTGAGACATAAACATTTCACGTTCTGTGATCTAATCTGAATGTATGCTCTCTTTATTATTAATTTTAATATCCAACTTTAGACTTACACTTTCCTGTACGTTATCCACTGCATGGCTCCGCTCATCATTCTTGTTGTAATTCTGGATTGCTTCAGTATATGTCCTAAGGAAAGTATCCTTGATCTATGAGGGCAAGGAAAAAAATACAGCCCACGTGAGCAATGAAAAGCATAACATCTGAGGCAGTTTTTGCAGGAAGCAAATGCAATACCGAACAAGGCACTCAAACTACCCCTTCACGCTCATTTCTAAGTGTGTTTTCAGAGCTGGCAGAACTCTCACTTAACTGTCAGGAGTAACTCATGCCATTTTTCAAGTGGGGTCTACTGGACATAGAAAGAAAACTGCCCCAGAAAACTGCTACATTTTAAAAAACAGAAAATGACTTAACCTATAAGAAAGGTATCCTTTGATGTTTTTTCCCCAAACACTTTGTTCCAGCACTAAGGTGAAGGAGATTGTGTGCTTCTCTCAGCCGATGGATGCCTGGTGGGAGTCAAAGCTTGTGCAAATGCCTTAGTGACAGAAGTCAGTGGCATCAAACGAAGACACAAATTCTCTGACCAGGCAGCAGCCCTTGTCCCCAGCACCAAAGGTGTTTGGGTAAGGAGCAAGAGGTCTTTCAGCTAGAGAAGGTCAGGCACATCACCAGGGAAGGAACTTTGATTGGGTGGTAAAGGGGCTGGGTAGCAGATAATTTGGGCAGGCCACATGGCTGTGACCTTCACAAGAGACTTCCTCTCCCACAGAGCGGTAGCAGCCTGGCACTGAGGCTGCCACAGGTTACGCCAGATGAAATTTCAGGATCAAATTAAAAACTATTCACCACTTGCAAGGGTAGACACCTGAAAAGCCTATAGCAAGGGAAACCTCATGTCAAAAGAGGAGACTAGAAATACAGTTAATACAAAGAGAATAAACAAGGAGGGTCTCTGGGGTTGTCCTGGCTCAGCGTTAATGGCATGCAGGTCCATGGACTTAAAGCTGGAGATAGACCTGATTACAGTGGCTAAAGCAGAAGTGCTACTACAAATCTAGACCATCACGTTTTTGAAAGCTTCTTCCTGTCCCAATTTCCTACCTCACTATTTCTAATCTCTCCTTCTTCTCAGGATAGAAACAAAATCCCATCCCACTCACTCCCTCCCCCCAAAATAAAAAGATTTACAAAACATCATCTGGCCTGATGCAGAAGTGCTCTCTGCCTTACATAAACAAGCACTTGCCTGGCTGAAGAAGCTGTGTTTAAGAGAAGTGTTTAATCTATTTCGCAGCCCTCAGCATATGTAAAAGAGTAAAGAAGATCTTACATGATGGACACAAAAAACCTCATAGCTCCAGAGAAAATTATCAGGCAGCTGAGGCCAAGAGCTTTGGCTAAATCCCTTCATTTGGAATTGCATCAATTTTTAAGAGCTGCACATGTTATTGTTGCACATCAGCCACATCCCTGGAGATGCATATGGAGCCACCGAGCTCAGTGACCTACACATTCTCCACGCTCCAAAGAACTTCTCAGCAGCTCCTGCCCAGGGAGGCACTGACATATGCAAACTCAGCACATTTCCACCTACCTCGTGACGAAACACAAACCCTGAAATGCCAGCCACTAGCTCAGCCAGGAACACCAGGGACAAAAACATGGCATACTGGAAAGGAAGGAGGCAAGAGAAGTCAGGACATGACAGCCTTATGTCTCAGCACAGACACTGTTCAGTTATCACATAAAATGTAACTTTCTGCTCTAGACACCCCTCAAAGGTGTTAAGAAACCAAAGGTCTTTTGGAGGCCATACACAGGTTACTACCTGAATATATTATATGTGTTTATACAACTCACAGACGATATGTATTGTCTAATTATTGGCTTTTCTGACATTTCTGTTCCCCCATTTCTTAGTGTTCTCATAGAAATTAAACACACTCACATGCCAGAGATGGACCAAAGTCATTCAGGTTTTGATCTTGCAATAAGGAATACAAACAGACCCTCCATGTTCACATAGCACTCTGCTATAGTAAATAGGCTTCTCCAGGTGTTTTGGTTCACCTTTATCTATCCTACTGCTAGACTGGGATTTGCAGCCTGATTCCTGAAGTTTAACCGATGAACGAACTGAACCACTGACTTCACTGTAAATATTCTCATAATAATACTAGACAGATGCTTCAAATACTTTGCTGACCCAAGGCCCATGTTTAGCTTTAGGAGCAGCATTTGGATTTGAAGCTAAATAAACCTTGAAAACAGTACTTTCAGTGTAGATTCCCTGAAACTATTAAAAATACATCTAAGCAGAAATAGGGAAGGTAAATTAAAAATGCAAAGTGGGATGGTAAAATTTGAAGTTGTGTATTAATCTTCTGGAGGTAAAATTACTTTTTTTTTTTCCACATGGTAAATAACAGTTAATTAAAAAAGGAAACATTTTAAATTAAATTCAGTCTTAGCAGGACTTTGCAGAAAGAGGGAAATTTATTTTTAATGGAAGGTTTTTGGGGAAGGAAAGACAACAGTGAAGGCAGAACCAGAAAAGTAATTCTCTCCAATTAATGCAGGTGTCAAATCACTGACTGTATTCTGTTCAGAAGAGAAAGAAAGTTTAAAGTATTTTTTACTTGTACAATGAAAATAAAACTATGTGCTTGAAACAGCACATGCCACTGTTAGTGGCATGCCTAAGTTACATGACTTATGGAGCAGCTAGCAGAGCCTGATTTCCTATAGATTTATATCATCATTCACCTTTATCCCTTTCCCATCTGGACTGCAGTAACTCCAACAAGCCTCTACAGGTACCCTGACAGCACATCACCAGCAAAAAACAGCAGTGGTGCACCTATGACAGAATTAGGTACATGCTGACTGGCTACCAGCATATACCTGCTAACTGCTTTGCAGCTGCTACCTCTCCCCTACTGTGCCATCAACTGAAGAAATTTAACTCTCTTGAAGATGTCCTTTTTAAAAATCCAGTTCAAACTGGAGAAGAATCATCCCATCTCCTTAGAAAATCAGCCCCAAAATACTGTAGCAGTAGATGCATTGTATTGTCAAGCCCTTTTCCACTGTCTCAGTGCTTCACAAGTGCTACTTCCACCCTTCAAATCATTAAACGTGGAGGATTTTGCTCCTGAATATTCCTAGAAACACAGTTTATTATATAGGTTTGTTTAACCTATAGTTGTTTTGCATTTTAAGGCAGAATGGAAAACAGAACAGAGAAACATAGAGAGGTTAAACTGGACTGAGAGACAGCTGCTGTACCCTCTGCTTAGTGTACCTCGAGTCCATGCTGCTTTTGAGATGAAGACAAACATACCATACAGAGCTTTGTTTTCTGGGGTTGACTTGTTTCATTCTAGTGAATGTTAGGAGAAAAAGAAAGGCTGGTGTGCTTTTAGAAGGTGCCAACTATTTTTTCCATAGATTTCACATCAGAGTATTACAATGACCCCTTTAAATTATACTTCAAATGAATTTCACGTTTATGATGCTTTGGACATTTTTAGGATTGTAAATATACCTATCTGTCTGGCTCACAGAAAAACCGGAACTATTGTAGAATTACTCACAGAGTAATTCATCAGCAGCATTTCACCCTGCTCCCAACAACATATGGGCCTGTACGCTGTGTGGTAGCAAAATTCATTCATACTCAATCAACAGCTGGTTTTGGCAAAGATTTTTTCCCCCTTCTTTGTCCAAAAGACACACGTGTTGAACATTAAGATCAATAAAATCTGGCTTATGTGCCTAAAACCCCACATTAACATCTGGTGAAGCTTGGCAGGGGGTGAGGGGAATCCCAATACATCAGCAAAACCTCTTACCTTCTTGCTTAAGGCACTTTGGCATGCTTACCAGTTTCAGCATCCATGGGCTTCCACGACAAGTGGCAAAGCAGCCGAAAAGCCCAAAGACAATGATTGTGGTACCCGTTCCGATGAGCACATAGGGAGCATTGGTCGAATTCTCAGCAATGAGAGAGATGTATGTGCCAAGGGTAAGTTTGCCCCAGACGCCGACTGCGAGAAGGATAACGCCTGTGATCTGCAAAGCAAGAGGAGAAAGCTGTCAGGAGCTACCAGGGAAGGCGTCCAAATTCAGTACACAGTGACCCTGAAGAGATTCATTGGTGCTGTTGTGTGGGCAGAAGGAAGCCTCAAGACTTTTACTAACTCCAGAGGGATGGATAGAGAAAATTAATTTCCAGCATCTGGAGACGTTATGTTAAGACTGCCGCTGGAGGACAAACATCTAGAACTAATCACTGTAAAGCTGACAAGTGGCAAGGGAGTACGCAGTGTACCACCTGCAGGAACAGGCTCTCTGCTCCTACAGCACACTGAGAGAGGTGGCCAACTCCATCACTCTCAACAAAAGCCAACAATAACTGCTGCCACCTCACACCTCCTGAGTTTTGCCACAAAAACTGACTGAGCCTCAAAACCCTGCTGCTTGACATCCCGTCCTTCTTAATGCCAATGTTTCAGGAACACAAGCATTCCTTGCAGCGCATTATTCTGGCAAGTGAGCCTTCCCCAGGCTATACAGCAAGTGACCCCCCTGGCTGTGCAGAAGCCTTCCCCCCTGACATGGAGTGGGAGGACACCAGTGGGTCCTGGGAGCACCCAGCCTCTTGCTGGAGATGCACAAGCAGGGGCTGCCGTGCTGCGGGGCAGCTGGGGCACGCGAACTCCCAGCACCAGCAGGGACGGTGGGGAAGCCCGTGGTGTGCTATACACCGCCACTGTGCAGCGGGCACAACAGGGATGATGCTTGCACCATCTGCTGACCATCACTTGATGCTGACATGCCTGCTTCATGACTGCACACACGTAACTCGTTCCCACAGTGCAACCAAAGACGGGACATAAAGGGCCAATCCTAAGCGCCAGCTCTGCAAACACTCCCCAAATTCCCCAAAACCTTCTTACTGGCTTCTCCAGACTACTGCCAAAGGGCAGGAACAAGATGAAACATCCTGACAGTATTATTTTGCTCGCTTTCCAAGTTTTCTCTTGCAA
This sequence comes from Microhierax caerulescens, assembly GCA_035590215.1. Lineage (NCBI taxonomy): Eukaryota > Metazoa > Chordata > Aves > Falconiformes > Falconidae > Microhierax > Microhierax caerulescens. Next base: position 82,613,460 of record JAVJGJ010000014.1, read on the forward strand.
ATATCTTTATACTGCTGTGAAATGTTGAAATTCAACACTACTACTCCTGGGTTGCTCTGCAGTTGTTTGTGGAGGGGATTCTTATTCAGTTATATTGCACCTAAAAACTCCCAACTGAGCTACACTGTAAGATCTTTCAGCTGCTTTTCATATAGGTTGTCGTGAATTAATTCAGGGAAAGTATTCTCAAAGCAAAAAAGGAAAGCAGCTTTTTGGCTGTTTTACTTAGGCTGGCTCTAAAAGGACTATGCAGGGTGCATCCCCGTCACTGCCTTCCCACCGCACCTTTCCACTATCCTGCTGCTCAGCAGTAGCAGGTAGAAGAGCCTGTCCTCTGCTCGACCTGTGTCTGCGGCAGTAGCAGCAAGTGCTGCTCTGCTGCAGCACTTCTCCCTCTCTGGAGATGGAACTGCATTCAGCAGAGCTGCTGAATAATCAAGAGTCACCTAAAGAAAATACCAGGAGGAGAGAGGATACCAAACAGATGCTCTGAACAAAGATACAGGGGGAGTAATGCAGGAAAAAAGAAGAAACCAAAGGAAGACAGAATAAAGAATGAAACAAAGGGAGAGGGGACCAGGCAGGCAAAAGCAAATTAATATGTCCTCAGAAAGAGAAGAACCTTTCTATACCAGGGAGAAAATAATCCCACCTGGCAATTTTGGCACTTCTCATCCCCTACCTTCCCCCAAACCTGCCAGAGCTGTAGGGAAGGCATACAATCATAGAATCATAGAATTGTTTTGGTTGGAAAAGATCTTTAAGAGCATTGAGTCCAACTGTTAACCCAGGACTGCCAAGTCCACCACCAAACTATGTCCCTAAATGCCACATCTACCTGTCTTTTAAATACCTATAGGGGTGGTGACTCAACCACTTCCCTGGGCAGCCTGTTCCAATGCTTGACAACCCTTTCAGTAAAGACATTTTTCCTAATATCTAGTCCAAACGTCCCTGGGTACAACTTGAGGCTGTTTCCTCTTGTCCTATCCCTTGTTATGTGGGACAAGAGACTGACCCCCATCTTGCTACAACCTCCTTTCAGGTAGTTGTAGATAGCAAGAAGTTCTCCCCGAGCCTCCTTTTCTCCAGGCTGAACAACCCCAGTTCCCTCAGGCACTCCTCATAAGACCTGTGCTCTCAACCTTCACCAGCTTTGTTGCCCTTCTCTGGATGTGCTCCAACACCTCCATGTCCCTCTTGCAGTGAGGGACCCAAAACTGAACACAGGATTCAAGGTGCGGCCTCACCAGTGCCCAGCACAGGGGGACCATCCCTTCCCTAGTCCTGCTGGACACACTATTTCTGGTACAAGCCAGGATGCTGTTGGCCTTCTTGGCCACCTGGGCACACTGCTGGCTTATGTTCAGCCAGCTGTTGATCAACACCCCCAGGTCTTTTTGCACTGGGCAGCTTTCCAGACACTCTGCCCCAGCCTGCAGTGTTGCGTGGGATTGTTGTGACCCAGGTGCAGGACCCAGCACCGAGCCTTGTTGAACCTCACAGAACTGGCCTTGGCCCATCCACCCAGCCTGTCCAGATCCCTCTGCAGAGCCTTCCTGCCTTCAATCCTGCCTTCAAGCAGATCAACGCTCCCTCCACAACTTGGCATCACCTGTAAACTCACTGAGAGTGCACTCGATCCCCTCGTCCAGATATTAAACAGAACTGGTTCCAATACTGAGCCCTGGGGAATGGGGAACACCACTTATCACCTGCCACGAACTGGATGTAACTCCATTTACCACCACTCTTTGGGACTGGCCATCCAACCAGTTGCTAACTCAGCAAACAGTACACGCATTCAAGCCACGGGCAGCCAGTTTCTCCAGGACAATGCTATAAAAAAGGTTTTCAAAGGTTTTACTGAAGTCCAGGTAGCCAACATCCACAGCCTTTCCCTCATTCACTAAGCAGGTCACCTTGTCACAGGTCAGGTTAGTCAAGCAGGACTTTCATAGACCCCTGCTGGCTGGGTCTGATCCCCTGGTTGTCCTGCAAGTGCTTCATGATGGCACTGAGGATGATCTGCTCCATAACCTTCCCCAGCACCGAGGTCAGGCTGACAGGGCTGTCGTTCCCTGGATCCTCCTTCTGTCCCTTTTTGTAGACTGGTGCCACATTGGTTAACCTCCAGTCAACTGGGTCACCCCTGGTTAGCCAGGACTGCTGATAAATGATTGAAAGTGGCTTGGCAAGCACTCCTGCCAGCTTCCTCAGTATCCGGCCCCATAGACCTGTGTGTGCCTAAGTGGTGCAGCAGGCCCCTGACCGTTTCCCCTTGGATTGTGGCGGATTCATTCTGCTCCCTGTCCCTGTCTTCCCCTGTCAGGAGGCTGGGTACCCTGAGAACACCTGGTCTTACTGTTAAGGACTGAGAAGGCATTAAATACCTCAGCCTTTCCCTCACCCTTTGTTACTATGTTTTCCCCTGCATCTGATAAAGGATGGAGATTCTCCTTAGCCCTCCTATCACTGATGTATTTATAGAAACACTTTTTATTGTCTTTTATAGCAGTAGCCAGGTTAAGTTCTAGTTGGGCTTTGGCCCTCTCTGCATAACCTCGTGACATCCTTGTAGTCCTCCTGAGTTTCCTGCCCCTTCTTCAGAAGGTCATAAACTCTCCTTTTTTCCCTGAGTTCCAGCCAAAGTGCTCTG
>JAVJGJ010000014.1:82618217-82636955 GCA_035590215.1 Microhierax caerulescens
GCAGGGCACAGCCAGCAGCCTGGCACCTGGGGGGCTGCCCGTTCCCACCGGAGCTCTGTCTGGGCAGCTGTGTCAGTCGTGATGTGTGCAGAGCTCAGAGCAGCTACGGCTTTCTACTGGGTGGGAAACCATTGCTCCCCGGTCAAGCTGGCAGGGCTTCAGTGCCTGCCCTGGATGCCCTTCTGCCCAAACTGCCATGCCATGCCATGTTTGTGTGCCTAGGTTGCTGGCACTCCCCAGCGGCTTCTTCTATATATAGGTGTGTGTGGCTTCACTGACGCTGCTCCTGGCTCTGCCCAGGTCCCACCAGGTGCTGTGGCGTGAGCTGCGAGCTCCCAGCAGCTCTCTCCGCTCCCCGTGAGGTTCCTACAGTTTGAGAAAACCCGCTGTGCACCACGCTGGAGTGCTCCACTGCAGATTGTGCTGGCACCGGAGCCACCTCCGTGACTCCACCGACAACATGGCCCCACCTGGCTCCTACTCAGAGCACAGCGGTGAGCAACACTGCCAGAGAAACCCATCACATCCCACTGTCTCCCTAAACCTCCCCTGCTCCCCCGCTACCAGTCACAGCAGGCATAAGTATTTCTGTCACACCTTTGGGACCCGGTTAGCAGAAGAGACTCCTGCTCTCCTGCCCATGGTAGTGATAGGAATAAACCCAGCTCCTCTCTATCTTTCAGTGCAACTGCATGAAAAGTGCTGATTCCTTGCTCTTGTACCCCACCAACTAACAGCTAAACATCAAAAAAATCATCAAGTAGCTTACCTACCCTACAGGCATCAAACACTTCCACTGAGTCTGGTCCCATCCACATACAACACTATCTTCACCTCTCTCCCTCTTCTCCCTAAGGAAAGCTTTTTCAGAGGGTGCAGATTAATCAGCAAATTCCAAAAGCGAGCTGTGGGGGACTCCGAAATCCGCAAAACAACTTTTGGTTTCTCGCCTCCAGTTTGACAAAGGGCTGGTTTCTGTGCCTGAGCTGCTGAAAGTTTTACCACTGTCCCTGGGGAGACATAAAAGCAGCCTTTGCTGCCAAAAAGAACAAGCAGTTTCACATTTGAAAGAGAACTCAAGCCTTGTAATAAAAAGCATTTTTAGTTGCCTGTTTGAAACAATTACTAAACCTTTACCATGCATTTTAGGAGTTTGTTTTCCCCCTGTCTCGGGGGGGGTGGTGGGGTGGTGGGTGGTGGTGGCTATCCAATTTATGGTACATGCAGACTTTGGAAAAAAGGAGCAAAGACTCTCAGTGGTTTATACCCCTTCTGCTTCTTAATAGAGCTCTGATTTACATGGATTTAAGGAAATCCCTCAGGTCATGGGGAAGTCTAAACCCTTGGCAAGTCTGGCACTGTGCAGAAGGGATGGGACATTTCCACAAAGACATGCTGCAGATGCACCTTGGGTTGCAGCAGCACCTGCTAGAATTTCACTCATGAAGAGGAAAAACCAGAAGGCTTCCCTGCAAACCTTTTCATGACCTTTATTCAAAAGAGCACAAGCAGTGGTATGACTAACACCCTCCTCCACCCTAAGGCATACCTTGTTTCCTTATTTTCAAGATACACTTTTAGTCCCTATCTCTCTGCTCCATCACACAATCAAAAGGCCAATCAATGTATACTGGCCTCTGGTTTAGTTTGGTTTTTAGGTTTTTTTCTTTAAAAGCAGGAGGGACAATGGCAGATGGAAAACCAGGACAGCACTGGCCTGAAAACAAGACAGCAGGAATACACACCACACCTGCCACTCATCATCACTACATGCATCTTCTCCTATTCTACCTCTTGCCTCAACAGGCTGTGGAAATCAGCCCTGTATGGTTTTACCTGATTAATTAAACAATTCCTTCATTTGACCCAAAACCACTGGGCCAGCCTAATTCTGTGTCCAGTGTGACCTGTGGGTCAGGCCCAATAGGTGCAGGAGCTTCGTGATGTGGGTCCATTTGCATCTGAAAAGTCTAAAAGGAAACTCAGAGCACCTCCTGCAATGCACAGACCCTCCCCAGTCTTCCCCACTCCCTCCCACTGTAATGCTTCCATTCAGACCACTATCATATGGATATATATGGAGATATATATGGATACATATGGATATATGTACCACTAGCAAAATGGAAAATGATTAGGAAATCATCAAGATAAACAGTGGCAGATATATATATGGGTATGATCAATACACCTTCTCCTGGAGACGTACAAATTATTTCAGATACCCTGGTAGTCAGAGGAAGAACAACCACAAGCCTTTCAAGTTTTACACCCCCCCCCCCCCCCCAAGATTCACCATCCAGAGCAGTTTTATTTATAGACACTTGGAACAGCCAGCAAGAAGCAAGACAGCAGCAGTCCTACTCCACCAGTGGGCTTCTACAGCAAAACCAGGCCTTCGTGTGGCCCCTCCAAGAAATAAGATTTGTCCTGGAAATGGTATGACGACTACAGCTTGTGCTTAAAGGGTAGCACAACACCACTCCAGATCCTCATAAGACAGAAGAAATGAACTGGCAGCTGCAGAGCCTACAGTTCTCCAAATGAGACATCTGGAGTGGTAGAGAAAAACAAGCATTAGCACAGGGCAGGGAGGGGAGGGGGGAAGTTTGCTTCTAAAAAGCGACTATAGGAGAGATCCTGCCCAAATGTAAGGAGCTGTGGGAGAACCATCAGTAGCTGCTCTCTGGAGGGCTGGGACTCCGTTCCCCAGGGGGCAGAAGGATCAGAGGGGTCTCTCTGAGCCTTGACCCTGTTTTATGTAACACCAGCTGTGATGAATGCGATGTGATGAAGGCAACTCTGGCTTCTACTACCTCGCTCAAGCACCTCTGGCTTTGTGGGTTGTTTTTTCTTATGGTTTCAAGCTCAGAGTCTGAATATGCACAGAAACAGCAGACTGGAGGAAGGATGCACAGGAAGAGCGGCCTAGATAGCTCAGCCATTTGCAGTATTTACCAGCCATCGTGTACCAAACCATCCCGTTGCCCAGTGGCTAATGACAGGACTGCCTCCATGGCACAGTGCAAGGCAGGAGGCCTGGCACAGGCAGGAGGCCTGGAAGCACCCTGTGGGCACACTGCTGCTCTTGGGACAGGGTTAATGAAGTCCACCGAGGAACGCCCAGGGCTGGGCTGGCAGCGCCTGGGGTTGCAGCTGTGTTGGGGAGCTTTGCGCACTTGCTGCCATTCCTGGGACCACTGACATGGAGACATTGCCCTCCCAAAGCAGATCTCCAACCATCCCCTTCATCACAGCGCTGGGTCCCGCATATGGTGAGGGACCTGAGGCTGAGCCACCGACACTGCACATAGCCAGAGCCAGGCAGGTGAAACACACCTTCCATGCTTACGGATGTGAAACTCACAGTGTGGATGGAAAAACAGAAGCTGTGATTATTACATGATGAAGTTATCCAGCTTGTTGTGCCATCTTGTCCTCTGGTGCGGTTAAGGGAAAGTGAAAGAGAAAAGAACCCCAAAATACCAGGTTTCAAGGCCTGTCACAAACACACCCAATGCTTTGATTTAGAAAAGAGCTCTGAAGTTTTCCCTGGACTTCATACAAACCTTGGTTTAAGCATTAATAGCCCACACCTGGATAAAACAGTCAAAGCACGCATCCATTCCCAGACAGCACCATCAGAGAGAAATTGGTGCCAGCAGCCAGAGCAGGCCCGGTGTGTCCATGCTTAGGGCCAGTTCCTACCGCCCCCAGGAACCTGGACTGGCATTGTGTCCCTGAATGGGTTTGCAAGCAGTTTGTGCTGGGTTTTGTCAGCTCTTTTGGATGCTTGCGAACTATCCCACCTCTCACACTATTTTGATGGATGCTCTCTTTCTGCACACATTTCCAGGTCAAAGTGCTTTGTTTCTCCTCCTGCCCTACGGCGCTCTCCTTCCAGCCTTGTGTGCAGCTGCAGTTGGGAGAGACCTGGGACTCGGAGGCTGCCCCACAAGGAAACATCCCAGCCATGAAATTTTTGTGCTCTGCCTGAAGCACTCCCCATCCCTGACACCCCCCACAGCACCTCCTGCTAGCAGCCACCACCGAAGCTGTTCTTATTTTGCTTTGGTGACTGCCCCACTACCAACGTTGCTGTAATGCTGCTGCAGCACAAAGGCAACCCTTGTTGACATGGGGACCAGCAAGCTGAGACCCCCGGGGCAGCTTCTGTCCCCTGCCGGCACAGCACACCACCAGACTGGGCAGTGCAGCTGTCATCTCCTGCTTGCCCCTGGATGGGAGAAGTTGCTGTCAGTCTCAGCAGAGCAAAGGTTTGCAAGTTACTGATACCTGCTCCAGGCTTACAGGCTGAGATGCGTCACACTGAGGGAAGCTGAGAAAATTAAGACACCCTTTGATATATTGTTACTGCACCGACTTTTTAAGACCATCAGCCCTGAATCACTTTCTTTTTTGGGACCAGAAAAGGGACATCCACCCACCCACCCTGCAACTTCAGTTTCTTTTCTGTGCTCTTTCTCCAGCCTCCAACTTTATTAGAAAGCTATTTCATCCTGGATTTCACCAAAGGTAGATCACGTCTTCCTTAAAAAAGTCACTGTGGTGGAAGCCCCTGGGCTCACGTTTCCTCAGCCAGAAAATCTGAGATGTAGCATTCAATAAAACGTTATTAGGCCTGCCCTTCATTTAAGTCAAACATCTTAAAGGTTAAAGAAACCCCAATGTAGGAGATATCCAAGTAGGGCAAGGATTGTAAAGACTACACAAAACTAGAAATTACATTGTTTCCTGCTAGCAGGTCTCACGTTTCATTGCATCTGAACTTGGGCTTGGCAAACACACCCCAGAAATCCTCAGATGTTGAGATGGAAGGAAATTAAGTACCTGGCATCCAGCCAGCATCAATTCACCACAACCATGCATTTATTCTCACATCTGAATGAACTGGGGATTGTCAGTAGGACAGCATGACTGTGTGTGGACCACCAAAGTATCTCTTCTTGCCTTGTCCTGCCTCTGCTCAAGCACAGTATCACAGACATACTTTACCAGTCGCTAATTTCTGTCAAAGGGAGGCTTTCTGGCTCTTTTGCCCTCCTTCATTGTTGATACATACAGGTGTTTCCAATGTTACCTGCAGTATTGCCCCCAGTTCTGGAGGTGATTTGATGTGATGAAAATTTAACATGCTACAGGCAGGCAGAAATACAACTGAACTTAATGTTAGATCTAGCTTCACTTGTCCAACAAACCATCTGCTTTTAAGAGACACATACAAAGATGTGGCCAACAGCATTAATACAAAGGTATGTGCTGCAGCTTTATAGGAAGCAGGGAGAGTAATATTCTGATAACACTGGCCGTTGCTGAAATCAGAACTAATGCTAAACACATGCAGTTTCTCAATAAAGGGCAACAAAAAACCCTCTTAAGATTGACTTCTTTCAATAGTACCAGGACAAAGATTAAACTACCAACCTCCTCCTTCTGGGTAACAGTGATGATATATGTAAATAAGAGAAGAGGATCCAGAGAATAACTTTTGAAAGTGAACTATCATTAATTCTGTAAGAATTAGGCAGGAAAACACTATGTACTCCTCCAAACTGAATGCATGCTACACCCTAATGGAGTTTGTTGTCTTCATACCCCAAATCTCACAAAGCATTAGTAGCATGGTATAATCTGCAGAGGTCCTCAAACTTTTTAACCAGGGAGCTGGCTGGTGGATGAAGTGGCAGGCCGTCATCTGTGGCTGCTTGGTTTCCCCCCCCACCCCCCCGCGAGGGGGGGGGGGCTGGGGGGGACTGTAAATACCGGGGGGCTGGATTGAGGACCCTGGGGGGCCGTATCCAGCCCACGGGCCATAGTTTGAGGACCCCTGGTATAAAGGGAGCTGCTGCCTTAAATTGAGATAGCAGATACGAAAGCTGCTACATCGCACATCCACAGAGACTCAAGAGGCCCAAATGCAGAGGAATTAATTTATACGCAGGGCTTCCATATGGAACATTTAAAGTTTATCAATTACAGAGGTGAAGATAAATGTGCAGCAGTAATTGCTAGTTTATTTGTCTACATAATTCATGTCCTCCTGTTCATTACAGATGTCAGCTATTTTGATTCCTAAGCTCTGGCAAAATAAAACTTAGAACCCAATCCTGACTGACACGGAGCACACGGCAATCCCTACTGCTTTCAAAACAGTGGGAAGGGCTCTCAGCACTTCCCTGGACCACTTCTTTATCCACAAAACTGAGATGGAGGAGGGCAGCTTCATTAATCAAGATCTCATTGTAGCTGTCATTTTTCTATTTAATTTCATTTTTGCAACCTTGCTAATTGAATGTAAAGTTTGTGAAACTTAAAAAGAGATCCAAAGTGGTAGCAGAGTTAGATGCAAGGCAAATACCCATGTTGCTGATATTTTCAGCTTCTCAATTCCAGTACTTCCTTTTCCAGACACCATCCTCCCTGCATTTTGGTAGAGGTATGCTGCCTCTGCAGAGCTATACTGCAACCTTCTCCTCAAACAGGCTAGAGGAAGTCTGTACGTAAAATGGATGAAGCCAGGGGAAGGCAGACAAGAACTAATGCGATCCATCTTGGCTGCAGCTGAAAGGTCTAGTGATAGGTTTAGCAGGCTATGAGGAAATGAGAGAGGACTAAGGCACACAGCTAATTAGGTCTGCCAGACATTTCCGCAAAGGAGGGAAACTTTTTCACGAAGAAAACGGTCGACCTTGACAGCATCTAGAACAAATCCTGCATTAAAAGGATGCCCAGAGAAGCTTAAAAATAACTGGCCTACCTCTGAAAATTTTATAACTTTCCCAAAATAGGCAAGGGATCATATTCAAAATGTTCTTGCTTTACAGCCTGCCAAGCAACAGCAGTGGCTGGCTTTGAATCTTCTTCTGCCTCAGCCTCTGGGCTCTCATCAGGCAGGCAGGTGATTAAAACAAACATAAATCTTTCTTTGAGCTTCACAAAACCAGCTCGGGTTACCTTTTGCACAGGATAGACCTCTGCTGGAGCTGGTAAGAAATGAAGATGTCACAAGCTGTATCTTTGGAAGAAGGCAACTCTTTCGTGTCCTTACACACCCAATTGGAAAAAAAAAAAATTATGCCTATTCACAGAAAAAAATCAAACACAAAACCACCACCCAAGGTGTAGTTGCCAATAGTGCTGCCTAGGATTTCCACTGAAAATGAAGATGCTTTACAAACAACAACAACAAAGAAATTCTGAAGGTAGACAGAAACATGTTTCTGGTAAAACTTCCCTGACTGTTTTAAAAATCTGCTATTATTATACTCAGTGAAAAGTCTTCTCAGGAAAAGTTGCAAGCCAACTAATAACCATTTCCAGGCCACTTGCAAATCGAGAGACAGCCTGTAAAGGTTACTATGTTAGGAGAAAACACCTTCAATAGCCATTCCAGTACATAACTGCTCTAGCACCTTCCAGTCCCTGACTTCACCTTCTTAGTACATCCCCCAGTACCCAACATGCCAATTTTTTGTCTCCCTGCTCTTCTAACCCAGGCCCAGCCCTCCTCTTCCTTTCCTTTCCTGACAGAGTTTCCCACCTATATAATCCCTTCCTAAGAAAATCCAGCCAAAACGATTTAAAGAAAAAATGTCGTAAGATTACACTCCTCTCTATGACGCACTGCCTGTCCCACCTGGGTAGGCTGCAACTCCTTGGGCTCAGGGTTGTCTTTTCCTGTTGCACATGCAGGATGTCCAGCACCATGGGTCTTGTTTTATCCCTTCACCCCAGAAATCTGAGTTGCAATAATACCTGCCGCTCAGCATCCATCTAGTACTAGTTGCTGTCACAAAACTGATCATCCACCACAGCTTTTGCTGTTACCATCCAAAACTGTGACTCCTACGTATTAAAACTACTGGCCCTCCTTGCCAAAATGGTTATCAGGGATACCAGAATGTGCAAACTACAGCCACAGGGATGCTGCCTCTGCTCTCATGTCACCTCTAGGTCAAAGCTGAGTATCTCATGCCCCTGGCTCAGGGCACAGCCACCAGATTTGCTGTGAAATACAGTGGAGGAGATTTTGGTTAGACATACTGATGTTAAGCTTAACAATCTGTCCTTGCACAGCTACTTTCTGTAAGTGGACTACCATCCTACTTCCTTTGCAAAAATATTTTTAAGTGCTTTTCCTTGCTGGGACACTGTTACAAATACATGAATAGTTGTCCTGGGTGAGCTGCCACCAGATTAACGCCTTCAGAAGTCAAACTGTAGTGCTGATAAATATATATACATATATATATATATATATATATATATATATGAAAAGAAAGTAAAATACTGACTCTCAGATAGATGCTGAATTCAATACTATGTTATCATGGAGGTGACCTGGCTACTTACCACTGACTGCAGAAAACAGTGTTTGTACTCATCCCTAACTTTAACAATTCCTCTATCAACTACAAGGAAGCAGACTTAAATGACCTCTTAACGGAAGGAAACATTTTATATACAACCCAGGTGTTTCTCAGCACCCCCACCAACCCATACACTAACCATACACCAATTTTTTCCATGCAGGCTAGGGCAGAAATGACAACCAGGGCTGTGTCGCTTATTCTGTAGGGAAAACAGGTTAAAAATCACAGAGAGGCGATTGCAACCTTTTCCTTGCAACCAGTTGAAGAGGTCAGTGATCATTTAATAAACAGCAGGAAAGAAAACATCAAGAATCATTTTGTTTGCTGCAGGATGAAGACTTGAGTATGGCCCAAGAAGTCCTAAAAGCACTAATTCAGTGTAGTGATGCGGGGAAACACAATGCAATAACTTGAAAACAGTCTTGCAATGTGGCTCAAAACTGATCATGTCTTGCTAATACAGAGGGAAATACCTATTCTTATAGAATTTTCCTGTAAGGAAATAATTACATGCCACTTGTAGGAAGATTCAGGAAGAATAATGACAGCTGGGACCTGATCTCTAAACAGTCATATTCTTATGGTGAAAACCCAGCTTTATCACACCTTGTACTTACAGAAAAATACTTGAAAATCTCAGTAAAATTAAGTTTTTCATCACGAGGCTTATGCTTATTTTTATGTAAGACACTTCATTAAATGAGAAAAAATATTCTGTTTTACAGTTTAGTCACCAGTGGCTCTATTAATTGATGTATCTTTTAAGTCGGCTGCAGACAAAAATGTGGTCATCTGGATAAAAATAAAATTCAAAAATACATTTCTGCTGGGAATTTTCAGACCTAATTTCTTGAAACATATCTTTAAATATGCATGACTGAACATCTCAGAAGAAGAACTTACAGTTTGGAGACATCAAAAGCAGCATCCCACTCTTCAAGCTAAAGCGCGTAATTAGAAGAAGGAGGTGCCTTCAGCACCCATGGTTAGCTTGTGGAGCATGGCTTAGAGCCCTGCAGCCATTCGCGCTTCCCGAATACTGATTCATCGTGTGCCATGGCTCCTATGCATGTCAACTGTCATCACTTGTGAAGAAGATGCATGGTGGTCTGTGGCCACCAGAACAAAATATGGGGTGGGGGGTGGGGGCAATCCTGCTTTGGACTGAGCTTGTGGGGGCACAGGCTGTTCCCAGAAAGTGGCTGGACTTAACTTCGACCTGCTCAGCAAGCAGAGCCTCTGCAGAGCTGTAGCCTGTGGCAGGCAGATGGCTGGCTGCAGGTCACCTGTTTGTCCAAGCTGTGATGGAAGTGGGACCAGGTCTCACCTTTCCTCACCTGCGCTTCCTCTGTTGAGCTGTGGTTACAGACAGCAGGCAGCCATAGCTTCCCTTCTTACAAATCAGGCTTACAGAGCTCAGTTTTCAAGGGCCAGCAGCTGGGCAAAGGCTAAGGCACAAAGCCAGGACTGAGACCACTGCTCAAGCCTGACATTGTACCAATGGGTGTTTCACATCCCCTTCCCAGAGGTACCTAATGACAGTGGAGGCCAACCATGTAGACCTGACACAGCAATGAGGCAGCATCTTTGCAGCATGCCTCTGGTCCACACACCTCCAGGATGCTCCGCAAATGCTGCATCTGCACTGCTGAAACCTCATCTGCAGCTAAGCTGCTCTTTCCTTGATTTTTCTCCTGAATATGCTTCTTCCTTTATCATGTATTTGCTCTGAAGAGGGCCCAGTCTGTCTGGTATATGGCTAGAGATCTACTCTTAGATCTTAGATCTAAGATTACAGAGATCTTAGAGATCTACTGTAGTCTACAGACTACAAAGTCTGGATACGGCTTGTCCATGGATGTCATCCAAACTCACAGCATTCAAGGAGTGTTCACCACACTGCAACTGAATTCCAGCACAGCAAAAGGCTAATGGACAGGAAAGCAGAGGTGGTGTTCCTGTACGTGACAAAAGAAAATGCAAACTTTCTGGCTTAATCACTCTCAATGGTTCAGGCGGCCTTTGGGATGGGAGGAGTCAAGAACAGGTAATGAAATCACCATCTAGATTTGACAGCAGGCCTGGCATCCTATGTGTGGATGAACACAAGCAAGGAGAACAAACCACATCACCAGTCACCCCATCTTAGTGTCTGTTTCACAAAAGAAGACTTTTGTTTGCACCTGCTGCTTTCAAAGATGACGGTGCCCACCTGTCTTTCTACTCTTGGGCAATGCAGTTATGGTGAACAAGAACATTGCCACAGAGCTTGAGAGTCACTATCAGGACTGATGTCCAGTGAACTACCATTCTAGACTACAGCAAGATTCTCCTTCCCAGAAGTCACATCACAGGACAGTTGTGCCACTCTTCAAGCTCTGTCTTTCCACTGTTCATTGTCAGGCTTCAAGAGATGGAGCAATTGCAGTTGGTGGACTCTCAGTCTCAGCACTGGATTTCCAGGCTCTCCCTTCTGGTCTCAGGTGAGGAACGGGAACCTGCTTTGAAGACTTCAATAGTCAGACAAAAGAGCCCTGTAACAGCCTGTCCTTATAATGAATCAATCATTTTGGCCGCCGATGACCTCAGAGCTACTAGCACAGCTCTCCTCCAGCAGCAGCTTGGAGAGTGGACTGCAGCATCGCCTGCAGCCTGGCATTGCCCTGCCACACCACAGCTCTCAGTGCCGGGTCTGTGCTCTGCCTGGGAGCTGATGGGGCTACAGGAGCAGCACTGCCCTGGTCTGGCCCTGCCCTGCCCAGCCCTGCCCCGTGCAGCCCAGCCCTGCCGGCCCTGTACTGTCTTGCCCTGCCCTGCCCGGCCTGGCACTGCCTGGTCCAGCCTGTCCCTGCCCTGCCCTGCCTGGACCTGCCCTGCCTGGTCCATCCCTGCCCTGCCCTGCCTGGTCCAGCCCTGGCCTGCCCTGCCTGGTCCAGCCCTGGCCTGCCCTGTCCTGTCTGCCCTGTCCCTGCCCGGCCCAGTGCTACCTGGTCCAGCCTGTCCCTGCCCTGCCTTGCCCTGCCTGAACCTGCCCTGCCCTGGCCATGCCTGGCCCTGCCCTGTATGGTCCGTCTCTACCCTGCCCATCCCTGCCCTAACCTGCCTGGTCCAGCCTTGCCCATCCTTGCCCTGCCTGTCCCTGCCCTGCCTGTCCCTGCCCTGCCTTGCCTGGTCCTGCCCGGCCCTGCCCTGCCTGGTCCAGCCCTGCCCTGCCCAGCCCTGCCCTGCCTGGTGCTGCCTAGTCTGGCCCTGTCTTGTCTGCCCTGTCCTGCCCTGCCCTGCCCAGCCTGGCCCTGCCCTGCCTGGTCCAGCCCTGCCCTGCCCTGCCCTGCCCTGCCCTGCCCTGCCCTGCCCTACCCTGCCTGGTCCATATCTGCCCTGCCCTGCCTGCCCTGCCTGGTCCAGCCCTGCTTGGCCCTGCCCTGCCTGGTCTGTATCTGCCCTGCCCTGCCTGGTCTGTATCTGCCCTGCCCTGCCTGGTCCGGCCCTGCCCTGCCCTGCCTGATCCAGCCCTGCCTGGCCCTGCCCTGCCTGCCCTGCCTGGTCCAGCCCTGCCTGGTCCGGCCCTGCCTGCCCTGCACACAGGATAGCACTGGTGGTAGAGCACCTCAAGTCACCAGCTTGCCAAGGTGGATACAGACCAACCCAGACCCTTTCAAATTATTTAAACCTCAACATTTGCTTGGCTAAAGAAACCAGCAGGTCCTCCTCAAAATTAGGAGTCTCCTTCTATGTCTGAAATTTGTGGCCACCATGTGGCCTGTTTTGCTGTTTACTTGCTTGTTTAATAAATACTTAGGGCAAGCTAGGCTTACTTTCTTCCAATGCCCATCTCTTTTAGAGATGTCCTTCCCTCCTTGCCAAACATCTGTGCTTTTAAAATTGTCAAAATCTATTTTGAGTGATTAACACCGTATTGGAAATTGCCAAGTCTCCAGCAAGTGTAACTTCAGACACCTGTATACTCAGTTCAATATCAGTGAGTAAGCACACTCCTAACTAAAGAAACAGCGGCTATTTTGAAGGTCTAATACTATATATAGCAAAATAGAAGGAACAAACTGATCATCAGCAAATTGCTACAGCCAGAGAATATTTGGGATCTGAAAGTTTTTGGAAGCTTAAATGCATCAGCTGTCCCTCATATGCACACTTTCACATCCCTGCAGTAGCGATACACAAAGATGACAGAAATGTGGTTTACACAGTGTAATACAGTTTGACCTCAAACCTTAAAACAGTTCTCCAGTATTACAAAAGATAATAAATGCATGATAATCAAGACTAGATGTTTTGAAAGAGGAATATAAAGGTCTTTTCCAACCTAAAAAAATTATGATTCTGTGATTCTATCCCCTATATAAATCCTTTATTGTTTCTTAAATGCTCTTGTTGGTTGCTTGCCTCCCAATAAATCCAGGCAAAATCTAAACTTCTATAATCTATAATGTGAAGAAAGAAAAGGCAGAAAATGAAACACCCTGAAAAATGGCCTCTAGTGCTATCCATGGCCATCTGACTAGCACCATGTTCAAAGCCCATGCTGACACAAGAATGATCTAGACTTCAGTGGGAAACAATCTCTTGTACCTCAGGGCTGACCAGGGCAGGGAAGACTTAGAGTCTTTGATGAAGTCCAGATAATTTCAGTAGACTGATTTTAGTGGATCACTCAGCAAAGGAATTCCTCCCTGCACATGTCACAGCCTTCAGACATGCAACAACAAACTACAGCATCATACTGCACCATCTTAAATCCAAGCAAATCATCAAAAGCTCTTCACCTCTCAACAGGAATAAAACAAAAAACAGAACGTGCAGTGAGCATACAGTGACCACATGGTGCAGTTCATCCAGCTCTAGAGAGGAAGAAAATAGAATGTATGCATCCTGAGTCAAATGTACAGAAAAAACCCCCATACTCTTTTTGCACTAGCACACATGTTAGATAACAGCAGGCACCATGAAAGCCATCAGAACAGATACAGTCAGTAAAGACTCTGCAAAACCCTGAAGGGGAAAAAGGAAGCTCTTCAAGGGAATTGTTTCACCCACCTAACACACATGCATAGTCAGCACACGGAAAAAGGATTCTCCATTGCACCATTACCAGCAATGTGATGGTGCAAAGGTAGCAACCAAGCCTACTGGGCACACAAAAACTCTTGAGCAGATGCAGAGCATTATCAGTCCAATTCCATCCTTAAGTAGGCACTAGTCTGCCACTGTCCACACTGCTATTATATTTCTGTAATTATGACTTCACTGATCTTACACAGCTTCCTTCTGAATATAATGAGAGGCAATAATGACATCCACAGCAGCCCAAGATCCAAAGTGATTTCTCACTTTGCTGACTGTGGGGACTGGAGGAAAAGCAGGGTTATCAGTTTGTTTATCTGCTCATCTTACAAAGTTTAGATACAGCAGCAAGAAAACATTAAAAGAATTAAAAAGTGATTTATAAGCTTATTAGTCACTGAACACAACAGCAGTGGTGTGAAACTCTCGGAACCACTTCAAGCATCTATGCTTATAACAGCCTTCAGAAATAGCAGAATATGGCATTGAAGTGTGTGATAACAGATACACAATGAAATTCAATAGTACCAAATGCAAGGTCACACTGATGGGACCAATGCCAGAACTTTCAGGCTCCTAAATTTGCAAATAATAGTGGAGGAAAAAGATTTCTGAATGCCTGACCACAGTGTTGATGAGGAACCACTTACGGCATACACATAGAGAAAAAGGCATGTGCAACACAATGGTGCATCTCTAAAGGCAAGGTACTTCCAGAAGCAGCTGCACACGGGCTGTTTCCACACAAGGCACCAGTGAGCCCCGTCTGCAATGGTGTAATGCAACCTGCAATGGACGTAAGACTGGTTATCCCCATTTGAGAAAGGAGAGGTAGTACTGCAGCAGGTACAAAGAAAGACTGCCAGGATGATGAGGCAATGGAGAGTCTCTAGCAGGAGGCAAGACATGTGGCTTTCAAGGCCTCGCATGAAGTGGGATAAAGAGGGGAGATGCCTGTAAAGGGATTACACGCCAAGGCCAAGAGAGAGCTATTTACACCACAGGACAACTGTGCTGGGAACAAAGCAGGTACATGCTGGCCACGAATGTATTTGAGGTGGAAATGAGCGTAATGAGATTGTGAGCAGCCACCTCCTCTGGGAAGAGAGAGGTGGGAGCGAAGGAGGTGAAGCTGGAAACATGACCAAAAGATGACAGCTGGGCAGCATTCATCCTCCGCCCGTGGGAGGGGGGCTGCTGGGCAGTACAAGTGGAGAGTAGAGGGGCTCTGCTAAAATCCGTAGTTGGCTGGAGCCTGTGAAGCGGAAGTGGGGGGCCAGGGGGGGCTCGTAACCTTCACCCGTGCACGCACTGCCAGGCTGCCTCTGCCAAGAAGGTCGTCAGCTGCAGCATTCGTTTCAGTTCAATCCATACAAAAATAAGCTCAGGAGCATATGT
Source organism: Microhierax caerulescens (assembly GCA_035590215.1). Lineage (NCBI taxonomy): Eukaryota > Metazoa > Chordata > Aves > Falconiformes > Falconidae > Microhierax > Microhierax caerulescens. The sequence goes on from JAVJGJ010000014.1 coordinate 82,633,091, forward strand.
AATGATCTGATAAGGGCTTTGTTTAAAGTTTAAAAAGGATTTTATTATTGCAACCAAACCTCTAATGTACTGATTCCATTTTACGGAAAATCACTCATTATTTACAGTCTCCTAATCATACTCAGAATTAGCTGAAATCTGCCATTCCTACTGCAGGACTGCTTTTATTTAGAAAGGACACTTTTCTTTCATAACAGAGACTTCTGGTTCTTTCCTTCCCTCCTTTCACATGAGCCATGCTTTCCTCTCCAGCTCTTCCAGGCGTCGTGCTGCAGTGAACTTCACCGGTGGGTACAGGTCTGCTTTCAGTAAGCAGTGCACGTGTGGTGGATCCCCACTGTGCTGCTGTACAGCGCACATGGGCCATCGTGAGAAACCAAGTGTTCTTGTTCCAGCATACCCAAGCTAGCCCTTCAAAACTAATTATTTTCTCCATAACTATCTGTATTTGTTCTCACCCACACCTTGGCTACTGCGGCTCCTCCCAAAAACAGGAAAGCAACACAGCCAAGTAAGAGAAAGAGATAACAAAACAAGGCTAAGGAGGGCAAAAGTATGGTTTGTTCCACCCTACACTAACCTGTTTTCTCCTAGTCAATGTCCAGTACTCTGGCTCTGCACCTACACAGCAGTTTTCCATACTGCTCTATTTTCCGTTTGTGTATGGCTCTGTTTTTCACATGCTGCTCCTACTAAAGAAGCCAAAGTCAAAGCCAGAAATCATGTTTGATGCTCATGCTTTGTTAGGAAGCTAGTGTCTGCTCAAATCCCAACAGAAAGGCATTCCCATGGACCATGGTGCACAGATGCTCTGGGCACTCTCCTGTGCTGCTGGGAGAAGGATTTAATAACCAAGATTGCTCTCTCAAGGCCTATCTTCCTAACAGCTAAAAAGGAGGAGGAAGGCAGAAGATGAAATTCAAATCTGTCAGTTCCTCCAGAGCCTACACAGTAGACACACAACATGTGCAGCCAGTTCCTAACTTCTACAAGTTTTTTTACATGCCCAAGTTGTATTTTCAGAATGCACAATCCTTAAAATCAGCAACTGCCTACAGATAAATCAGATACATGGGACCCCGAAACAACTCTTTGTGAACATCAGGGGCCTTCTGTGCGAGACCAGCTGCCAGCTACAGTGACCATCAGCTCCGTTCTTTGCAGGTTTGTCAGGGATACAATGTCTGTATCTGCAAGCAAGTTGAATATTCCAGGAGGTGATGCTCCACTGTGCATGTGAAGCTATGCGATCAGAATGTCCTTATCCTCAGTGGAAAAAAGATGACTGGTCCACAAGCCGGACTGGTAGAAAGGGGCAAGTGACATAATGGCAGCTTTGAAGAACTGCAGAAGAGAAGCCACAAATCCCTAGCAAGCTCCTAGCATTTAGCACAAGGCTGCAGTGAACTGGCCTTGCAGTACACCATTTTATTAAATAAAAAATATTCCAAAAATTCAAAATTATCACCCCCCACATTTGACATACCATAGCTTATAAATACTATTTCAAAATAGTTTATGATCTGTAAGCATTCACCAGAAGTCAATGGATTACATTAAAAGAAACAACTGAATTGTGTTTTATATTTCTATACATGCACACATACTGTTGCTTAAGTGTTGAGATTCTGGAGTGCCTGTTTGTGGGTATCGCACTTGTGTATGTGTCTGAAAATAAGGGCATATCCCTCACATATAAGTTGTTTTTTGCTACACATTATAATTGCTTAATGAAAATACTGGCATTTTTGAGTGTGTGTATGACTGTATGTGTTTGCATGTAAAAAAAAAACCACAACAGGTGTTTATGTCTAGCCTTGCACTCAAACTGCTGAAATTTCATAAATTTCAGAAATTCCAGCTGAAACAAAACCAAAAGAAGTCAACCAGAGCAGGAACAAAATTTTTAAAATTTCAACCCAGATGTTTGAAGTTTTGAATTTCTGTGTAGTTATTAAAAAAGAAAAAAAAAGACAGAAAACACCAGATAAATATACGAAGTGACACTACCAGATTGCCAATAACACACATGTAACTATACTTCAATGCTCTTTTGAGACACAAACTAACCTGCAGCTCTATTCTCCATCAAGACGGGCAGGACATCAGGAAAGCTTTTTAACCATAGGTCTTCCACCACTTAAACTCATCTTATGTTCTGGTGTGGTCCAGAAGCTGTAGGACACAGGCAGGATTCCCTCATCGCACCCAGAAGCTTTGCTGAAACTCCTGTGGGAGCACAGGGGCTCATGCCCTCAGGATTAGGGCCGAGCTGCTGTGAGTCCCTTCAGAAGAGCCTCAGGAGGCCAACGGCTGCTGCCCCCAGCTGCAGACGGCTCATCCCCCATCTGTCCTCTAAGATGGCCTTTGTCAAAACCAGTGAAATACCTAAACACTTCGGACCAGGAATGCTCCTGCTATTTGAGATGCAATGTAAGATTCGCAGAAGGTATGGATTATTATTAATTTTTTAATCAAACTCTTAGATTTCTATATATAATACTTGTGGCTCACTTGCTCCCTTCTCCTTCAAGGTTTCTTTTCTTGAAACAACTACAATGATGTCCTGAATGTCAGGTGGACCAATTGTATGGGACTTTGCATATCTTTCCGGTATGAAAGATGATTCACTTTTAAATACTTTAAGACTTCTTTGTTCGTATTAATCTCATCGGCTCTAATCAGGTTTTGATATACCATTACATATTACTAACCAAATCTGCAATCAAAGCAAATAAATGAAGTAGGTGGATTGTAAGAAAGGAGAGATGAAGACTTTATCATGATCCATAGCTTGGCACACAGTTTCGGAATCTAACTTGCAAAGCCTGGCTGGACCACTCAGAGCAGCCACTGGAAAGGCAGAGGTGAGTAGCCATCCCACTGGTTCTTGGTGCTGCTCTTCGGTCCCCCAAACATGAGAGAAATTCCCCACAGTAAGAGAAAGAGATGAGGTTTGTTCTGCATGGCAGCTCCTCTGAGCATCCTTTAAAGCACCTGTAACTAAGAGAACTGGCACAAGCCCCTCCATGCATTTCAGCTTCACTGGAAATGGGGCTAATAAAAAAGGCCTATGTTTACATACAGCAGAGAAGAAATATGTTGAGGAAGCAATTTCATTTTCAAGCTTGAATGGAAGTACCGCAATTAATGGAAAGTAAAATGATAAATATAAAAATTAGGCATTAAAAAAACCTGTTATATGTTTTAGAACAGCAATTAAAGGAAATGATTCACTGTAGAGTGCCCATTGAAAAGATTAAAGAAAACCATCGTCTCTTTCTCAAGAAGAATTACAGTTTGAGGAGAGGTTTCAGGGTAATATAATGACAGTTTATTTACAGATATTAAATATTTATCTTACTAGCGTTCATATTAGCAGTAAGGCAAGCTAATGTTACCATCATTATACACATCATTCTGTTTTATTCCGTTTGACTGGTTGTTGTAAAATTCATGTTTGCACTGTTTCCAGTCACTCTTGTTCAAGTCTCATCTATGATTTTTAAAGGTTCCAATTTGGGGAGCTACCTAATAATGAGAGAAAATAAAAGGCATTAAAAGGCTGAGCATGAGCCATACAAATTGCTGGTGGATGACTCTCCTACACGCGTTTACCAAGCCTTCCTATTTTACTTCACCAGCTCTTAAGGCACATTGTCAGCAGCTGTCACTACGATTGTACTGTGACTGGCTCCAGGCAGGGATGTAGCTCCCAAATTTGCCATCCTACCTGGCTGTAGCTGAGGATCACTCTTAATCCAGGATGACATACCAGCAACATGCTGGCTTACCAAATGAGCTACACTAGGCTACACTAAGCTTCAGGTACTGGAGCCTGGCAGCCCAGGAACAAAGCAGCAGA
>JAVJGJ010000014.1:82636992-82653605 GCA_035590215.1 Microhierax caerulescens
CTCACCCACATATAATGAAAAAAAAAACAAACCAAAAACCTTGACATAAAACACAATGGGAGAAGACCAGACATACCTTTTCCATTTCATGTTGCCAAGCACATTGTTAACACACATTACAGTGCTTTCATTTCCAAACTCCAGCCATATACAAAAGCAGCACATCCTCCTCTTTAATTAACATACAAAAATATAAAGACTTGCATTTTAATACGGATTATATTAACAGGTGGACCTCATGGTGAAAAGAGAAAGGTCTTAAAGGATTAGTCAGGATGGGTTTGGTACCATGCTCTGGGTGATACTCTGTGTATGTTGAGATATAACAGAGACAGCACGGCCTGTTTCGTTCTGCTGATGGTACTAAAGTAAGAGATAGGAGGAATGTACTCTGAACAATCTAGCAGTCATAAATAAAGGTGGGCATTTGAACGAGATGAGGAGGCCATGAGTCAGGAGGTTTTGTAAGCTCTGGGAACAAAATTGAGCAACCCCCAAAACTGAGGCTGAAGAATGGAATGACACCCAAAAGTCTCCCCAAAAGATGATTCTAGAAGACTCCACCTCAAGGTCCACCTAAATCCCGCCTATTATGAATATGATGATTAGATGACAAAATTACATGAATATGTATGTAAAGATGTTACAACCTCTCAAAAAACTGTATAAATTACCTGACTCTCACTGAAAACCTTGGAGCTACTTTGTCCGGTGCAAACCAGCTAGCCGCCCCAAGGTTGCACGAAATAAATACCTTTGCTGTTTAAAGACAAAACTCTGAGCATTTACCCTGTGCCATTTTGGCATCAATGCTTCCAAGTGTGCCAGGCTGTTGGGGAGCTCTCCTGCCTGAACATTGTTGAGGACAAAGCTAGGGAACTGTGGACTTTCCTAGGCTTCACAGGGAGAAAACACACAACAGACTGCTTCCAGCTGTGACAGCCCTGACAAACACCTCCAGTACACTCTGCTTCTCCAAATACATGTTATTCCCATCTAAAGTGTTACCAACAGGAAGTGCCCCAAGATCAATCTCTGGAGAAGAAGACACAGCCCAACAAGTAACAGGAACTTCTCTGAGACAGTCTACATCATTGTTGGCTTCCTCAGCCTGTAAGTCTTTCTTGGACTTCAAGACTATGCCTAAAGGTGTAGGAGATCAGTGTAACAAAAATCAATGTAAGACTTAATGGAAGCAGAAGGTGATTTTATTTTATGAAACTCCAAAGCAGATTTTACTTACTCTCACATTCAAATACTCATAAGCACCAAGACTTATGTGTTCAACCAACTGGTATGGCCAGGACCTCCTGTGTATACACACCACAGAGGTCAGCAGATGCTGGCTGCCTAGTCCTCAGAACATCTCCTGAGTTCTTCTCAATGGGACATAAAAAACTGATTTGGAGCTCATCTTCCGTATCATTTAGGAGTGAATATTGTTCAGAAACTTCTGCCTCATTATTTGTTTTACTCCTTTTGGAAGTCTTAGACAAAAATTTCTGAATTTCACAGTTTTTTTTGTTTTATTTATCTGGGCATCTTATGGCTGCAGTCTTGTTCTTCACCTTATCCTGTCTTTAGGTCAAGTTTTTTTTTCCTCTTCTTGCCATTTGATTCCTTGACTGAATCATACAAAAGGTGCTCCATAGCAAAACATGCTCTTCATTTAACCCTTGTTGTGCTGCTTCTTACAGAAGTTTCACATACAGACATTTCCATTCATATTTCACTGACAGTGATCTTGGTACTTCAGTTACAAGTTTCTACACTGCAAAGATCTGATGCATTTCACAGTGCATTTTGCTGCATTGTAGATGCAGAAATATCTTCATTATGAGTAGAAAGCATTCCAAAACATGCCATGTCACGAAACATGAAAATCTAGAATTAATAAGAATGGATCTTTTTTATTTGTGCCCAACAGGACAAACTTCCAAAAAGGTATTTCAGTTACACTCTGAATTAAGCACACAAGGGCTGAAACTCACTAACCTGTAGGTTACCCAAACACCATGCATGACATGAATGAAATACCAAATGAATGCCTTCTTAATAAAAAAAAAAAAAAAAAAAAGTAAGTTTCTGTAATATAGCAAGAAAGAAAACCAGTATCTGATTTACAGAGTTTTTTGCACAATGCAAATCACTTACAACTAACCCCTTATACAATTACACCATCCCAACAGACCAGGCAACAGGGTTTGTCTCTCAGGCCACCAGGTTCCTAGGCTCCCTGCTCCAGGTTCCCAGTTTATATCTTACTAGAGAAATTACAGAAGAAACAAACAATCAACCATTTCCATGCCCTTGACATTAGAACGGAACTCGATGCATCTCTTCCAAGAGCAGTATGGCATTGTTTAGTAGCCAGCAACAGAAGACAGATGATTGGGAGCTCTGGATGTTCTCTCTGGTCTGGGAAGAGGAGCACACTTTGGTTAGAAGTAACGCAACCCAGACTTATTTGAACATTAAGATGTGTGCCATTCATAAATGCAAAAAAATATGACTGGCTGCTAAGGCAAAAATGGATAAATGAGATGCTAAGGAAAAAATGGATAAATGCGTGTTCAGAGAAGAACACATCGCAAGAATACCTAACATCAGATAAACAATGCCACCGCAAGATGAAACTGCCTTCAAAACAAAGCTTAGGCAATGGCATGCCCCAAAAGATGCCTCCTCTTTAGTTAGAGAATTAGTTTCTTTGACTAAGTGCAAGGGTCACAGCTCTGCAAAACTGGACTGACTCATGAGACCTGGAACAAGAAGGCACTGCACAACATTTGTCACATTACTGCACACAGGGTATATCCTTGGCCCTCACCAGGAGAAAACTTATTAGCACATCCTAGACAAGGCTGAAAACAAACCTGAGGGAAGCCTGGTAAGTTTGGAATAGTTATATGTGGTCTGCTCTTGCTACTTACTCACCAGGTACGCCATACACATAATAAAAGGATGGCAAGTTCTCAAAAGTTAGTTTTCCTTTCACTAGAATGTCCCATGTAGACTGGGAAGCCAGAAGGTGAGAATGTTCCTACAAGTACATCGCCCCCATTGTACCTAAATATTATTGCCAGCACCTGGCTCTAAAGTAATTAATTCTTGAGAGAAGAACACACAGCAGAACACCCTGTTACTGAGGAAGCAAGAACAGAAAGCATATAAAGGCCTACAGGAAAACATAAGCAGAGAAAAAAGCATATGTAAGTGCAAACAAAGCATATCTTCAAAAGCAAACACTGCCCTGAAGAAAATCAGCTGAAGTTTGTTATCTGGCAGGAACAGTTTTTGTCTATATCTTCACCCACCAATGAAAAATAAACAAAACTGTTTCAAGGAGGCTCTGCCATTTTCCTCTCAGCCTTTTCCATCTTTGGCTGCTCTTTTGCTCCATCTCCATGTTTTATACTCCTCACAGGTACTTGGGCATCCCCTTCCAGGCATGCCTGCCAGGCACTTGGGCTCTACAGCCCAGAGGTAAGTTTGCTCTCTTCTAAATGCCAGCCCAACACAAAGAGAAGCCAAAAAAACAACCATGGGGAAGCCGCCAAATGTTTCAGGGCCTCTAGATCACCTCCCTCCATGGAGGGGCATTCAAAAGCCACTCGTGATCTGCTGGGTCCAGAAAGGTAGGACAGAGTGGCTCTTTTCCACTATGCTTTATTACTTGCTTTCTTATATCATATAAAGAATACTTCAGAGTACCCTTCAGGCAAAGCAATGCTTAAACTATAATGAAAAAATTCCCTCCTACATACTTTGTCCTCTCCCCCAACAGGACTGCTCAAACACAGCCAAATTCCCCTCTGTGCTAACCTAAGAAAGTAGGCTGAACTAATTTTGATGAAATTTCATGATAAATTCAGATCTGTAAGGGCTTCTGAAACACATTTACATGTGTTGAAGATGTGTTGAAGAAAACATTTTCTTGTTCAAATGGTTATTTTAACGCCAACACAAATAAATACATCCCTGCTGCATCACTACAGGAATTGTAGTGTTTAAGAAAGTGAATATAAGAAGAAAGTAAAACCTATTAGAACACATTAATATTCTTTTCACTGTGCAAGTTGATTAAGTGCCAACAGAAATGGAAAACCAAGCCCTGACTATTGAAAAAAATAATTACTGCAGCATCCATGATCAGGCATACCACTAGGTATGAGCCATTGCCTCCTTTTGGAATGGCTGGCACCTGGGAGCAAGCCATCAGCAAGGTATTATCTTCACTGTTATTTCTTAAACTTATAACGTCCCATTAAAATGCAACAATATTATGAAAATATTCCTTTCAAAACTTAAAACCAGCATTAATTTTCAAATCAAGATCACCAGTGTATGTATATCTTTAGCAGCATTGCCCGCACTACCACTGCTACAAGAAGCCAAAAACCTGTTTTATTAATTTAAACAGATGTCCTTTTTTAACATAAACACATTTTTTCTAGCTTGCCTCACTTGCTTTATCAAATGAAGGCACAGAGGTAAGTAGGAAGTGGAATAAAGCCATGCAGGGTGGCTTACTGAAGCTTAGTTATTGCAAATTAACCCAAATAACTCTGAAAAGCTGACTCACTTTTTATACAACAGAAATACTGCTGGAACCATCTGAGTTCCCTTCAGTAAACCTGCTGACAGAGTGCCACATGGAAAACACAAAAAACAGCTGTACCGAAACAGTCTGATGATAAAGGAGCTGCCAACACGGGAGAAGCTGCAATGGCCTTTGCTGATAGGCGTTACTAAAGAAATTCTGCAAGCAATGTAGCTGACATTTTTATAAGTGTCATAAAAAATTAGGAATATCCTATGGAAAGTTAATGGTGATGAACCTGGCTAACACTGTCACACAGAGGACACTGGAGGAAAGGGAGGCATTTCCCACCAAAACACACGGAACACGATTAACTGTGTAGGGTCCTCAGCATATGAATACATATCTCTGCCATACGCTGGTCTCAGTCATCAGGAATTACAGATGAAAGACGTGTACCAGCTGCCCAGAAGGTGAGTATTAGCTACCAATGCAATGCAGGTGTGAGAAGCACTTGTGCAAATGATGTATTTCCAGCAGGGACGTGGAAACATGGGTGCTACAGAACAAATCACTGATGAAATCGCCTCTGGAGTGTAGTATGATTCTGGATGTCCGTGTTCAAACATGACATAATGAGACTGTGAAAGACCTAGAGAAGAAATGCTCAGCTCTCCCACCTCTGATCAGCCTCCTGTATGAGGGAAGAACAGAAGAACGTATCTTGCCCTGCTGAACGCAGTGACACCCAAAAGTAAGTCCAACTGTCTTAGAGCTCAGCTAGTTTCCCTTGTTTACTTCCAGGGAACTGCACGGGTACAAAACCACAACTGTATTGTCTTAGGCTAAAATCCATACAGATAACTTTCTGAACAGCCTTTCAACAGGATTCTTGGAGTCAACAGCCAGTTAGCTCTGAGACGGAGTTTGGTCAGTACATGAAGGCATGAGATGATGTAGCTACCAGTGGTAGTAGAGTCATGTTCTTTTCTCCAGGAGCTGCTTTTCATCACACATTTCTACAGTTCTAGAAATACCTACATACTACAAAATCCATATCCACGTTAGGTCTTTTTCAGTGTTAAAATGGACCAATAATTAGTCTTTTAACCTGGCTGGCTGCTCCCAAATCCCAGCTCTCTGCAAGAGACTTCTGCTCTGCCTGACCTGCACTTGGCACAGAGAAGAACCTGAGCCCCGAAGCGGACTAAAGTTTGCAGTGGTCTGTGCTGTCTAGGGGCCCCGGTAATCCTGTGTTCAAGATGCACCGCGGTGTACGCCCAAGCTGTTTGGACACCAAGTCTAACGCATGCATTTCACAGCAGCAAAGCCTAGAAAACGACAAAGGTGGTGTGAGAAAGGAAGCTCTTCTATTTTGTATTTAAAAACTTCATTGGAAGACTGAAGCTTCTCAAACTCCAGCGTGTGACTCCACATCAAGGTCACTGGTGCCTGCAGGGAGCTTCCAAAAACACCACGAATGCTGCAGAAACCAGTTTCCCAAGCTGTCCAGTGGGTTCCTCGTCTTCCTCCAGCAGCAGCACAAGTCACACTCACAATGGTGCAAGTGCAAACTCTAAGTGTAGTTCCCAGTCATGCTCTTAACTCTTTTTCACAAGCACGCATGACCCATGTGACTATGTGGATCATGCATAAAACTGGCTAAACAGCCAGTTTAAACTAGAGCTGGCTGGGGAAAAAAAAAAAAGGATAGGCATTTTTGTGGGGAAGATCTCATTCCGTTTTACAGGTTTTATATTCCAACTTGACAATGCCTGCTAAACTTTCAACCCCCTGCACTGAAGCATCAAGCATATGGCTCTCTCTAAAGCCATCCAGCATTACTTGAACGGAGTTTTCAGGTCTCACCTTTCCTTTTTTAACATGTGAGTCCTCAGCTCCCCCAAGTGCAAAGAGCACCCACACCCGTGAAATAATGCCTGCCTGACTCGGCAGAAACACTGAAATAAAGGTTCAGAAGCCTCCATCCACAGAGGTGCTTGGTAGAATACAGGCTGCTTACTTTAACAGGTATTAGGTATCTAAATGCTAAGCCAGAGCTGTGAGATCCCATGTCCTCCATCTCCTTCATCGATCCCTCAGTCCAAAATGCCAGTGTTGACACTTGGCTGTCAGCACTGTTAAACCATGAATACTGCACCCAAGAATGGGCATCACAGGGAAGAGGATAAAATACAGAGGCAGCATATATAACTACTATAAGCCAGATTATCAGAGGTTATAAAATGTCCATCATGTAAAGAGGGAAATTTTAAAAAGCTACACAACATTCAGAAGGGATAATGCTGTAGAAAAGAGGCACTCCATTTCCAAAGACTCTTCCATTGCACAGAGGTCCAGCAACCAAGCCATCCGAAAACCCCAGGACTGGTCTGCACCTTTGGGTACTTAAACATCTTTAGAAACCTGACTCTACATAAATATCACCTTTTCTGACCACTCTTGTGCCTGCATTAATCTGTCCCTTCTCTTATATCACTTGACACTTGTTCATTTTTTTAATTTAATCCATCTTAGAATAACATACTGGAATATTCAGTATTTTAACTCCCTACCCTTAGCCTTTTAATATAGACACAAATTACTTGCAATGGATTTTTAACACAGATGTGTAAATGGTTATTTTAGTAAATACAGAAGATGGTTCCCGTAATGAAAAGATTACATTAAATATACTCTGCAAAGAACACAAAATCAGTGACATTTTGACCATCAGGCCTTGAGGAATGATCTGTACTTCCTGCTCACAGTGCTGTGCCTGGTGCTGGGCTGATGCTAAGCAGATGGCTGCAGAGCCTTTTTTGCTGGTGCTGAGCCATCATGTTGTTTTTTCCTGCTTATGACAGTTGGGTTATTTATTTATTTATAACGTGGCCTTAGACACTTGCGATCAGGGCATGATGGAAAAGCAAACACACAAACCATAAGATGGCGTTACAGTCGTAAGGGGCTACTCATGATGAAACCGTGATTTTCTGCAGCCAATTTTCCATTTACCACCTCTCACCTAATAAAGCCTACCCTACTGTTTCTCCAGCTTACAACTGCTAATGAAATGCTTGAGTGCTTCTAGGGGAGCTGATATTAATATGTTTTTCCTAGGAGTCTTATTCCTTTACAAATAGGGCTGAGGATTTCAGCAGAGCTCCTGCAACCTTTTTTGTTAAGCACAAAGGGTAGGAATTCAAACAAAATGGTGCAAAGACAAGAGTCTTAATTAAAAATCTGTAACAGTGAAAGGGATTAAATACAGATGCAGAATTATTAGAAGCTAATTTTCACACAATTGTTCAGAAGACGCATTTTTAGTAACTAATAAGATGCCCATTTTTCCTTGTTAAATCAGTTCCTCTAAAACCAGTAACTTTTTAAAACTCTTTCCTATCACCAAGCTTCTCACAGATGCTCTTGTTTTGACGTTAGTTTTGAGAAAAAGCAAAACAAGAACCTCATACACATGAACTAAAGTAGAAATAAACCCCATTCAACTCTAAACTAAGATCTACACAAATTATGCTGCAAAGAATCAATAACCATTCTGCTTTTTCCATGCATGTTTAAACAGACCTAATCCCATACCTACAGGCGGAAGGTTTAACAATTACAAGATAATCATCAGACAGACTTTACATTAGCCAGATGTCTAGAACTATACTGTTAATCTCAACTGTAGTTTTACCTCCAAATTTATGCTCCAAAATTTACCTCCTAAATTCTGTCTTCTGCCCGCCATGCCTCTTTTTTAAATCCTTCCATTGTTCACTTCATAGCTTTTTATTATCCTCCCCTTAACTTGGTGTGATCAGTTAAGTTCCAGTAGATGAACACATTCTCCATACAAACAGAAAATCCAACATTGCCACATTGCTGGCTGGTATTTACATGTAAAATGGTAAATCTTATAAGAAGAAAATTAAAATGACATCCATTTATACTTTGCATTAAGTGGATCAGACATCTCCTCTCTCCCTTCCCCCGCTCCCTCCCACCGCCCGAAGCTTAAATGACGACAGCAGCACTTAATCTTTTTTGCTGAAGAATGTTAACAGCACTGGGCTATGTGTATTGCTCCTCTAAGTTTCTTGGTTATTGAATACATTTTGTTGCTTGGTTGCATTCAGGCTTAGAGTCATGATAAAAATAAATACAATGCAATTACTAATAGTTCTGAACCACCTTTTAAGAGTTTAAGAGGTAGCGAGAGAGTACAGTAAACGTTTAAGCAGAAGTTCTGATTAAATATATTTCCTTTATTTTGATTTTAGAGGTGAAACACAACAAAAATGCAACATTTCTAATGACTGACTGATGTCATGCAGCAGGGCAATGAAAACTCAGGAATACTCTACATAATTGACCTGCTTCTAAAAATACTTCAATCAAAATTAAACATGAAGCCGCTCCCTTTACCCCACACAATCTCACAACTAAATCTGGTATGTTTTGCTCAAACAGTTCTCTCCTACAAACCCCCCAATGAATATATTCAAGTGGCTTAAGTTCCTGCCTCTGTTCTGGACCCTGGTCTGAAAAACAAGAGGATGTTTCCCATCCTCTGTTCCCAGGCGAGCTCCCAAAGGGATTACAGTTTTTTCTGCAGGCACTTATGGGTGGCACAGGAAAAGTGGGAGAAAATGTTCCCACCAAAAACTACCCATCCTGCTGGCAGCACCGCAGGTAGCCCGTCAGTCTGCTTTCTCCACTTTCTGCCCCTTCCCTCTCCTCTCTCTCCTGCCTCCTGGAAAGCAAGACAAACCCAGCACATTTTCTAACACACAAGCTTGGTTTCTTGACAGTCTGTGTCTCATCTGACAATGAAGAGGCAGGCAGAAATGGGGCAGCAGCAGAGAGGTTGCTGCTGTACCAGGCAACACCTGCCAGGGGTGCACCTACTGCTCCAGCAAATCTCGTCTTCTCCAACACTGATGGCCACTGGGAGGACAGCAAAACAAAACTCAGGGCAGCAGAGAGGGGAGACCCAGGTGAGGGCCAAAACAACCAGGGCCACCAAGCCAGACCCTGCAGAGCTGCAGTTTGGGCTGCTCCTGCTGGTTGCCTTCTTCAGGTCATGCACTGTCCCCAGGCCGAACAGCTCTGACCAAGGCCTTGCATCCTGGAAACAGGGGACTTAAATCAGGCTTTGGTGGGTCAAGAGAACACCTTGATACATGACAGACCCTGCAGGTATGGAGCTACACTAAAGTAGGAAACTGAAAGTTGCAGACTGGCTGGGGTTCCAGAAGGTACCATGTAATTGACAAAGCTTCGGTGATGCCACCACTTGGCTAAGCATCACTCACGCAGCTCCCACACCACCAACCGCACAGGCATATGAGGCCAAAGAAGCCAAGGAAAAGCAGCACGTCAAAGAGTAAAGCCAGGGGAAGAGTAAACCACTGGCCATAGAGGATTAGTCCTCCCACTCTCCAGCCTGGCAACCAAACCAAACCAAACAAAGATGAGAGTAGGAAGAGCTGAGCCAACAGCCAAAGCTGTGTAGGAGTGCCTGGGCATTTCTCCTGAAAGCCAAGATGTAAATAAACTCTGCCTCCCCACCCCAGAGGCCATGCATACTGGTTTCCCTCAGGCAGAGGTGGCAGAGCCCAAATGCGGGGCTCAGCCTCTCCCTGCCCAGAGCAGAGAGCCCCAGCATGGTGGGGATGTGGCACCCAGCCTGGACAGAGATGATGGAAAGGAGCCCTGGCTGGGCTGAGCAGGAAGGGCAGAAGAAAGGCCCTTGCTGGGGATTTTAACAGCAAGGACGCAGTGCATAGGAAGAGGAGTGTAAAGGCTGTTCTTCCATTGGGCAGGGGACAAGAGACAACGGCCTCTGTCCCCTGACTTCTGGGGAAAAGAGGAAGATGGGAGCAAGCAATGAATGACAAAGACACAGCACTCGTGTGGTGTGGATCACAATCATGTCTCTGACACCGTGCAATACTCCACCTCACAGCAACCACTGGTACCTGCTGGCTCCCTGGAAAAGAAATGTGATTTGTACTCCGCTGAATAAATTCCTCATTTCCTTTCCCAGCTATCTCAAATGACAGTCAGTCCTCTTATCTCAGCAAAGCACATTAGCAGAATGAACATCACCCAAGGCAACTGTGTTAATTTTTTTTTGGAGGAGGAGCTTGCGTCAGAGTAGTTAGCACAAAGGACATTGCCAAGAAGGTATAAAACAGCTCCAGGAATGGCCAAGAGGAACCTGATGACTAAGGGAGTGCCCTCAAGAAGGCTTTGGGTTATTCTGTGATATGTAACCCATGGCAGCAGGAAAGCAAAGGGCTTTAAATGGAGAAGGCAGGTCAGTGTGTGTTGAAGCGACATATACAGGCAGTCAGCTGTGCTGTTAATCAATCATTATCCTTCACCCTCTTATTACAGATGGTTTTTTATATCAAATGCCATCTATAAGCCCTTTACAAAGGGACTTTGCAAAGCACTTGGAGAAAGATGGAAATGACAGTAATCTGCACCCCACAACACACTGGTATCACTCCAATGTGAGATTCGGGCTGAGTCTGTCAGCTCCAAGCTCTGATTTTCCAGTAAACATACAGGTCTCACACCACATGACTGTGAGTCACCAACAAATCTTCTATCTAGCAGGAATGCTTAATGCAGCATAGACTTGACAAAATAAAGATAGGTGAAATTCAGTTCTTATAGAATCAAAATACATCTTTTCAGAGAATGTGTTCATGGCCAGGCTGGCATTTGCACCAGAAACATGCTGATGCAATGTGGTGTTCCTGGACAGATTTTTGTAGTTGTGATCATGTTTTGGATTTCTTCTTCAGAGAAGTGCAGTCATCAAGCTTTCCTCACAGCTCCTCTCTCATGCCTGAGCTGAATTTTCTGAGTTCTACACCTAGGCAGCAGCTCTTCAGCTTAAGTGACTTAAGAAAGATGTCCTTTTTCATCCTCCTCCTTACAAGGGAAAGCCCACATCACACTGCCCCAGCAGGTCACCACAAGCAGACCACAGCCACCACTGTTCATGCAGCAATGTCACCCTAAATTTGTTTCCTGACACGTGATTAGTAACTTAAATGTTTTTCTGGAGTCCCTTCCCTCCCTGTGTTCTCTTGTACTCTGCTTCTTCCCACTGGCATCCGAGTGTCCTGAATATATCACTGGAAAAGGATCCACAATCATGATGACAGCAAAGTAAATTCTATCTTCCGGCTTACCACCCCTTGTCCATTCATGAGCTGTGTTTTCTGCAGGTCCCGATCAGCCAACCTCACCAAGACTAGGGGCTGCTGGCAGGTGGGGGCACTACCGCATGATCATCACCATGCTGGCAGCCGGTTCCGCTTGGAAATAACTTTGCCAACAAGGAACAGACAAAAAATGAAGAGCAATAAAGTAAGACAGAAGATGAAGAAATGAAAGGAAAGGAAACGGCGACCACCACCACAATGTTTCTATTGATATTTTACAGCCCATCTGTGGAGTCCTATATGCTTTACTCGTGGATCTCTTTTTTTAAGAAGAGATGTAAAGAAAATGAATCACTGGTATGGAAAGGCTTCCTGCTGTCACTACAGCTGGTTAATATCCTTGTTACGTCTTTAACTGTCCCTGTTCTACTGTGAACCAACCCTCTCCTCCAAAACAATACTGTCAGCTATTTAAAAAAGAAAATTTAAGTAAGACCACAAAACCCGTTGCTCTACAAAGACAGCACCAGTGATCTGGTTTATGACATGAAATGCCTGAAAAATTACAGATAAAGTTGATAGCTCACCTTTAAGATGGCTAAGTGACCATTTTGTCCTCAGACATCTGCATATGATGTAGGGTATCATCCTGTGGAGCTTTGACATCTGCTAAGCAAAGGCCAAATCCCCTCTTGTGTTCCATACACCAACAGATAATATAACCATTTGGCTCTTAAATTTAGGTCTACATTTCTAGCGGTCAGTACTAGACGCACAGCAGCCTGCAAGCCAGTCTTGCTGAAGCAGACTTACAACAGCAGCCTCATCACCAGCAGAGCCAGCTCCTCCACCAGAGCCTGCTCGAGTGATGGGGCACAGAAAGGTGACACACTCAGTGGTGCCCCCACTGAGAAGGCAGCATGCTGGGTGGCCCTGGCTGCCCACCTGGTGGAGGAGCCCGTCCATTTGGCTCTCAGACCCTGCTGTCACAGAGGCCGCACAGAGCCACGAGGCAGTTAAAGTAACAGCATTTCATTTGGGCACGTTCAAAGTGCTGTGCAAATAGAGGGATTAATTAATCCCCACAACAACAGTGCAAGGTAAGCACCACTCTCCAGATGGAGAAGAATATGACAGAGGCAGTGGGGAAAAGCCAAGAATAAAATGCGGGTCTGTGAGCCTTGTCAGAGTTGATTTCAGTCCCTCAGGCCTCACAGGAAAACATTTGCCTTTAAAGGAAGAGTGATTTATGGTGAACTGGATCTCAACCTTGACCTGTTCTAACAATTATAACTGGACAGGAAAAAAATCTCTCCCAAATGTTAAATGAAAGTTTTAAATAAAAATCTGTTCTAATGCAGAGGCACTTTCTGTACAAAAGGAAGCAACTGCAAACCCCTCCTGGCTCAGTGGTGGCATGTTCCTGAGTTCATTTTCCCCAGAGTGATGCTAAAAGCAAGCAGTGCTGGGATGTTTTTACAAACAGGCTGTGCTACTGGCTCTCAAGTCATATGCCATGTACAACAGCAAGCAAAGACCTGTCCTGTCACTAGACTGAATCGCTAAATGGCAGCAAATGTAGCTAAACCACACAAAATCAGCACTTTCGTACAGAAGTGTCTGGTGCAACTACTCCAGAGGTGTTACACAATACTGAAGTGCCATGAAACAACCCCCCTACCAAGGTGTGGGCTACACTGCAGAAGAACTTGGAGCCACTGCACTACATGAAACCAAACATTTCAGCACACCAAGTATTTCGCACTCACACAAAAGCCAGCTGACAGGACAGAGAGCAAAAACTACTCTGCCACACAGGAGATGGTAGTTGCTATGAAGGGGACACTGTTCTCTAAGGCAGGAGGTAGACCAAGACCCCCCTGGGTTCGCTGAAAAGCCAAGATCTATGCACTTGCTCCTTCCCCACAAAAGCATTGAGCAGACTTTCATATGATCGTTTATTCACTGGTGAGCAGGAAATTATTATATGTAGGTTAAGATTAAGTCATCTTGAACACAAAAGACTGCAGAGTGCAGTTTTATTGCTTGGGAGATCTTGCAGCAGTTCATAGGCTCATATTGTCCTTCCTGCTGCCTTTGCCTACTAACAAAGCTTCCCCTCGATTTCTGCTTAAAAATGTCTGAGCATTTAAACATCTAATCAAGTCTAGTTGTCTTCCACAGTGGGAAAACACATATGGTAAATATTTTACCCAATAAACTATAATGGACTTGGGTATAATTTAGACTACTAAACATCCTTGTAAAATCCATGTTTTAATTTTTAGGGGCTTTTTTTTCTGTAATGTGGGATGGCACACTGACATTATGAACAAGGATGAAACGTCTCTGTAACAGTCTAGCTAGAAAAAGAATCTGTGGATATCATTACCAAAGTCACTGTGGAAATACTTCCAAAATAAGAGATTAAACTCACAGTCTTATCAGTGACCAGACAAGGAAGTACTAATCTGGGCAGCTTCCTATGGTGTGATTTCTGTTAAAACTTGCCAAAGCAAACCACCAAGGATGGGGATGATAAGATCAAGGTATCCTGATGTTACTTCCTTTTTCTGCCCTGACACCTTTCTCTGGTGCCCAGTCCTTTTGGTCACAGCCTGGCTCCATCAGCCAGAGCAAGAGAGGTAACACACAGCTGCCCTTCAAGATGAGATGCTTGGTCCAGAGCACAATATCTCCTACTGTGCAGCAGGGCTTTTGTTCTTCCCAAAACACCCTCTGTGGTCCCATCTGTCCTGCATGGCTGGAGCATGTTAAGGCTCATGGGGCTGGGACTTTGCCTGTTTAGGAGAAGGCAGAGGGCTGTGGCAAGAGCTCATCTGTGTCAGTTCACCGAGAGCTCAAGCCTTTACTTCAGTGGTGACTGATCCTGTGGCTAGCGTGGCTGCAGCAGGTTGCTTGAGCCCTGTCCCTGATTGCCATCTGCACCCTTGTAACCTGCTCTGCTAGGAACAACTGCCTGTAACCACAGCTGCTTTCTAAAACATTTTAGTGAAACCCACTTCCACCTGGGCAGTAGCTTCCCAAAGGGTTTCTTAAAGATGTGTAGATGTGGCACTTAGGGACATGGTTTAGTGGTGGACTTGGCAGTAATGCCAGGTTAACAGTTGGACCTGATGATCTTAAAGGTCTTTTCCAACCTAAACAATTCTAATCCTAGGACCTAACAGTCTCCTGTGCTGTGAAGTCTGCAGAAGGCTTTGGCATCGTCAGCCACTATCAAGCAGCACACCCTGGGCAGCCCAAAGCCCACTGCAGTCGCTCTGCAGCCCTCATAAGTTTCCTTATGAGCTAGGCAAGGGCTCCACAGGTATTTCAGTAGGACATACATACACATTGTGGCTTTGGTGGAATCCAGGTTGCCACAAAACAGTCCCATCTGCTGAACATGGCCAGTCTTTCCTAAAGTTTCTTCTACACAGAGTTCAGCTCTGCAATGCCAATGGACATAAACTTCACACTTGCCTCAGGTTTTCTTTGGGGGCAGCCAGCAGGGCTCTCTGAAGAGCCATCCCTGTTCCTGCTCTGCCCTGCCTTCAGGGCATCTAGTGACAAACTGAGTGCTGGGATGTGCAGCCACCTACTCTGCCAGAAAAGTCAGAGATGAATAAATGCCAACTGTGTCTGAGAAATAAACCTGGGATATCCTTCAAACAAAGTCCAGTATGGAGGGGGCTTTGGAACAAGCAAATGAAAAAAAAACAAGGAAGGGAAAAAAAGGGAGGTATTTGTAGCTGTTGTTTCATTTGATTGCTAGAGAAACATGAGGCAAGCTGCTGATAATGCTATGCCATCAACATATAAGAACAGGCAAGATGGCACAGATTGCACAACCAGGAGTCATGGTGGAAAAGTCCCTTCCTGAACGCAGTGCTTCCTGCTGCACAGCTGAGAAGCTCCGGGGATTACACTTCCCAGTATTAGCTGGCTTGTTTCTTATCTTGGGATTGGAGATTGCAGAGGAAAAGAAACATGGATTTTCAGGCACTGTGCCTAAAACCTCAACGAGAGTGTGATCTGCAGTATGCCACATGAAATTAATCACTCTCACTTTACACTCCCATTGAGGTCTCGCTACTCTCACCCAGTGAGAAGGCAGAAACTGGTATTACAAGGGGAACCTGTGAATAGAAAACAAACCATTACAAGGCAAGCTGCCCCTTCTATTAACAACACTTTATTCATCTATTCCTGCTACTGGTTTTCACAGAGAAACCACATTATTTGTTAGTGACACAGCACTGAGTATCCAGGGGAGGTTCACTGACACCTTCCCAGCAGCCACACACAAACCTCAACCCCTGTGCTGGAACTGCACTGAGCTCACATAGTGCTGCACCTGCCACGCATGTATGTGCAGCCACTGCCCATTTTGCTTGTTCTATCCTCATTTCTGACTCTAGTCAGCACTTAACAAGGGAAGGAAAGGGAAGGAAAAGAAAAAGACAAGTCATTTCTAGCAAAAGCAAAAATAAGTTTATTTGTAGCTGAAAATGACAGCACGATTTTTTTTTCCAGACTTAGCCATTTTCTTAGAGCTAACTAGCACTCTACCTCATTTGGGGAATTAATTGATAGAACAAGAAAATATCAAAGAGCCAGCCAGCAGCCTTCACCTTTTTTGCAACGTTGCTATTATCAGCCTTATGCTCTCTAAGCATCAAAGCAGATCTTACTGAAATTTCACTGGCAACATTTTAAATCAAGATGCACCATGTTAATGCAAGCTTATGATTTAATTTAGAGAGAGAGAGAGAGATATAAACAAACACAATTTACTGAAGGGTCTGGCCTGCTCAAATCCCATCCTTCTTGAGGTGTTCCTACTCGGGGGGGGGGGGGGGGCAACCACTCCAAAA
>JAVJGJ010000014.1:82653705-82675360 GCA_035590215.1 Microhierax caerulescens
CGTCAGCCCCTCCGATCCTGCTGCAGAGACCGACCTGCAGATAAAGGGGTTTCATGCCATGATGGCGTGTTGCAAGGCAGCACAGGGATGTCTTCCCCTACCCATTCCCAGGGGTTCTTCTACCCCAACACAATCCCCTGTGAGACCTGCTGATCCCAGAGACTGGCCTGCCCCCACCCCACTTCCCCCTCACACACACCACCACCCCCTCCCCAGTAAATAAAGCGGGGGCAGCAGGGCAGCAGCTCCCCACCCTGAGGGATGGGAAGCTGAAGGGGGAGTAGAGAGGGGCATGAACTGGGCCCACAGCCAAGACTACACACCAAGTACTACAGCGATTTAGTCACCTGGTATCACACGCAGGCAGAACAGCAGTGCTCCCACAGTACTGATGTATTGCCCACCATTGCATGTATATGGGCACGCTGCTACTGAGGCAGGCAACCTTAGGAAAAGTGAAATGTCCCAGAAAGCAGGTGCACAGGGCAATAAAACAGCATGCTTTGCCAGCTCCATCTCCTTTTCCATCTGCCTGATTTATTCTATCTAGCCACTGATTTATTTTACTGGCCATCAAACGACCGGTTGGTTGCCTCAAGCAGCAGTTTCCCTTTGCCCTTCTCTTCCCCATTAACTTTTACCTTCCTCCTCCACACGTTCCCCTCCTCTCTCTTTGTTAACCCATCCTTTCTCCTTTTACATCTTTGCCTGCACAACCAAATTCTGTCAGTTGTTTCGCATACCCGCGTTTCACATGGCTAGGAGCAGGCAGCCGACAGCACTAACAGCCACACTCCTGGCAAGTGAAACTACCTGAATGAAGAAAAGCCCAAAGGAAAGTAAGGACACCCACCCACCCCAAAAGCATTATGTGTTACCATGGCCTTAAAGAAACTTCCAAAATGGCATTAGGAGGTAAGGGTAGGGACCCCTGATGCAGCCAGTCTCCTTGCTCCCACCCCACACTGAGGGGTAAGCAAAGGACTATTGCCCTGCCACAGCCACCTGGCACCCTGAGACCTGCAGCATCGACGGAGGGTAACGCACGAACACAACGTGACACAGCCTGGGGCTTGACTTGTTTTCAAAACAAGCTTTGCCTTGCCTGGGCATGGGGGGAGACATCTGGCCACCACTAACACCACAGGCAGTCTGCCCACACCACCACCTCTTGGGAATACCTAGGGGGTGCTGCCAATATTCACACGTGATGGTTCATCTATTCACAGAGAGACCGTACTGTCCAGGGGGCTCAGCTGTGAATGAGGTGACAAGAAAGCTTTTTAGGGCTTGCAGCCCAATTTGCACTCTCGATGTCTCTGTGCATGCTGGTACCTCGCCCAATGCCATTCCCTCCTGTGTCAGTGCACACTGCATTTATGCTTTTGCATCTCCTTCACACTTTTATTTCTCATTTTTTCACCTCTCCTCTCTTTCCCTTCCCTTTTGTTTAATGCAATGCAGCCTTTTCCCCTCCTGCACACTGCTGAATGTAGGAAAAAATAAAAGACCAATGCAACTGAAGGGCAGAGAGGGGACTCAAGCGAGAGGGCGAGCAATGCGCCCCAGGGCACAGGTGCCAAGGAGGGCAGGGCAGGTGACTGTACTGAGCGTACACAGTAAATAACCATGGCCTCGTTGGGAATGCATTACAAATCCAAGGTATCCAAGTACAGCTTGCACTGGGCAGGTTTAGCGTGGTTGTGCTATTCAGCATTGGCATAAACCCTTCTAGCCTGTGGCTGGACCCCTGCCACTGCAGTGCAGTTGTCCCCTCCCTGTGTTAGCAGTGCCCAAGAGCCAGACCCCCTGCAACATGTAACTCTCCAAAAATGCTGAACAAAGGTAAAAAACACAGGGAAAACAGCCTGTGTGACTATTGGGACTGTACCCACAGCCTAAAAGCCACCGCAGCACATGGAATCCTGACGAGGTGAGTAGTGTCTCAGGTAGAGGGAGCCCACAGAGCGATGGCAGGTTCAACTAAACCAAACTAAACCCGTATGTTAAACCTTTAAAATTGGGTGGAGAAAAAAAATAATAAAAAGAGAGATTATTTACCAGGAGTTTTTAAACAAAAGGCAACAGGGAAGTGCAAAAGCGTACTGTGTTTAGGATGATTCTTTCCCTGTGGACCAGGTCATAAACTCCCTGCAGCCTCTAGCCAGGGACAGGACAAGAGCTGGCAAAATGCGAGGGGAAAAACCAAGGATGTCTGAATAAACTGTCCCATTTCAAAAAGACATGGGAAAATAGGGAACCAGAACAAATGTATATACTTGTACACAAGATGCTGGAAGTCTAAAACACATGATGCAGACTAAGGTGGAGGGGACTCAAGTGTTTGGTTTTAAATGAGGATGCCAACGCACTAGCCACATCAGGAACCTGATGAAATGGAGGTAGTAATGGGGATTCTTAAAAAAAACAACCCTCTACTTATTACCTGGAAAGAGAAACTGGATCCCATCGGTGGGGAAACAGCACTGCCTTAGCAGTGGACATCATAAGGTAGCAGTGGACATCATAAAAGCCAAAGAAATCTACTGCCTTTCTACAGAAGAATGATCCCAAAGCATGGGAGCCTGTTTGAAAGGAAATGAGAGAATCACCTAAAGGTGATACACTTTGAGGGATGTGGGAAGATTGCTTAAACATATCCATCTGGAAGTACAAGGCAAATAGTAACTGTCAGAGGAGACATCAGAAAGACCAAAGTAAGCTGCTGCCATGGCTACCCTTACATTAAAAGACAAATGCTGCAGACCCATCCCTCATGCCCCACCAGGGCTGCATCCCAGGTAAGCTTCATGGCAGCTGTCAGGGAAGGGACTACTTGATGGTTACCAAAGAGAAGTATTAAGAATGGGATAAATGTTTTGCTGCTTTATATGACCAGAACATAAGCTAAAGGCAACAGAAGCAAAGTAAACTTTGAACTTCTGGATCACTTCCAGAATATTCAATTTATTGCTGTTGTTGTTATTATTATTATTATTATTTAGGTTAGATGTACATACAAATACCATTTTATCATTAGGCATTTCAGGACAAACTGTTCACCACCTGTCTTGCTATTCCTGAAGCTGGGAGCCTCAAAGGTGCAACCCAGGTGTGCTGTAGAAACACTGGCAGGTAGGTCACGAGCAAAGACATAAAACTTCAGTAGTGAGTAACTACAGCACTTCATAAAAAGAGTTTCAAAACAAATTATGATAGAGGTTTTCTTCCTTCAAATATCTTTCTATGTCATCAGAGATAGATCACCTAAATTCTCCCTATTTTTCTAGATGAATAACATCTTTCACATGTTGTTTGTTGGAATACAAAGCATAGTAAAATTTTCTGTCTTTACAGGCACCCTCACTTACTCTGCCCAATTTGAAACATACATTAGTAAAAGTGTAAAAATCCACAGTGTCTTCCTACAAAAGGAACCAAATACAAACCTCTACACTTTAGAGTCATCCTGTGGTTTTCTTGCCAGTTTCAAAGTCAGGTAAAAAGTTCGTGGTTCACTGTAACAGACCTCACCAGTGTGCTAGGGAAAAGGCCAGCAACGGATACTGTTACGACACCAATATTCTCCTTCCTAAGCAGGTAATGAACTGTCTTTTCCTCTAGCAGTGCTTGCCAAGCCTACACAAAGGGAACCGCCAATTTTTATCTATCTGCAAGGCTGACTTATGAGGTCAAAGTATTATTATAACGATCTTTTTACCTGTCAACTTGCAATATACACGAAGATCTTTGAAAAGGAAAGAAAGGTACTACATTTAAACTCTGGTGTGAAGTTTTGGGAGGAAGGTGGTCATTAAATTCAGAATCTGTCTAAGCTATACAGCCCTTACCATCATTTCTTAGGTAACTTCTCGTGTCCATCAATAACAGATTTTATATATAGCAGCCAGTGTATGAGCAGCAGCCAAGCTAGTGTTGGGCACAACAGGGAAGCACCTTCCTTGCCACCCAGCTCCTGATCCCCCTGCCAGAACAAGGAGGGGAAGAGCAGGCTCCTGACTGTTACGGGGAGACAAATGACCTGGACCCATTTGTTAGTGGTTTTCCACCCCCTCCTTCCTCACCAGGCCACTAACAAATTAATGAGCTATTTCTCAAGAGCAGAGCTTAAGGAGGGAAGAGCAAGGGAGAGTTAACATTAAATACTTTGATCCCTTCTGCAGCTTAGGTACAGAAGCAGGTGCTCCCTCCTTTGCCGTTCCCCAGAAGGTATGCCAGGTATGAACAGGAGAGCCAGAAAAGACTCAGCTGTCACTTTCATCAAGGGTAAGTGCATTCGACCATTTTTGCAAAGCCATGTACTCTGTGGCTCCTGGAGCAAGTGGGGATAAACAGATCTTTTCCTCCCCTGAAAGACCAACAACGTATTTCTAGTTCTATCTCCACAAATGAGACCACTGGCAAAAAAGCAGGGCATGGGACTGGGAACCCAGCATTTAAGTTCACTGCTCTGAAAATATCCTGCAGCAGTTCTAGCTCCCCACAGGAGAGGCAAACCAATCTGAGCTCTTAACCTGGTCAGTTCATAAGGGAAAATAAATTCCCAGTAAGAACTCTGCAGCAATTCATCTATAGTGTGTCAAATGCTAGTTGAGGGATTCTGCACAAATTAAAAAAAAACCACACCAAACAACCAAACCCAAAACCCCCAAAAAACCCCAAACCCACAATTTTTTTAAAAATTCTCTGACTTCTTAAATAAATTATAAAATAATTAGCTCCTGTGAAGAACTAAGAAGTATATCTATCTATCTATCTGTCTATCCATGAAAAACCTATCGCCCTGAGCAGCTGACTATCACTACACCACACCACAGAAGCACATCAAACTGTCTAGGAGGTGCCTTCATAGAAACCAGAAGTTCAAATGTTGTGGAGAATTGAGCTGGGGGACATCTAGGGCACACCTACAGTGCACCACGGAGCACTGTGGGGCAGCTGTACAACCAAACCCAACAAGGTCAAATGTGTGTGTCCCCGGTCTGCAGCCAGCAAACTCTCCTGAGAAGCAAGGAAGAGCCCATCTTTAATCACGACCATGTTACTTTCATGACGCACGTACCTCTGAGCAATAGCACACTGTGCTGGGAAGACAGGTCTAGCTGAGAGAGCTCCACTGCCTTTACAAAGAACTGGGCTTTGCAGTCCTGATTCAACTTTGGACCTTCCTTAAATTTGAGCTGGTTTCTGCCAGTCTAAGAGCCTAGAACAGGATTACTCTCAGAAGGCTGTACCCAGATAGAGGGCTCTGCGACGTATCACACAAAGACCACGCAGTTGTCCTGTGTATGCCCAAGATGGAAACACCCCTAGGGCAGATGACAGAGACTACTTTCCTTCAGACAGAACAAGCCTTGAAATGACCTTCCAGCTTCAGGCCAGTGAGGTGAAAGTGAAAGGATACAGAAAAGGCTATAGAAAAATTGCCCATGGGACTCAGATCATATCAAAGAAGGGTTTTTAGTCCATCACGAACAGAGCCCCTCTGCCTTTCTAGTGCTGAACACAGGCAGAACAGTCTCACTAGTACAAGCAGGCAGGTTTGGGAAGAAAGCTGACAGAATGAGAGATCTTTGTGCTGGAATCCTGTGATCACCTGAAGAGTGGTATTTCTGAAATATCTCAGCCCTTGCCTGGAAACTCAGCAGAAGGCAGTATACGGTCATTAGAGTCCTGAAAGCTATTTATTTCTATAAGCTGAAGGGACTGCTTCAAAGAAAATGACCTTCTGTGGAGGAAAAGTAGTTCACAAACACAGAACGGCACAAAGAAGGCTTTAACTGCCTTTGAGATTATTTAATGCCAAATGAGGAAAAAGATGCTTTAAATGGAGGGAAGGCAGTTTCCAAAATAAGAAGTCTCACATTAATTGGCAAGAGGCTCCCGATGTACCACTTGTATCTTTCTATTTCTTGAATGACTAGAACAGCTTCTAAGGGCTTTACCCTCAACTCTGGCAAGTGTGTCTGCATGGGGCAGGGGGAGAGAAGGAGTCTTCACTGCCTTGGTTTCTTCTTCTCTCCCAGGGCAATTCAGAGGCAGTCTCCATGGATCTTTTCATAACAGTTGCCAACCTTTTCTGCTTACGCTCAGAAGACAGAAGTCAAGACAGCAGGAACTACTGTCATCACAGTGATGCAGCACTAGAAAAGTGCAACTTTCATAAGCCAAGTTGCGAGGCAAATGCTTCCAGGCCAGGCTGAGAAGTGTCCTCCTCTTGCTCAGCAGCCCAAGGATAAGGCTTCAGCCTGACCAGATCACCTTAGGTCATCTTCCACATCATTCTCTGGGTACCTGTAATGTGTCTTATCTACTACAGGTAGTTATCCTACACTTGAGAAGTCAGAACATCACATCATCCCACGGTTGACATAAGCTCTAGTTACCTTACATGACGCAAGGACTGCTTAGCCTCTGTCCATCTAGGGGGTCAGAAAAGGGTTTAAGCTCAGAACTGTGGTAGGGGGAGAACTGAATGAAATGTTATCTTCTAAACTGGAAGCTCCTGGGACAACAACAAAAAAAGAAAAAAATCCACAAAGTGAAGATTTTCCCACATCTGACAGGGAACTTCTCAGTAGGAAGTTTCTCCCACTTCTAATCATGTGAAAAAGGAGAGTTTCCTGCCTCCCAGATATGTGGTTTCTTAGCATCAAGAGGAGACAGATACCGGTATATACTGCAGAGTCCTCTGAAAGGCCTGAACTACCAAATGACAATCACACATCTAGGACCTCTTGGCCTTTGCCTGCTGACACCTTGACAAACATCCAACATAATACACCACACAAAGCAAGCTGTAATTTCAGTGGTTGTGGCCGAGCCTTAACCACTTTAGCAGAATCAAAGATGTACCTCCACAGATTGTGTTTAAGCTCACAGCTTTCTTCATCCATGCTTTTTCCCTGCCCCCTTAGAGATATGCCTACTGCTACAGATGAAAACCAAGCCGGAGCATAGAGGACGCTGCCAGCCCAGTGTTAAGAAGAGATGGCCCCAGTACAGGAGCTCTGCAAGGCAGCCACTTTCTGGCACATCCCCCTATCCTCTTTGGCTTTTTGCCCATCATGGTACCTTAGCGTTTTAGTGCCGGAGGAAAGCTAGAGGGGGAAAAACTGGTCTGAAATGTCTACAACTAATTCTGTTCTTCCTCCTTCAGTTTTGCATTAGTTGCTACATTTTAAGGCCATGTTGTGGTAGAGCACACATGGAAGTGAGATTACATAATGGAACTGGCTGCTCTTTTCTGTATACTTTCTCACACAGTACTTTTGATTACAGGATAAGCCAAAAAAAAAAGAGAGAAAACCAGCAAGCACAGCAATTTTATCCAAGAAGAGGTATAATTTCAATATTATTGATATAGCCCAACATGAACCACATACGTTCATTTTCAAATATGCCAAGTCTCGGAATAAAGACTACCAAAAATTAGATTTCCACAATTCCAGTGCCAGCTGTGCTCCCTGCTGGGAAACATTCATGATGCAATCCAAAACATGTATGAGGATAACACTGGCTCCTACCCTTACGATCCCCTTCCCGTCCTAGCTAGCACGGGCCATCTGTTACTGTTTAGCAGGCAGCCCCACTAGATACTAGATTGGTACTACTTACACAAAAAGGATGAAATAAACTGCCAGCAAAAATGGCATTAAGAAGTCTTTCCTAAGCAACTTGTAATTTACCATTTGAGAAGTGTAATTTAAACTGCACCACATAAGGTGATAAAAGATACCAAAGCACAAACTAAGCCACAGGCCAGTCTCTGTCTCCACACGATACCACTTATGGAGAAGGAGAAGTGAGAAACAGAAATCATGCTGTAGATTACCTGCAAATTCTCTTTTCTAGGTAGTGAGGTCCAAGAATGCCAGAGAAATTAACAACCTTTTGCTGAGTCCCCTTCCACTCTTGTTCACCAGATCATACAAGAGGGTAAGAACAAAACAGTGACTGCTCTGAACTATTCTGCTCTACTCCCAGCTTGATCAGCTGAGCAATAGCCATTACAGGAGACAAAAGGATAAAACTGCACAGGGACCATCAGAAGAAAACCAGCCTGCCATTCACCCAAACCCACTCAGCTTCAAGATGCACTCAAGGATAAATGGTCACTTCTTTCCATGATTTGTCCTCGCCTACACCCACCGAACAGCAAAATACACCTTAATCTACGGCTACTGAAAACCCTTAATTTAACTCTGATACAAAACCAAGGGCAGGAGCATGAAATTATTCCAGAAGGGCCTCCCTGGGTTGCGGGAGAAAGCTCAGACCTACAGTACAGGCTACAGAACAGGCTTTCAGCATGAACAAACTCCCTTCTTCTTGAAGATACCCCCAAACTAAATGCTTCCTCCAAGCAGTAAGTTACCTGAAACCCTTATCCTCACAACCCGTTCTAGCCTTAAAGAGCAGCTTGGGAAGCCCACTCTGTGCTTCCCAGCACAGCTGCCACCCCCACATGGACTGTACTTTGTAGCTGCCTGATTAAAATTTAGCAAAGAAAACTGCTGGTAAATCTTTGCAGCTGTCATAGCATCCACTGCACGAGTAAATTAAGAGAGAAATCCTTCTTTAGCTAAGACGTTGGTCCAATTCCTAGGAGCACTTGACAATCTCACTGAGAAAATCTGGCAGAATCCACAAATCACACATTCTGCATACCAGTCTTTAACCAGAGCTCCATGTTAGCAAAACCTTGCTCTGTATCTTCATGTCTGCAGCAGGGTAAAAGCAAGCAAACTAGCTTCTTCTGGAGGTCAACGTTTAAACTTGATCCTGCTTGCCACACTTGGTGCATAGCACGGAGCTAACAGATGACTGACACATGAGGCGGATGGGGACACTCTGAAGCAGGCACGCTGAGTTTCCTTCCTTTGGGGTAAACGTATCAACATGCTTGCTCCCCAGCCAAACGACCTTTCCAAATAAGAGGCCCATATCCACCTACAGAAACGGGCACTTACTTCCTTGAAGGAAAAATCTATGCCCTGCATGAGGGGGGCAAATTTTCTTCCACACAAAATGGCTTGCCTGATCTACGACGTCAGGAAAGCTGCCTGGATCATCGCCAGCTATGGAGGCCCACTCACCTGAGGCCCTGCTGCCATGCACTGGCAGCTCTGCTCCCTCTTCCAAGATACTGGGCAACCTGGAATGCTTTTTCCAGTGCATTGTGTATGCAACTTCAGAATAAAGAATCATGATGGTCTAGCAGTCTCATAGTTCAGATACAGCCAGCTGCTCCATCCAATAATCTCTTTGCACAAGCAGTATTCGTTAGATTTCTCAGAAATATTCCCATACTCTACAAACTACCTTAACAGTGGGTAAAATGCAATTTTTATTTCAGCCTGTTATTTCTGCAATTGAAATAAGATGTCAAAGCGAGTGCTACAATGTAATAATTATTACAGTCAGGGACATAAAATAACTGAATCACAGCTGTGCCAAATTTGGCTAAACTGTTCCTTAGACATATTGCTTGACTTGTATCAGTGTCTCCACCTATAAGATAGGCATGTCAACCATTATTTTTTAAGGACTGCCACTGGTAAATAAATCCACAGATTTAGTTTTCCCATAAGTAATTATGCTTCTTAAGAACAACAGTATTTGAAGAACAGAGAAAACATAATACACAACTGTCAATGTTGTAAACCCCCCACTGTATCAACAAACAGGGAGCAGCCAGGCTCCATTTTTTTCTGAATTTAATCCAAAAAACGTGCACTCTGCCATGCCCTCTGATGCAGGCCATAATACTCAGCATTTATTCATCCACCAGCTGACTCACGTGTGATCTCGCAGTACTCAGTCTCATCAACACATCTACAGATTTGAGTCTTTTGCTCCCACATTCTTTAGTTTAGGCTTTGTTTTTATTGAAGCTGCAAAATTTTAAATGCAATTCTACATCTTTTGGGGTCCATGTAAGCTTCAGTGGAACCATCATACTGGAGGAGCACATATTTTCTTGTGAAATGATGTAGTGCTGCAAAAACAAAGGGCATCCAAAGCAAGTCTATAGTGACAGAAGGCAGAACTTAGCAAGTCTTCTGTCTTGACAGAGGAAGGGAAAAATGGTTTATCCTGCTGAGATATCCTGCACAAGAATGAGCGGTAAACCCTCCCAAACCCAACTCTATGGGAATTCCGTGGGATCCAAGCCAGAATAACCTTCTGCTTCAACAAACTTGAATATTAAGCACGAGTGAGTTTCAAAAACAATCAGCTGTCTGTGTAAGACAGCCTGGTCATATATGGTTCCCACTGATTTTAAGCAGAGCAAGATGGCTTTGCAAGGTATTTTATACATTTCATATGGTTAAAGCTCAGTCCACCCACATGTACTCATCAACCTCTGCTGATTTAAATGTCTTTAAATATGATATTCTTTTGCTTACCAGCATTGCACTAACATACAATATAGAACAAATATGCTTTCAAAAGGCAAATGTTACTGCCACACAGACTCGGGCTTGGGTGCACAACTGACTGGCTGCTGAATGGTACCAGAAGAAAAACTGGTTAACTGTTTCTCACTGATGAGGTGGCTCTTATTTTTATATCATTAATAGCTTGATTGATTGCCTAAGAGCAAAGGCTTAGCATGAAATTCTCCTCAATATCCTTCAGATTTAAAGGTCTGCCATTTTATGTAATTTACATATACGATGGTGGTGGAAAAAATAAGTCATTTGGTCTAACACCTAGCGTGAAACTGCAAAGCCAAGCCACTTCATGAAATTAAAAGAATAAATCAACAAAGTGATTGTGACTTGGTTATATTCTTGATCATTTGCAGTTTGCACTGCTCCAGGAAAAAGAAAAACAGCTCTTTGCTTTAATACTGGATATTATTCAGGGTACGGGGATTAATCCTGCCTGGTCCCCTGGCAATCTGAGGTCAGTGAGGGAGGAGGGAGGGAGCACTTTAAATCTGATACTTCTGTTAAAAAATAGCTATGGAGCAGCATGCTCAGGTTTCCATAAGACAGGGACTGGGTTTGTGCTGTGTTAAAGAGTACCTGTTTATCTGTGTAAGTATTACTTGCATGCCATGCCAGCTCACAGAAACTGAGGCAACTTTTCCATATAATTTTGAACAATTTAACTACCTTAAAATTATCTCTCCCACAGATGTACCTATTTTAAGTACAACCATCTTTCACGTCAGAAAGCAACTAGCCGTTGCTCACAAAACACAAAACTCCTGGAAGTGGGAGGTTTTATTTTTGTTGTTAGTTTCAGTTGAAAACAAGGCACCTGCTGGATGAAATACCCAGTTTATTACCATACTGGTTGGCCCAGCACATCCCCTGCAGCTTCTAATTTCACAGATCAGTGAGCACAGCAGGCAGCCCACCCCAGGCCTGCCCACCCCAGGGCACACCCTGGCAGTGCTCTCCCCCTACCAGACAGCTGCTGCCTCAGCCCCAGCTGTGGCAGGGACCACGTCGGATGGGGTAAGGTCCAATGGTCCTGCCTTGCATGCCTCTCTGGTGAGCGTGCCCATAAACATAGCTGAGGGTGGGTAAGCGCAGCGCTGGGTAGTGGGGCAGAGGGCTCCGAGCTGCCCTTTCCACACTGTGAGGATGCTCAGTGAAAGCATCACTTTGAAGAAGGGAGACCAAAGGGGAAAGATTTAAAAAGGAGTATTCTTCCATATGAAGTATTTGCCTACAAGCCCATGGGCAAAGACAACAGCTAACCCATCTGGCCAGCAAGTTTTGCAAAAGCACTCTGAAAGCTGCACAAAGATCCTGCACATACCCAGTAAAAAGAGCAAGGTCTTGCTGCCTCCTAGAAAGGCTGTATGTGTCCCCAGATTTACTTGCCATGACAAAATAAACCCATACTGCACTCCTCATGAATTATTTTTTTTTCTTTTTCAAAGGTGTGACCTTCCATTAGTAAATCCTGATCCAATTCCTTTGCACCGTCCCTTGTTTTATAAGAACACGCAGCAAGGAATACACTGGGACCTGGCTTGTATGTTCCAGGAAATAATACTGAAATACTCAACAGCCAGCTCCCAGAAATCTTGAAGTCCTGGTTCTTTCCTCAGTTTTTAAACTGCACTTGCCTGAGAGAAAAAAAAAAAAAAAAAAAAAAAAAAAAAAGCAAGCAACAAACACCCTGAAGTCTGCAGGTGACATACAGATGGTCCATAAGTTGTTCTGGGACAAGAGAGATCAATTTAACCCCCTCAGCAGTTTTTCCTGAAGTATACTGGAAAACGAAACTCGGTCCCAGATAATAGGCAAGCTGACCTTTACATTAGCAAGCCACAGCAAACTGGGTCTGCTTCAACTGACTCAAAGATGCAGCTAGGTACAAAACCGCAGCTCTAACATAGTAACAATGTACCTGTAAACCACGAGGAAATTAAAAAAAAACCTCTAACCATGACAAACATCAGCTGCTGGTTATCTACAAGACATTATTTTGCAGGTAAATTGAATCATGCGCTACAGCAATCAGTGTGCACCTGGACCAGTAAGTTCCACATCCAGCACTGGGCAGCTGTACCAGTAAAAATGATCCCAGCGATGAGACACAGTCATCAGGGTGAGCATCGAGGTACTGAGAGTAACCTATCTGTATTTCTGTTTCCTCTTTGTTTTCAAAGGGAAACAGAAGTGACATGCACTTAATGATGTCATCCTTCCAAGCCTAGAGCTAGTTAGATGTTAACTACTACAGAAGAGAACTGCATACAGGAGAATAGAGTTTCCATCTTTTCTTCTGTTAATACATAACTGGAAAGTGTCCTCTCTTTTATCTTGATTCTTGCAAGAATAAAAGCCACAATGTTTTCTGGTGTTTTGATTGTCCTTTGATGCAGTGGTGGTAACAGCAAGGTGTAATGAAAATGCTTTGGCCATGAGACTATTAAGGAACACAACATAAACCAAGGGATCGACCCCCCTCCCCTTCACCATAGGAAATCTGCAGCAATCCTCCATTTCAAATATGGAACTGATCTGCACGTGCTTCCATAAACTGTATACCATGTCCTTAATGTTTTCTTTGATGAGGTCAGAGTAAAGTATTTGGCCAGCCCCAGGCAAGCTGCACACTGTCATGCACCTTTGCCTTATCTTCCAAAATGGACAAAAATCCCAATCCAGGGATACATCCTTCCCAATGCAGGCGTACATCCTTGCAGACTGCACAGGCCCACAGACCCCAGGTTCCCCATCTCTGCTACCAACTTTCAACTCTGGTTGGGCCCCAAGCCCCAGATATGATTTTGAAACCAACACACTTTGTAGATCTTCACAATTGGACAGATTTCAACACATGCTATGACACAACCCATGATGCTATAAACTGGCCTAATTTTCAAGTCCAGCTACAAAAAACGTTGATGTTACGCAGCATATTTAGGCAGTTCTTGTTTCTTTGAAAACTTTTTTTTTTTAGGATTTCCTAAGTCATCAACAGTTTCCATCCCTGAGAGGACTACTTCCATCAAAAATTTCAGGTTTTGATATAGCTCCCATTTATTTTTAGAAACACACAAAATGAGCACTTTTTCATATTCCATTGCCAAAAATGCTGAAATTTTCTAAACATTTCAAAGTTGTTGCCAGGTGGAGGCCAACCCAGCAGAAATTCCAGCCAAATGATAAATGTTTTTAAAATGTAGCAAAGGATTAATTCAGCGTGGCCTAGCTGAAGCTTCAGTTGTAGGGAACACACTTAGGTCCTTGCAGTAAGAATGATTTCTCATGTGCTAGAGATGAGTTGTAAACATACTTTGCTGGTGGCATTCAGAGCAATTTTCTGTTCCCAGGTATTATATTCTCTGAAGCAGTATCTGTAAACTGGTCAGGAACAAGATACTGAAGAACTTGTTAGCTTCACTGATGACTTCAATCCTGCAGCATCAGCACATCTGAGCTGCTCATTTCTGTTCAAAGGCAGCAAGGCACTGAGTGGTTGTAAGGCTCATACAGCAAGCAATTCCTTCGCTTCCCAGTTTTAGGGAAATCTAAGTGCTCCTCTTCCTATGGTATTTACAGGGTTTCACCCTCTCTTCTCTCCTCTCCTCCTTCTGTGCTGCACCATATAAGCACGCCAACCTTTACTTTAGGTCTGCTCCCAAGAGCCACAGACTGCTGCAGATTTAGTCCATCGCCTCATTATTCACATCATCACATACTCCTAGCAAATAAACTCTTAAATAAACCTGCTTGAATATTTAAAAAGAACATTTCAACTTGATCCATCCAAATCCACATGCAGCCCAAACCAAACCAAACTTTTTCTCAAAGCTTACAGCAAATAACTTGCAGAACTAAGTGATGACAAGACACAATTTCAGCCTTCTGCCCAGCCCAGGCTGCTCTGTAGAGTCCTCCTGCCTTGTGGTGCATCCAGCCTGGCCCCCAGGAGGGGATCACCACAGGCAGTGCAGTCATCAGCCACCACCTCAACTTGGCATGGCAATTCAGGGAGATGGGGAAAGCAAGAAACGGAGAGGGAAGGGGTTTGCTTGCTTCTTTTAAGGATTTTAGTGCTGTCCCCTGAACCATAGAGATGAAAAAATAACATCTGGAAAACATCTTGCAAAACACTGCATGGAAATTACAGCAAAATTAATATTAACTGCATCGAACCCATTTTTTACTACAGCTTCTAAAAATCCTGTGGCCTACTCCCAGAGCTCCAAGAACCAGCTCAGCTATGAAATAATGATAATCCAGTAAGACTCAAGCATGCCATGCTACAGAGTCCCTTTAGTACAAGAGAAATTTAAATGCTTCCCTCTCATAACCTAGAATTGTTAAAAAGACAGAACATATAAGCGATCTGCCCACCACAGTGAAAGAGAGCTACGATGGAAAAAGGTCTGCTCTGCTGATGTGAAGGATCTATTCACCAAAAGATGATTAAATGCTAATAAATAGTGATCAGCCCAAAGAACAAAGTTATGCAAATAAAATCGGCCTTACAGTAACTGCCATCTGCTCCCTGTAGTCACCTCTGGAGTCTTGTATTTTATTCTAAAGATTCAGTCACCGAGGTTTGCAAGACACTGAGGTCAACAGGAGTTTCACTCACCAATTTGGTGGATGCAGAACAGACTCAGTACTACAGTAAAGCTAGCATCTCTGTAACAAGAATCATTGGACTTAAAAAGCACGTGGAGGATTGAAGGAGATGTTTCTACAAGCTCACATGCACAAAGAGCTTTTCTAGATATTCATCTGTTAACTCACTGGCACATAAATTTGTAAGACAGTTGCAACAACCGAAGAAACGGTGATATAAATCCAGAGATGGAGACAACTAATGGTACCAGGTAACCTAATTTACCTCCCTGACAGCACAGGGAATTGATAAATAGTCCCATAATCAGAGATAAAATCAGATTCTTGGTTCCATTTTAAATTCCCTTGGTTTACCTATGATAATTGCCTCTGTTTCCTTGATGAGCAAGGCTGGTATGAACCAGCATCCAAGAAAAAGGACTCTACTGCCTCATTGATGGAACAGTACTAACCAGGCCTCCCCAGCACCCTTCCCTAGAATTTGCATTTACACTGCTTATGCCACACAACAGGTTGCTTAGAGCAGGAGTGAATGCTGAACAGCCAAAGTGTTTACTACACATCCAGCAGTACTCCAGCACGCCTCTATCCTGTCACCTGTGCAAAACCAAGGACTTCTGCCACTTGCTTGTTTATGAATGCATCCTGTATCTTCCCAAATGTAATTGAAACACTTTAAGTCACCCACTGTCCCTCTTCCCCAGTCTAAACTGACCAGTTGATGTGAAAAAGTTGCCATCCCCAAACTAGAGAACTGTCCAGATACAAACTCCAAAGTGAAGGTGTAGCAGGTACCTTGTCAAGACGTAAGCACAGTTACACTAACGGCAAGAAAAGAAGGAGCATTTAACCAGCAGCAAAGTCAATTACACCCTTAAATGAGGTGTACAATGCTGATTTTTAACATGCACAATTTTCAGAACATGAATGGGAATCAGCAATGCAAAAACTACACCGACTTGCCAACTCCTCTGCTCCAAAATACACGAGCCGACTACACTCATAAACCCAATTCCCTGCCAAGGAGGAGAACACCATGAGCTCCTTGCCATGTCTGAAAGGACAACTAAAGCCACAGGGCAGCTCCCCCAATGCTGTCCCACCTGGGGTGGCCCCATGGGACAGGCAGTAACTGCCCTGGCAGCTCCTCCCAGCACACCTACGCGAACAGCCCCAGCACTTGCTTCTGTGTCCAAGTGGAAGTCACAGCTTTACCTTCTCTGTTTACTCACACCTACCAGAGCTGCCATGCTGGCATGGGTCTCCTCCACTAGGACTGTCATTAAGGGGGTTTTAAACTGCAGCTGTGATTAAAAAAAAATAAATAAAAAAATCCCACCATAAAACTACAAACCTAAGCCTAATCGGTTAAGTACCCCAAAAGGGAACTCAGAAAGCTGACGCTGGAGCTGTTTTTAAACACCATCCAGCTTTCTTTTTTTCTTTTTTTTTTTTTTTAATCCAGTTATTTATTTAGCCAACAGAATTCACCTTGGGCTAGGCTCACAAGAAAACACCATTATATTTAATCTTTCATGTATGTCATTATGAGAACAGAATAGAAAGCAACTGACTTGAGGCAACTGCACGAGGTTTGTGCCTAAACAATGGAGCACTTCAAATCCAACAGGATGGAGATTCTATGCATTTTTGAGAATGCAGTTTTTCTGGATTTCAGGTAACTATATATAATAGAAATATATAAAAATAATAGAAATTATTTCTAAAAGTATAGCAACGGTGACTTTGCATCAATGGAACCACCAAAAGATTGAGCAATCCAAGCCACGTGGGAAAGGAAAAACATTTCCCAAAATTCTTCCTTTAAAACTGTCTCCTAACAGATACTAAAAAAAATTAAAAGAAAAATCATAGGCACAGTAAGAGGTAAGAAAAAGACCAGATACATGCAGAAACCAGTGCAGAAGCACTGGGAAGAAGTTCTGGGGACAAAAACAGTAATTTCAGCAACCCAGCTGGACATTCATAGCGAAAATGACTAATGCCACCAGTAACTCAAAGAGACACGCAAATTTAATCCCATATTATAATGCACAGCTCAAACGGCTGCAATTGAAGATGGGTCAGCAGTTCAGCCATAAATTTGTGTTACAGAGCAGGCCATCATGCTTGCTCTTTGTCTCGAGCATTTCCCAGAAAATGGCTTTGTGAGCTCCTGAAAAGGTGGGTGGATGCCCCCCACACCATACTGCTGCAGCGTGAGGACCAGGAGCTGCCTGCCCCAACACTGCCACCCATCCCAGCCCACCTCCAGCAACCTCCTTTCTGGGGAAGATTAAGCGAATAGGGAGATGGGGGAGCTGTTTCTCCAAAGCAGACACCAGCTCTCCCCACACACCCCCATGACAGAGGGGGCCTGAGCCTGTTGTCCTTCACAGGGCCATCTTCTGACCACCTGACTGCTCCATGCTGGCGATGTCGCATTCCCGTGGCCACCAAAGGAAATGGCTGGAAGAAGATTAATGATAGGGGCAACATGCAATTTCAAGCTATTTTAAAATCACAGCACCGACCGTGGCCTCATCTTACCTGGTTCCACCACGCTCCAGTCCACGGCTCTCCTGCTACCAACTAACCTCCAAGCGGTCATTGCCCAAGCAATAAAATCTCAGAAAACTAAACTACTACTTTTGCAAATAGGTACCTGAGTTCTAATTTTATCACACAGCAAAAGACAAGCCAAGTTCTAAGAACCTAATCTAGTATCCAAAACGTCAATCTTGGTCGAAGATGTTCTTCAGATCAGTGACCCATCTTAGAAAAAATATCTGAATGGAAGCTGTACCTATACACTTTTATTATATTAATTAACAGCAAGAAACCCCCATACCAGCAGGACAGCACACACAAAGCACTCATCTGAATGCCAAGCATCTCACAGGGCCTAAAATCAGAAGCTAATCACTTTGCTACGGTGCCTGTTTGGGGCAACAACAAGCTTTGCATGGAAGATGAAACATTTCTGGCCGCCCTATAACTTTAAGGATCAGTGCATGCACCCTTTAAAGCTCCCTCCCAAAACACATTGAGTCAGGCTGTTAATCCGATAAAAAAAATATATTTCAAAGCCTACAATGAAATATTAAATATATGTACATTTTAAGAAGAACTAGATAAATATAATGTACTGGTGGTGCTTAAAGGGTTCCCTCCCCTACAAAAATTTCACTTTGAATTCTAATGCAAAATTCACCCTCCCTTAAAAACAAGACAGGTTATAGCTTGGATTTCTATGCAAGCAAATTATTATACCCAAAAGGAAAAAAATCAAATAGCTAACAGCCAAGCAGTGCTTTTATTGCCTTTTTTTAATCTACTAGTTCCAAACCAGATGCATTCACTACAGAATTCTGATTAGGAAAAAAATGGCTGTTGAATTTTTATTACTATGTCCCTTAAGGACCAAAAGTGGTAACCCTAGGCATTTAATGTGTACTATGAATAACAATACATATGAGCACATAAAAAGCTTGTTATCTCTGTTTATGGATTTTTTTTACCATGTTGATACATTTACAGAAAGAAGTTGGGAAGTACGGTGAGGGGGAGGAGAGGAAGCTATTAAAATAACAAATACCATTAAATAAAACCTATTTGGGAAGAAACAAGCTATGCAGTACAAAATTTGAATGAGCCATGTCTCTTCATTACTGCCCTGCAGCTCCCATGTAGTCAGTGGAGCCTCATTTAAAGCTTATACTAAACGCCTTCATCTGCATACATCTCACTCATTGATACAAATGCAATTCATATTTAACCCTGACAAACAACCACTCATGGTAGGAACATTCTGCGTATGTAGATCATCTTCTTTTATAAACAATGTAAACACAGAGAAGTCCTTCTGGATGTTTCAGAACAGCTCACTGGATTCAGAGAAGCATGTTCTGCCCCGTCCCCTCACACCACAACCCATAACCGCCTGGCCAGATATCCGATGGGTTTCCACCACATACCTCTCTGTCACAGGACCACTTTCCTCCCTATGTTATACTGCAACTCCATCCCCGCAGCTAGAAAAAAACTGTACAAACTGCAGCTAAGCAACGCAGGGCTTTATCCTTCAGAAATCTGCTTACAACCTCTCAAAAACCATGCGGGGAAGCCATCAGAATAAAATTCTACAAACCAGCCACTTGTGGCACTGGTATGGTCTCCTTCTGGTATTTAGATAAGTCCAAGAAAAAAAAAAAATTACATAGTTCCTCCTGTTGAATCCTTCCCATATTTTCAGCTCTGAGAATTCACAGGGACCAAATCTGAGTTATGCTGACTCTGGAGCCAGCAGCTTGTGAGAGTACAAAGAGCACCCCCGACAATAATGGAGGGGGGCTGAGACAACTGCACATCCCTCAGCTCTCTAACCTGCCTGCAAAAGGAAAATGAGGCTACAGCCAGAGCACACCAAGTTTCTGCTGTACTCACGGTGCAGCTTGCTCCAATTTATACTAAATGAGTTGATTCAAAGCCCAGAAAGGGGCCAAAAATGTGAATTATATTTTTGTTCTTCTGTGCTAAAAGGAAGAACAACTGACAAAGACTTCGGGTCTGGTGTCAACTGCTCTGGACCTTTACGACGCTCTGTGTCATCTTCTCCCATCAAGATCTGCCTAGGTTTCTCTAGGCAGGTGGCTCGGGAAAGCAGATGCAACAGCAAGAATCATGGAAAAGAAATTCTTTCTCTTTTGCTCATGGTTGGAGGATTCTGTCTCCAACCATTTATTTCTTCCCTCTTTTCCAGGCTCAAGGAAGTGGACAAGCAAACACCCTGACGACTGGCAACTGTTAAGTAGCTCGAAGAGCCTCATTAGTGGGCCATGCCCTTGGAGAAGACTGAGACACACAGGAGCCTGACAAGACAGTTCAGAGGAAAAGAATTTGCACTAGAGCATCCCACCAGCACAGACGCATTGCTGTAGCCCAAACCAGAGCTCAGCTGTGTTATTCATCCTGCCAGGTCCCAGCTGTCAACCTGGCCTGGCATTGTGACAGCCTACAGCGCCAATGCCCTTAGCCAGCTGCTTGGCTCAACGTACAGTTATCTCTTTTTTAATGAGATCAGCGTTAGTGAAACGTGCAAGTTCGATGGGCATGCTGATTTAAGCCCTCTGTGTATTCAGGCTACAGCGGTGACTTTTAAAAAAGATGTAATCCGAAAAGATACCATGAATTCACCAGAGCTACTGCAGGTGCTCGTTACTCATAGGAGGAAGAGGGGTTTCTTATAGATCCGTTGAGAACCAAGGACTGGAAAGGATGAACCTTGAAATTGTGGCAAGCGTGTAAACTTAGCAATCTACTTCCTTGATACTAGCGTGAAGGATCTATTTGCCAACAAAAAGCCAAGATGATTCCGCTTCCTATCCATTTCACTCACCAGACACATCTGCTGCGGTTTCCACCAAAATTGTTGAAAAAGAAGGGGGACAGGGGTGGTGGGGGTGTATGTTAAATACTGGGGGGTGGGAGGTCAGTAACACAGAGGTACTGCTGTACGTATGGATTAGCAAAACGACTTCTGGTTATGCTTTCTTTAAAAAATAAAAAACAAAAAAACCCCTATGAAGTTAAAGTGGAAGCAGCTAAAGTCGTATGTTCACTATGAAGATGTAAACCCTTTATGCCACGAATAAGCGACTCTTTGTTCAGCATACACTTTTAAGCAGAACGATGGAAATTTGAGTTACGCCGTTTCACAGGCACCTCTCGCAGCACACAGCTACTACACCCAGAATACACCACCCGCTGCCCTTGCTAGGAAGCGACAAACCCGCTTCAGCGCATAGTACCCACGATGTGCAGACTACGCTCCCTAACAGCACCCGGTGGGGCCGTTATCCCGTGCTGTCACCGTGTACCACTGCGGGATCCCCAACCTGCGGCGTGCCGCCGGCACGGGCTGCCCGTGCCCGGGATCTGCCGCGTACACAGGCCGGGACCCTGCGAAAACCGCCAGCCCCCGGGGTCGCCCGAAAAACCCGGCTCGCCCTCAGCCAGCCCCCGCCGCTCCATTAATGCATCTGGGTCACAGAAATGGTTTACGGGAGCCCGGAGCCGGGTTACGAAACGCGGCGCGGCGGGTACAGCGGGAGGCGGCGGCCAGCGCCGCTGCGCCCAGGTGAGAGCCGGGCCCGGCACCGGGGGGCGCGGGGGGGGGCGCCGGGGGCGGCACGGGGATGCGGCAGGCAGAGGGGAGACGGGCAGCGGGGCCGCCTCGCAGCAGCAACCCCCCCCCAACCCCCAACCCCCCGGTCCCGCCGGCCAGGGAGGCGGCGGGGAGCGGGGCGGCCATGGCGGCAGGCGGGGAGACCCCTGCAACTTTCCCCCGCGGGGGCTCGGGGGGATTTGCTCGTCGCAAGCAGAGGCCAAAAAAAAAAATATTATTTTGTATATAGGTGTGTATGTATATGCGTGCGGATATAAATACACATATATATGCACGGCCATATGTATTCCGGCACCAAGGGCGCTGCGTCCCCGCACGGCACAGCGGTGCCATCCCGGCGGAGCCCCGCAGCACCGGCCCCGCCGCCCGCCCCGGG
>JAVJGJ010000014.1:82675756-82738005 GCA_035590215.1 Microhierax caerulescens
TGCTGCCCCGCGGGGCGCCGCGGGGAGGGGGGGGCGGCTCTACGGGGTGGGCCCGGCCCGCCGGCGGCCCCGCTGCTGCGGCCTCTCAGCGCCGGCTGACTCGCTGCAGCGTTGTCGGCCGTGGCTGCCTGCCCGCAGGGTGGGAGACCGCTGGAGTATCTTCGGGGGGTGGGGAGGAAGCTTGAGGTTTTTTAAGACGAAGTGAAAGACCCCCCCCGGCCGCCCCTTTCTCCCGTGAAGGCGCTCAGAGGCATTGCTTGGGCTGCTCAAGGGCAGGGGACGCGGGGCTGGAACGTGGAAGCTGGACAGGGAGTCCCCGGTGGCAGAAAATCTCTTTCAGTCTCATGATGCCGGTCTGTGATCCCGCTCACGCTGCACCGATGTGGAGGCCGCGGCAGGCGCAGGCAGCGCAGGTGTCACGGGTCCGGTTACAGCCGTGACACGGGGAGCCCGGCTGCCGCGGAGAGCAGGAGCGGAGGGGCCAGGGCTGCCCCGGCTCTGCCCCTGACAGGCCTCCCTGGCAGCTCACCGCGACGGCGCCGAGGCAGCAGGATCTACGGATGTCCCCTCGCAAGGGCCGGCCGTGAAGCTGGGATACAGCTGGAGCCCGGCCCCTAACCTTCGCTCCACCTCGCCTTGCATCTGAACTAACTGAACCCCAGCCGAAACGCATCGGTAGCCTCATGCTGCTGTATGTCTCTGAGACCCTGAGCTGCAGCTGGAACAGACCGGCCTTGTCTCTGCCGCGCCAGGGTGGGCCTCGAGTGGCCGCTCACCCTGCAGAGAGAGCAGAGCTCCGGCAAGAGCCTGCTTCTTATTGCCACTGCAGCTACCAGCCCACCCCAAAATCCAGCAGGGAATGGACAGCAGAGAAGCAACCGGATCAGTCAAAGAATGGGAAGGGATCTGATCCTGCAGAGCCCTGGCAGCAGAGCAGGGGCGTGGGTCTCACTGGCCTCCTCCAGGTGGGAATGAGAGGCTTGTGGTGTGGCTGCCTTCAAGAAGAGCATGGCCGGAATGAGTGCACATGTACCCCAGTAGCCTGAACCGCTGCACCAAGACCTCGGGCAGGCATGGAGGGAATGCTTTCGGGTTTTCCTTTCAGTAGTTCATGTTTTGGAGGAGGGTGTGTGTACATGGGAGTGAACGCTGGAGCACAGCATGTCGCCCCTAAATGGTGTGCCTGCACATCCCCCAAAGCAGTGCTCCAAACTAACCTTTTACTGCTTTAGAACTAAAACAAGGTCAATACTAAGCATCGTTAACTCCTCAAGCTACAAAACCAATGTAGTTTGTGCAGACATACCAAAGTGACAAACCAGACCACCATTCAGGGAGCAGGATTTAAAAACAAGAGAGAGAAAAAATGGTCCTGGAGCAAGTGCTTTTGTAATATGTGGACATTTTGCCGTGAAGACTGCTGCAAGATTTTGCAGGGTTTGACTTACGACTTTAACAACTGGCTATATTAATGGATAGTCTACTGTTTCCCAAAACAATGAAGGCATTTAAAGGATGTTTGGAGAGAGAAAATTCTGC
This sequence comes from Microhierax caerulescens, assembly GCA_035590215.1. NCBI lineage: Eukaryota > Metazoa > Chordata > Aves > Falconiformes > Falconidae > Microhierax > Microhierax caerulescens. The sequence continues at coordinate 82,677,296 of JAVJGJ010000014.1, forward strand.
AGGAGATACTGGGGGTTTTTAAGCATTCACCACTTTTGTGGAAAATTCAGATGACAGGTACATTAATCTTTATTGACTTGGCCATTAAAATGTAAATAAGTGCAGTAACTGCAAAAAATTATATTGACGCTAACAACAGTTATAAATATTCACTGTACAAAAATTACAGTAAGATTTTTGACAGAAAATAGCTAAGCAAGAGCAGGAGAGACTTCTCTTCCTGCCCCTCACACATGGGCTGTAGAAAAACATAAATGCTGCTGTTACAGGCCAGGGGACAGAAACCATTTCTTCCAGTAGCTATGGTTATACCTCTCCTGCTCTTCAGGTGTTTTCAAGAAAGTATGAAATAAAATATAGTATCAACCATAATTTAAATATCCAGTCAACAGAAAGCATGTATGGCTATTTTGGTAGATGCTGATCTTCACAGAGACTCACTTTTTTTGCCAATAGCACATGATTTTAGGTCACTCCATCTTGTAGTGCCTAATTTGAGACACAGCCCCCGAGTCTTCCCACAAGGATGTAATGGGAATTTAAACTGCATAAATGCCTACAGAGCCTCCCTGTACAGTGTTGTTAAAACTCAGAGGGTTTTGTACCAGGGAACTTGCACAAGGAAACCAGGGAGAAAACAGAGGTGCAAGAAGAGAAGTCCACATCAGGAAATACGGCTTCTTCCTCCACAAATGTCAGTCCCTGGAGGGGATGACGTCCTGAGAACTGAGAACCAGAGACTCCATGTTCTCTCTGCTCAATCCTACAGTCTCCTGCCGAGACTCTCTTTGGAGAAATGCTGAGTTGCTTTTTGACATGCAATCAAGCAGCATATACTTTACTGGATGTAGATGCAAATTTTGGATTAAAAATGAGAATGTCTGAATAGAGCTGGTCATAACTCTGCCTGGTTACAGTAAATAAAGCAAAAAATATGACAAGACCACCAAGCCATCAAACACTGTAGGCTTAAATAGAATTGACAAACAATTTCGAGACTTCATGTGTGCATTGGAAACACATTTACCTTTCTGTTTTGTTTTTTTTTTAAAAAATCATTTTGCCATATTTTCGTAGATTTGGAGTGCAGATTTTCAAGTATCTCTTGGAACAAAATCAAAGCAAGTCTTGCTAAAGCAAAATACATTTTCACTTCTGTAATCCATGTTTGCAAATTTGGGAACATAATTGCTCTTCACATCCCCACAGAGAGGACATTCTTGTAGTTATTCAAAACAGGACATTTTTGCCTAGCTGTGTCATTTGAAAAATATTTCTTCAAAACACTAGCAGTTTGCAGGGAATTCTTCTCACAATTGGTGCCCGTGAACTCCTTTTTCTTCATAATGCACAGGGAATATTGTCTTAATAAGTCTGTCTGCAGAGCATCAGTCTAGAAGGAGCTCCTTCATCCCACAACCAGAGAGCATTGTATTGTAGAAAATGAAAATGAGGACTTCCATCCTTACCTGAAGCTGACGTTGGTTATTTGATGGTTAAAGAGAAATTTTCTGGGGAAAGTGGTGGAAAGATGCAAACAGCTGTTGTATCAAGTGTGATAAGGCCTTGCACCCTTCCACAATTACAGCAGGTGTAATGAAATGTGGTGCTTTCTTCTCTTCAGGCCCACTCTGGCCTTCTCTGGATTCCCTGTGGTGCTGTTGCTGCTGCAGCTTCTGCCGTCCTTTATCGGGCATTCAGGCTTGTAATTCACACTCGCTTCAGCCTCCCTGGAGAGCAGAGGTTTGAGGATTTTTTCTTCTTCTCTGATTCCTTCTCTCTCCATGCTGCCTGCCAGTGGCTGTCCTCAGCTGGCAGTACCTGCAGCCTGCATCCGTCCAGTGCAGAGTAAAGACAATCTTTTTGGCAAAATGCAGAAAGCAGTGGGAAAAAAATAAGTGTCCGATAACTTTGCTGTGCTTGTGTGTCTTGAGTGAGTTCATTGGCTCTGTATAGGTCCCACTGACACCTCCAGATCATAATTCGGCTCTAAGAAAACAGAGCTTTTGGTCAGCAGCCAGTTTATTACATGGCTTGGTAGCTGCATGCTTTTGGGAGGTGCATCAACAGGACCAAGCTGTCAGTCCCAAGCCCCAAAATGTGTCTTCTAATGAAGCCTCAGGCTTTGTATATCCTCAAGGAAGCCACAGGGGGTACACAGCCAATGACAGAGAATGATCTGTCAGAAGGGACCCTGTAAAGAGACAAATGTAGTGTTGACAAAGTCAACCAAGCTACGCCCATTTATAACAACCGACGAAGAAGATCCAGTTCCCTGCAGCACAGACATAAGGGAGCAAATACACACATTGGCTTCAGTAGTTTAGCAACAGGTATGAGGTAGGATGAAATGCATATTCAGCACCAATGTAGGGAAAAGGTCTTGTGGCACTCTCTGCAGTATTGAGAACATAGTGCCATCTCAAACTGGTGAGCAAGCAGTACATGGTTACAGAGGAAGAAGTAGTAATACTAGGAAACTTGCTTGGAACTTTTAAGAAAGTCTTAGGATGCTTTATAGGAAAGAACATCACTATGAATTGTGCTCTGTGTACGTATGCTCTTATGTTAGGCAAAAAAGAAATGTTGGAATAAGAATCAAAAGAAGCAGTTGTAGGAGAAAAAAAAGTGGTGAAAGGAGTGAACTTCTCACCTTTAACAACACAAAGTAATCGATGACAAGGTCAAAACTGGTACAGAGATTATCAAAACTGAGGCAAAGATTGCACTCAGTCCTCCTAGAGCCCAGATGGCAACTGGATTTATTCACTTGCCATGTTTGGTTTCGTGCTGTTTTGTAATAATTACTAGATGATAAAGAAAGGGCTCTGCCATGCTGTGATCTTCCTTTGCCCCTGGCTTGTTCCTTCCTATGCAGACAATGAAGTTCTTGATTCTTTGCAGTGTTACTTCCAAAGCTTGAACAGCTTTGTCCCAAAAGCTGTGTGGAGGCAGGAGGGAGTGTGTGGTGTCCTTTATCCTGTTTCCCTTCAGAGCAGTCATGTAATAGCTGGCTTTTATCAGTAATGGCGATACAAATACACTTTTCGTAATTTTTCCTGTTTCTCAGGAAAGACCTTGATTTAAAAGGGAAGTTTATAGCTGTTTTGTAGGCAGGCACTTCTGATGGCTTGTGATGACTTTCTGGATTACTCTAAAGCTAGGCAAAGCGTCCTTTCTTAAGAGAGTGGAACAGAAATATGTTTGTGGCTAAGTATAAGTACCACAACAGGATGCATTAAAATCCTCAGTATTTACAGAGAAAGGGTGGAGGACTTGCAAAAGAAGTCAGAAGGCAGAAAAATACTCAAAGAGCATATCTGTATTATTCCACGAGAAGTGTTATTACATCTCCAGATGATAGAACTTTTGACACACAGCAAGAAAAATGGAGCCATACAATTTTATAATCTTCATTTTAGCAATAAAGTGACAATGCTGCACATTTGCCGAGTCACTCAGATTGGTTTGTCACATTCTGTGTTTTCTCTTTTGTTTAAATTGTTTTCTTTCTTTGTAGTTCTGAATACCAGCGCCAGATTCTGTCCTAGTGTCCCTGGAATATCCAAACATTTTCTTAAGGTCAGCAGGTAATTCACTATTACCTTGAGAGGAATTAGATAATTTCTTCTTCTGGAAAGATCAATGTGAGGGGTTAAGAAGCACTTGTGAGGTCCCCCTTGTCCATGGTTTTCTGTTATTTAACTTCTGTCAAGTAGTGTGGTGGAGCTGCACCTTAACATTTGAACACCACAGTGTTCAATACTGTTTGCGTTTTCCTCCTTTTCCTTTCTTGACTGTCCTGTGATTTGTTTCCACTAGATTCCTCCTGCGGTCTGTCCTGAAGCAAATGCAGGCAGAACTGGGGATCCTGGCCCGTTCTCCAGCACTAGCAGAAATCACCTATTGTCATCGCAGGTTTGTAAGTGTTCACATAAGAAGGAGGAGCAAGCAAGGAAATTCCAGCTTTTCCGTTGTACAGGTGCAGCTAGCCCCTTATGTGACAGATGCAGACTCCTGACTGACATGTAAGTGTCTGCATATTGTGCAGTATTTTCTGCCCAGCAAAACACCAGGGTAAGAGACCAGTCAGCCTGGCTACCTGCAAGAATCTGCCTGGCCCTCTACCTTCTCTCTGACAGCAGCCACTGCTAGGTCCATGGGGGAGGATCCTAACAAACCTCTAGTCAGGGGTGCTCCTAGTCTGTTGCCACAGCTGCAGACACTGGATTATTTGTGTGAGCCGTACGAGCCCTGAAGCAACCACTCCAAACGGTTACAACTGCTTGCATTTGCAGTGTTTGTCCCCCAGTTTTGGAAAAGCCTCATTTTCCCTGAGGCTTGCTTTTCCTTACATACATTTCAGGCCTGGTTCCAGAGGAAGGGAAACCGTGACTTAAGCCTTATGTAACTGTTTAAACAGAAAGGGAATCCTGACTGTCCTCAGCTTACGGACAGGGGGATAGAGAAAGCTCAGGCGTGAGAGAGCTGATGGACTATGGCCTACATAGATGCTGCCGAGGGAGGTCATAATGTGGAACTTTCACTGCAACGAAAAGTGATATTACGTTAGTGTGACACAACAACGTAAGACGAGGCAAAGCACTGTAAGAAGGGGGCCATGTCAGGGACCTGCTAATTCTGTCGCTGACTTCAGGACACAACTGGCAGGACCTGATTCCCAGTGGGAGAATGAAAGAAAGATACCCTGGGAGACCCAGAGCAATCCTGACTTTATAAGGGACTGTGTGAGGAGCACCACAGAGGTCACAGTCAGCCCAAGAGCTCTTTAATAAATAGCCACACTCATGGTGGCAAAATGAGGCCATGCACACAGTGAAGGGAACTTTGAGGTACGCTGCATGAATTTTGAGTCAATGTGTTTTCTCTTGGTGTGGTACCTAGGTTTCCTTCCCCTCCTCTAAACAATGACTCTTCTTCATGCCTTCAGAAAACAAGTAGCCATGTATTTTACAACAGCATGCTAGTGATAGAAAGAAAAAATTTCAACAGTTTAATAGTCAGCATATTTTGGCAAATAGAATTAAGCTGTATAAGGCAATAACATTTGTAAAACAATGCATTACAGGTAAGTGTAATGACAAGAAATATTAAAACAACCAAAGAAACAAGACCGAGACTTAGAGCTTATCTTGTGCCCATATCAGTACCAGTCTAGGCAGAGGTCTTGATTGTTAAGGACAGCCTGTTGCATGTTCCATACAGATATCTGCTACATGAGCATGCAAAAGGTCTAGCTCCAGCTTAGGAGCCCAGCTGTTTTTTATGGAGCAGACTCCTTCCCTGTGATGCTGGGGAGTGAAGCAGATGTGAACTTTTTTCTCTGACACCACTTGTTTCTTGGATGAGCTGACAGGTGGATGAGAGCATCTCTTCTTCCCTTGCGGAGGATTTTTAGCTTTGCACCCACATCCCTTCCTTCCGGAAGAGCAATCTTGGCCCTACTTCCTGAAGACACCCTTCGCTTATTCCTCTCAGGTCCCTTCAGTGAGCAGCCTCATTCCCTCCACAACCATATGACAATTTCCTAAGCCCGTTTTGTGGGGAGCTCTGTTCCCCTAAAATGGAGGAACAGCAAACAGTCAGTTTGTCAGTCTGTGTCAGTCCTACCAGCCATAACAGGCACTGCCTGCCAGGCCCCTAGCACACCTTCCTGCCCTTCCTAGGGTCTTGACTGCTTGGGCTCAGGGCCAGCCTAGGTAATGGGTACAGGCATCATATCTTGAATCAAGAAGGTGTTTGAGAAAACACTGTGAGAAACCTTGGTGGGAATGGCTGCCTTTCTCTCAGGAGGTGCTTTTAAGCTGGGCGCTCTGCCTAAGCTACACTGCAGCTACATTGCAGCCATGCCCATGCCCATGCCTATGCTCCCTCCTGGCTGGCCACCCACCCTAGATGGACTCGGGTCAAGGAATGCAAGAAGTATACGCAGCCTGTTCACAAAGTCTCCCTGGCACTGGAAACAAAGTGCCATATGCTCAAGCAGCAGAAGCAAAAGACGAGCTCAAAGCAAAAGGACTCAAGAGCAGAAGGGCAAGGAGGTGCACACAGGGAGAGCACCAGGACATCTTGGTTCATGCTCCCCCCATCCTTCTCATGGGCACTAGTGCATAGCACAGAGCTATGTCCTTTCCCTGCCGTTTTGAGGGGGTGCCTCTTCCACTTGGCTTTCTGATACCCTGCCCCCAAAGTGGCAACTGCTTATGGGCATCTTCCTCTGTCTCCTGCTGCTTCTGGGCATAATCACCCCACTTGTCTGCCTTACAGTCTCTCCTGCCCTTGCAGTGCTGACTGCCTGCTCAGCCCACTGTGCAGGTGAAACCGATAGCAGTATCAGCAACAGGCCTCAGGGCAAAGAGATCAGGTCCTGTACATGTGTGGCTGTCCCCAGCACAGAGCATGGCAGGCAAGCCCCGCTCCCACTGGCACTGATGCATAAGGCACAAAGTTTACCTCCGTCACTGGCCTGTCACACTGGGTCTGCTGGAACCAGGCTTAGACTGTAGATATGCAGATTTTTAATTAACACAGGATCAACTAGGGCTTTCCTTTTACAACATGTATAGTTGATGCTGATAATGTGTTGTAACAGTTAATTGCCTTTGACATGTATGATTTCCATGTTTGTCCTGAATTGTGTGTATTTGTTAATATTTCCTCTTTTCATGGTAACCAACAGAAATACAGCTATATTAGGAACTGAAATAAATGGTTTATTGACTCATTTGAAATTTTTTTTAATGATGTAAAAGTCACTTATATTCAATACTTGATCTCATATGGCAAAAGGAAACAAAAAAGGGGCTGCATAAACATCAACACTAAAATGCACTGTGGAAATGATCTCTGAAGACCTCCCTATGCTCTCCAGCTTCTCTTGGGGCTTCTGACCTGGTACACAAGAGTAGCAGATTAGCATCAAAACATCCCATATCTTCCTGCATCATGGTAACTTCATGGACGAGGGATGCAAAGTGTGTCATCAGTCCCTGGGAGTCACTGCAGGCATCCCAGTGACACTGTTGTGAATGTCCCCTGTGAGGAAGAACAACTCAGCAAGTCTCTTATTCATCACTTTGGTGCCTGAGAACCTACAGGCTTTAGAAAATGAAGTAAGTCTCTCTGTCACTTCTCTTTTTCCATCTCAGGGAAGCAATTTGCTTGTTTTCCTTCCACCTTGCATTTTAAAGCCCTCTCCAAGTCCCAGCCCAGCCTGCAGACATGTGCAGGATCTTTTATCCCACAGGCCACCTTTGGAAAGGTTGTGCCATGGCAGTTGCACCACGTATGTAAGTGAAGGAGCTACATGGACTGCACAAGACACACGAAGAAGCCAGGCTAAATAATATACTGTCTTTTTACTAGGTTTTGGTGACTTCAGAAGCACATCAAGGGCCTCTATAATATTATATATATATATATAATATTATTATATATTATTATTGAGAATCTATAATTCTGAATTACTGACAGGATATTATTTCTGTGCAGGAACAGGACAAAAAAGGTGCATGGTGGTGCGCCACAGAGGTGGTACCGTAGGAAGACAACTTCACCATTTCTATGCAGGAATGAGAGAACCAGGTACACCTTGCAGGGACATGTTTTGATGCAGGCTTTGTTTTTTAGTGCCTGGATAACACCACTGACATTCAGAGCATTTCTGTAGTTGCTAAGGTAGTATCAAATAAAATAAAGAGTTCTATATTTACTTTCTCCTGAAGATTTTTCTGTCAAATTGGGTCAACTTCTAAGTAAAGAAAGAGAGCGTTTTAAACTGTCAGCACTGCAAACGTAGCCTGGAATTTGAAAATTCCTTTTGTGCTTAGATATGCTGTGGACACTGAATTTGCCAAGCAGAATTGTAGGTGCATAAGATATAATGGTATGTAATCCAAAACTTGATCCTTTCTGCTTTGCTTAGTTTACCGTTATTTTAGCAAATATTTGCTTTGATGGGGTTTTGGGGTAATATGAGCAAATAAAAGCTCCATAAAGATATTTTTGCCAACACTGAAAATAAATAAAACCCCAACATCTCCCAGTATTTTAAGCAGTAGCATTTGTCACCTTCATAAAAATACTCCCTGTTACAGACATGAAAGCAGATCATAAAACTGCGCTGCCCAGATCTGCAGGGGAATCAAACAGATGGCAGAGCCCACTGCAGTTTGGATGAAGATTTCATAGTGAGATATGCAAGAATATAGTAAAGTGGTTTCAAGGTCAGTGATGAGGTGAAAACTGTGACCAGATTTTCTTCAGCTATGAACATGTGCAGTCTTTCTCACATATTTAAAAGAAATGCATCAAACACAGGAATTCCTTCACTACCAGGAACAAATACCCTCAGTGCAAGTTGATATTGCAACAGGGGGAAAGTTTGCTTGCTTAATTGGCATTTTTAAAATGCATATTCTGTGCAATTTTTTTTCAAATAGTTGTTCATGACTACTTATATGTGTATATGTGAGTGTGCATTTTTTTAATTCAGTTAGATCTGCAGGTGGTCCTACAGCAGACTGTAAATAATATTAATTGTGAATTTTGGCAACAAAAATTATTCTCAGATAATGGTTATTGTTATTCAGTTAGTTCTGGGACCAACATGCATCTAGAGCTGTTGGCAGCTGATATTTTCCTCTGTGCTTTTGTCTTTTATGCCCTCACAAATCTCTGAATTGAGTAGTTATGGCTTTAAATGGAAAATTTCCTCCCTGATTTGTTGTGTCCTTTTAAACATAAAACCTCCTAGCAATCTAGCTTGTGATATCTATTAGGCTCAGCTACACAGATCTGGAGGCTGTATTTCTCTCTTGTTTATGTCATTAGTCTGGTTTTAGTTAATTTTCACTTCCAGATGTCTCTTGTGCCTGTTTTTTTTCTGGTTAACAGGTTATAAATTACTTTGATAGGGCAGAGCTGTTTGCTCTGTTTTACTTCTTTGATTTCTGGATACGTTTTACAGAGCCTGGTCCGTCCTCATCACAAAATAGCTCTTACTGGCTTAGAACAGATTTCACTGCAGTTATTTTGTGGCATGAAATATGCACAACTGACTGAAGAATCAGGCTTATAGTCTGAGCACTTGTTTCTTCTTTCATTAAAGGGGCACGAAGACCTGCTCTGGTGAAGGCTGGCTTCAGCTCCCAGACAACAAGAAATACAAAGGCTCTGGTTAGCGTGGCTGAAAGAATGGAGGGGTGGGTTGCTGTTATGAAGGATGACTCCTGCTTGCTAGGTTAGGATGTTATTTTCAGAAAACAATGCTAAACTGCATCGTGTTTAGTATCTCCCTTCCATGAGAGGCAAGGGTTTTGGCTTCACTCGTTACCAGTGAAAGAGATGTTGTACAACAGCGTTAGTGGACCTGCAGTGGGGTTCGCTGCCAAGCAAATTCAATTCTGCGCTGCATCGTCTTCTGCTGAATCACTTCTGATCCCGAGGTTTCCCTGTGAGGGAGCAGAGGATGTTGCCAGGGTCCAGGTAGCTCCTACAATTTTTTTTTCTGCAGGGATTTCTGAAGAAGGGTGGTTGGGGTGTAGTGGCATCAAGTAGACTTGAGCAGATCCCCACAACACTTCTTCAGTTATGGGTGGGCTAGATGCCTTTGCATATGGATATTTAGTTGCTGGATTACATAAAGCACTGCTGCAATCAAATACTTCCTGCTGCTTTTCCAGAGAACTACTGCAGGGATACTCATGGTTTGCATTCAAGCATCCCAGGGCACCTTGTACTTTTCTCTAGAGGCTTTGAGAACTTAAAGAGGTGAGATCTAGCAGCCTTAGCCTGAGAACTGGTCCTCAGGTATTAAATTTGGGTGGCAGGGACAGCCCCTCGCCTGTTCTGTGCTGCCATTTCCCCATTGGTAGCGCAGGGCTAACTAACGTTTAACTATAGGCAGTCAAAAAGAATATAAATGCTTCTAAAATTTCCCAAAACTTAGCAAAATATGCAGGGTTATTACCACTTCTTTTCTAATCCAAAAGACCCTGATTCAGGGGCCTGCTCTTTGCAGTTACCATCTTCAGATGTACTTGGTGGGACAAGTCAACTTACAGCAACATTTGCTTCATTTAGGGACCAGCTGCAGGTCCCTCTTGGGCACCTTCTTCCTGCTGACCAACTCATCTGAACAGAGGTTGAGAAAAGCGGTTTCAGAGCAGCTGATACACATACCAACTGTTATCACTGAGGTTGCATATTAATTGTTATTCAGACTTGCATTGTCAAATGCACTATTTTTGGTTTTGTGCTAGTCAGCCGAGGTCTTGAGCTCATGCTGATCAAGGATCATGAAGGAGACTATGCAGCAAGTCAGTGAGATTTGTATGCTGAAAGTCACTTGTGCTTTGAGAGCCTGCCAAAAATAACGTTTCAGAGGGCATGATAACACTGCCAAAATCAAGCTGATGAATGGCTGTATCATTGAATTTGGATGCAGAATGAGGGTCAAGTTCAGAACAGTCTAGCAGTAGGCTATTGACACAATCTAAGCAGGATAAGACCAGGGCATTTTGTAATCAGCACTTGTTTAAAAGAAGTTGTTTAGCCCTGTTTTATTCTAAAGAGCAGTAGGGGTGGGCAGAGAGAAATTAAATCTGGAAGGTAGATGACAAGGCAAGTTTAGGGCCATACAGTGCCAGGTTTATCTGAGCGTTTGGGAATTTTGTCTAGTTAGGCACAGTAAAACAAGGAAGGGAAATGGTGATGGTGTTCTGGAACCTGTATACATCTAGGAGTTGCTTCTGCAACACTCATGTTCGCTCTTTTCTTCCTGAAGTTGTTCATGGTTAATATTAATTCAAAACACAGGAATAAGAAGTCCATAGATGAAATACTGCATGCTGTTTTTCTGGAAATGAGAGGAGTTTGAATTTAAATAATGAAGCTTAGTTCTGAAAGCATACAGCCTTGCATTTCATTTTTTTGTTGAAGAATTTTATGTCCCTGGGTAACAGGCAGGTGATGCAGCAACAAGTATCACTTTTTCCTTTCTGGAGAAAGATGGCAAAGAAAAGCACAGATTAGATACAGAAATGTCAGGTCTTGGCTGAATACCCTCCTCGCTTAGCTTTTGCTTTTCAATTCCATTTACATTCTTCTCTTTAATCAGTGGGTGCTTTCCCATTGCTTTTGACTGAAAGAGCTTTTTTATGGCAAGTTACTTTGGGCTGAAGCCAGTTCTAAGCAGTTTTATAGTCAAGGACCACATGACCAAGAGACGTACCACAGAAATACAGATATACCGTGAATGACTGCTGAGAAGAAAATGAAGAGCTTGCCTAAGAGATAATACTGCCTGAAGTAGCTGCCAACCGCGATACTGCTAATTGCTGTTAACTTATGAAAAGTGCAATATCATTTCTAGCACACGCAAAGGACAGTGCATGGAGATATGTTGGGAATGTCATGGACAATGTAATTAAAATAACTGAATAGATGGTAATTGTGGCTACATCCAACAGTGATATCCTTTCTTATACATCAGTCATAAGCTCTTGGAGTGATGACTAGCCAGTCCAAACGTGTGGAAAAAAGGCACTTTGTGGCCTTGGTGTGGCACTATGTCCAGATAAAATCATAAGACAGATGACAAAAAAACCCACATAATGTAAATCGGTTGTTTGTAACCGGAAAACTCATTTGAGAGCTCATGATGCACATAGCTCTATGGAAAACAAATGCAATAAGAGAACAGCAAACGTGTAATTAAATGGAGTTTAGATCTGAGGTTGTCTATCCAAAATGATCTGTATAGTGTCACTGTAATACCTGGCAATGGACAAATCCACCCCATTGGATCTGGACATACTGGTTTAATAAATATTACTTGTTTCTACATCTGTGCTTAGACTACTAAATGGCTTGTACGAGGTAAATTAAATCTTATGGCAGAACATTACATTAGAAACATTAGCTAAGCTCTACAGACCCAAATGATTGCAGGGGCTATTCCAAATCACAAATGATGATTTATACCAATTTTTTATTAATTTATTGCCTGCCCCTAAACTGGAGAGTTGCTTTTCAGATAAAATGTCTCAGTTAAAAGAACTGAACTCCAGGAAGACAGAAGAGTTAGATTCAACATAGCAAAGAGGGTAATGAGTATTGAAGACTTTGTGAATGATGTATTAGTTTGCAGTTTGAATTCAGCTCCAGAAGAAATCTTGCCAAGATGCCCAATTCTCTTCCCACACTTATCTCTGGACAGCAAAGCTGGTAGCTGCCCATTTCGTTCAGTGAACAGTCAGATTTTGAACCATGTACTAAATAGTTATCAGCGTCTCTCTCTTCCGCCCAAATAAGTTATATTTGAGGTCAAAGCTAGAGCGGGGCTGAGCACATGAGGAGTTGGTCTTTAGCTGCACCCTCCTGCCCAGTTCCTGCTCAGAGGCCTCATTCTATGCTCCTGGCATGGACCACAAGCACTTTGTCTCTGGTCGAGGATTTCACCATGTCTCAAGGATTCCTCCTCTTCCTCACTGCTGCCAGCCATCAGTCATGTGAGTCTGGTCTAAAAGGCTTGGCTGCTTTGTTCTCTGGTCTCCCCATGCTTCCTCACATTCTCCCAAATACTCCTCGCCTGCACAGTGAGGGTTAAACCAGGCTGGTACCAATTCCTGCAGCAACCATGTCTGTGTACAATTACTGATGCGCTATGGTCCCTCTCCAAACAGGCCTGCAAACAAACAGTGGCAATTCAAAAAGAAAAAAAGGAAGGGGATGCAAGCCTGACTGAACAGGATCTCTGTCTGCTTAGGCACAAATATTTGAGAACCTTTCTCCACCATTTTATCAGCTGATTTCCAGTTATATGCTTAACTACTTGTTTAATTGATCACTCACTGTCAGTGTCTATGATCAAAAAATACCGTATCTTTCATTCTCCTAGGAGAAACTGAAGGTGATGATGTTGCAAAGCCTGGAGGGTGAAGGTCAGACTTCACAGGATGAGGGAGGAGGAAGAGGTGGCTATGTTTTTATTAGACAAAGAGGTCACATTTGTAAGGGTCAGATCTTTCATTTCCTAGATACAATCCAACCAGCGCTTTGAAATGCATTGCTGCTCTCCTGTAAATAAACCTAAAATTAGGCTAGATTATGAAGAGCACTCAACACTACAGTTTATGTGGCATCTCGTCTTTTGAGAGTCATAAAAAGCAAATTTATACAGAGAGGTGTTGCCTTACAACAGGTGTCAGATTCTTTTAGAATCAGAGATTGGAAATGAACATCTCAGCAATGGTTAAACCTGCTTTGTGTTTGAAGAGCAGGAAGTTAAATGACTAGCCTGTGTCAATTTTTCCTGCTTCAGCTGTGCAGCAGTGCTAAAACCAGACATAAACAGCAACAGCTTGCCTGCTCCTATGAATTCAGGTTGCCCTGGTTTATATGTCTGTATGTGCATGTGCATACATATGCACATTTACCCTGGGTGAATGGAAAGAAGAACTCCACCTGGAAAAACTAATGTATTTTGGGGCTGTTACAGGCTTAGAGGGACACTGGCAAAGGCTGGTTATTACAGCTGTGAAAAATGTGGCTCATAAATCAGAAAAAAGGACTGCAATGCATCTGGAGTAGTCAGTTGTGCTTTATGAGTAGGGTACACTGGGGGAGTGAGTCATGCTGCTGGACACAGAGTACAGATGTATATGCTGTATATAGTTGGTGTTGAAGAAGATGCACATGGCTAGGCTTGTCTTTGCCATATTATACAGACAGACCCTGGTGTGGTATAATCTAACCAGCTCAGCAGCCTTTTTTGTAGAATTTATCAAAATGAATAATAGAGCAAACGTAAATTGAAGCAAGCAGGCTATTTAGTTTATTTACAAAACTAATAGAAATGGAAAAAATACAGTAATAAAATTATGTTCTCATCTAAGAATGAATCAATAGATTAATAGCTTCAAAGTGCTTCTGTACCAAATTAACACAATAAGTAATCAAATCAAATGATGGGGCTGTCACTTTCAGTCATTGTCATTAATTAAGTTGTACTGAGTGAATAGAGGAAAAGTTGTTTGCTTTCAGACCAAAAGTATCTGGCATCCTACCAAAAACACTCCTTCCATTTGGCTGGGCAGCCACACAGGTTGCACCACGTGTTTGGTTTGGACTTAGACCCTTACCAAGCAGGAATGAGAGAGATGAGTGATATTCCTCTTCCAGCATGAGTTGTGTGCAGCTATCCAGGTGTAAAGACTAAGTCTTGCCATAACATTTCTTAAACTCTTGTGGCTGTTTCAGGGTGATGGATGTCATTACTAATTCCCCTGGCTGTGCGCACAGTTTGTAGGTTAGCAGGTCTACCCTCTTCATGCAGGCAGGATCGCTAAGTACTGCATGATGGCAGCTTTGACCTCATCAGAACTTCCTGACTAACTCAGTGGCAGGCTGACATTTATTTTTATGAAACTGTGAAAGGTGTTTCTCCCTAAGCTGTACAAAAACACTGATTTGTAACCGTGGGACGAGGGTGGCAGGAGAAAGAGAGAAAATAATTGGACTGAAGTCAACCCCGCAGAAGAATAACTCAATGAGGAGCCCGTGGCAGTGCCTGGGAGCCCAGTGAGTGCCTGCTGGCCCGGGCTGGACCATGCTGGGTCCCTGGAGCAGAGCTGCTCAGGCACCACTTGATTCACTGCCAGTGACACACAAATTAATGGGAGGCAGTATGGGGAAAACCAGGGAGGGATGGGGAGCATACTGCTCGACAGTCCCACGGAGGGTACGTGCTAGCAGAGGCTGTGCATTTTGGTGACTGTAGTATTCCCTTCTTGAAACAAAGCTGAACCCTTATGAGTGCTGGGGATAAGAAGTGCTGGATTTATCCCATGTAGATATATGCAGAGAAAACAGTCTTTGGATATTTCTCTCACTTAAATGCCTCACTAAGAGAGTTCAAAGGCAGATACTAGTGGGCTTTATCAAAAAAAAAGAGCTTGCAGCCCATCAGAGAACAACAATGTGTTCCCAAGGAATATGAAGATAAGTTACTATAATTTCATGCTGTGTTATTTTATTCCTATAGACAAACTATTATTTGTTTTCACAAATTTATAACAGTGACCATACAAATTATGGTTTGATGTCACAGGCAGTCTCACGGTTTAGCTATTAGGGGAAAGAGAAAGGTAATTGCAGCATGTACAATGACAATAAAATAGCAAAGCTGGGTGGTTACGTTAGCAATTATTCCTGATGTGTGCATGTTTCCACTATATCTAATTTTCAAGAGGAAGATTCCTTTTAAAGAAAAATCCTTCCCAGAATTCTAATGAGGGCGAAGGAAATGGATGGTGAACCTCGTGGTGAGTTGGGTGAGCAGCATGAATGAGAGGTAGAGGGAAAGTTAGCTGAGATGTCACTTGTTGCTGCCTGACAGCTTTAGGGTGAGGATGTCAGTCAAGGACTGACTCTGAAAAGAGCAGGCATTATCCTGGTTATCATTGCTGGGGAAATAGCTGGAGTGCTGCAATCTTTGTGTATGCAGTAGACAGACAATGCAGGAAAGCAGTTCAACATCACTCCTCTGAGCAGATCTCCATAAGCAACAACTAGAAATTTCTAGCAGGTGGTGAGAGGAAAGCCCCCGCAGCAAGTCTGTGTGGGTGGCTAGCAGGACCGCAGTGGCCTGCTTTTCCAATACTGTTCTAAAAAGCTGGGAGGACACTGAAGACAATGTCTCTAAGACAATGGCACTGACTAGTTAACTCTTTTAAGTGAGGGTGAGCCAACAGAAAATGAGTTATGGGACAAAATAAAATGCTCTAGGGCATTCTGACTGTTGCAGTAGGTGCTTGTTTACCATGGCTGTGAATGCTGTTATTAAAATAAATATTTGTTGCTAAGATACCCTGTTAGTTCAATAGCCTTGAAATCTAGTTTGTGTCATTAGACTGGAGGTGCAGATATTTTATAGATATGTCATTACAGGCGTTGCAGGCAGACCTAGGAGGCAGGAAGGGAAACTCCCCAAACACTAATAAGAAGGAAAGTAGTTACTAGCAGCAGCTGTGACCTGGAGGGCAAAGCTATGCTTGGAAGACGAGCAGCTTGCCAAGTGGGAACAAGAGAGAAGAGCAAGCAGGAAAACAGCGGTAGAAGAGGCAGGAGAAAAGCAGCAGAGGGAAGGGAGCCGCAAGGGAAGGGAGCGTGCAGCCTGATAAATGCCACTGCAGCTGCAGCACTGCTGACTTAGGCTGTGTTCACATCAGCCAGTGAGGAGAAGCAGCAGAGACCTTGGAGACCAGGGAATGGTCTTCTGACACCAAGGATCCGTTATCCTTACTACATGAATTTCAGGGGTTTTACTCGAGTCTGGCTCTGGACTTGTCCCATGAGTTGAGGTCCAGTCAGCGGCTGGAACACCACAGATGTACTCCTTCAGTGTGTCTCCTGAGTTAGTGGTGTCCAAGCACAAACACCCAAAGATACCTAATTTAGGTCAGCAAAAGCCTAATTTAGGTCAGCACAAGCCTACCTTCTAGGCCTCTAGCCCATTTATTCCAGCCTTCCTAAACCAAATTCTTTGTACCATTCAGAGAGGAAAAGGGGTGTCCCTAGAAACTTCCAGATACGAGTTCGGCATCTTTGATTGAGCATCTCTCTCTCTCTCCATTGATAATTTAAGAAATGAGTAGGAAATGCTGGATGACTCATTCCACCAGAGGTATTGCTTTTCTGAGGAGGAGCATCAGCTTTTTAAAGAAAAGGCAGTGGCAGTAGCGTGTCTTTTTCTTCATCTGCCTCTCTTTATCATCTCACCATGTAATAAGACTAGGGGGTGGGAAATTTGCCTTGAGTGTGAGCAGCCTTGGCTCTGTGCTTTCCTCAGTCTAAGAAGATCTGGATTTGTCTGATGTGAGAGTGTGCCAACCTCAGCATGGAGGGGAGCCAGGGAGGGAGTGTGAGGAACCCTCTGTCCCTCCTGCTGACAGGGGACTGCTCTGCAATCATTAATGAATGGGGTTTAGCTCCCAAACCTGATGGGGCTCAGCAGGAAAGCTAGCAAGAGGGAGTCCGAGTCTCATCTGGGAAGTGGCAGGAGGCTCTGCTCCTTGCAATATGTCAGTAATAACACAAGTGGTCACGGAGTAAGATCCAGGGTGTTTTGGGACAAGACACCAATTGCCCTTTCTTGAAGTGGCTAACTGAAGCTGTTTTCCTCATGCCTTTTCTGCTTCTGGCTCCATCACCCTCACCTTCCAGCCAGCGAGGGTCAGGGTGAGCAGGGAGGTTCTCTGCATGTTTAGGTGTCTACCAGAACGGGTCGCAGAGGTGTACTGCACCCTGCTCACACACGCAGGCACCAGAAGGGTCCCAGTCTGCAGATTTCCTTACCAGCAAGCACATGAAAGCTTGAAAAACACCAGTCCCTTCTTGCTAGAGGCTGAGTCAAAAGTCTGAATCAAAAGACCAGGGCTAGATCCTGGTTTCAGACACAGAAATCCTGGGGCAATGCTGGCACACAAAGGAAATTTCCCACATATTCCCCCCACTTCTCGGGACTTTGACAGCTGATATCTTATTAGCATTTATATTTGTCAATTCCGTTAATACCATTTCATTACAAAGGGCTTTGCCAGATGGTAACCCTTGCTGTAGCAGTTTAAGATGTTATTGCCTCCAGCTGCCTGCTCCGTCCCTCTGTTCCAAGTTATGACCTTGTAAGAGTCAGCAGAAGGGGATGTACACCCAACTGCATCCGCTCCCATTCACAATCTTGCCTGTTAAGGCCTTCAGCTAATGCTGTGGACCATAATTTGAAGCAACCAAGGAACAGGTGACATTTCCTTCTCCACACATTGCTAAGGGGGCGATAACCTTTGCAACCGGGAGTGAGTGACAGCTGGAGCTGGTCACATATTAAAGTGGTAGCTCAAGTTTCGCAAAGCTCATGTGTGACGGCTGTAAGCTGTGCTGGTCCTAGGAGGACTTATATAGTAATATAGGTACGCTGATTTGAACAAAACTGTTCATGTGTGGGTGTGTAGCTGTATCACCATTTCTGCTCTTTGTGCTCCTAAAGAAAGCAAAGCTGTATTTTATGAGCAAACCAAACTATCCCAGAAAACATGAACTCTTGCCAGTACAGCTGGATCTGCACCAGAGGCTTCTGCTGACACAGCTAAGACAGTCAAGGTTTATTCTTCCTCTCCCTCCTATCAAAACACCAGGCTGGAAAATATCTGTTGTAGAGACTGGAATAAAAGCAATCACAATAGTTTGTCTTTTCCGCAGTGCTCCAATTTAAACAGGGTCATATAGGCAGCATCCATGGGCGCAGCTGCACTGCTGAGACCGGTATCAGTGCCCTGTGGAATTTGACTAGTGGCAATGTAGTGCAGCTGTAAAATTAGAGAGCCCAGTTGTGGCTGGGCTCTGTCTGCACAGCTCGTAGCTTTGGTGGACGGACCAACCAGCATGTTCACGTGAGAGCAGAAATGTGCCAGAGATGCCCCGCAGCCACAGCCTCTGAAAACAAAATACTGGGAGGGTACATGAGGAAGAGGAGCTGGCAGGTACATCCAGCTGCTGTACTCTCTGCTTGTATAACCGTTTTTTACTTGTAGAGAAGTGATTCTGGCGGAGTGTAAATATTGCTGTAACACTCCTGGGAATGGTGTTGGGGGAGAAACGTGTGGATTAGCAGGGCTGGCTAGTGAGCACTTGTGTCACCTCTCTGCAGGGTGATGGAAATATCCAGTCCTAGGGAATAGAAGTCCTCAATCCTTTTCCTTCTCACCACTGTTTAATAGTGAGAGTGGTGAACCATATGGTGTCCTCTGCAGTCTTCTGACCAAGAACCTCTGGACAAATTACTAAACTAATTAAAGCCAAGCAAGTAAAATCTTGATCCTACTGACTTCAGTGGGGCACGGATTTTACTTTATGTGCACAGACTTGCCCATTGTATAATGTCCTTTCATACTGTGTTCTGCTGTTGCGTAATAGTTAAATTATTTCTCAGTATTAATGTTTAACATAGATTTTTTTCCCCCCACTTCTAATGTAGAGCTAATTGATTCCCTTTCTGCCCTGAGTTTCTGGTAACTGAACCATGCTTCCTTTGCAGAAGGGCGATGTATGGGGACGTTATTATCTGAACCTGGGACCAGCAGACAAGGAACCCAAGGTGCCGTTGCCTACTTCTCCTGCAGCTGTTTAAAGCAGCCAGCAGTATATGTAATGCTCCTGCCCTCTCAGCTGGTGATAGTCTGTGCTCACCTTTCAGTGGTGTGAAGGACAACCCATTTTACTGACCAGTGGCAGATGAGGTCCACAGAGCAAGACTTTCTGATCTTGCCTCTCTTAATAACTCCTCAGTAGCCTTGAGCATTTCATTTACTCTCACTCCCCTTTTTCTCATGTTTATGAATCGGGGATAAGATTTATTAACTCCCTTGGTTGTTATGATGACCCTTAATTCCTGTTCATGCATTGCTCTGAAAATTAATGTATTGTGCAAGTACTAAGTGTAATTTAATTATCGAATATTCAGAATTATTTGACTCTAAGGGCTATTTTTATCTCTTGTTTCTTAGTCTGTACAGAAAACATACCTATATCTTTCAGTCTGCAGAAGACTCTGTTAATGGCAAAAGGTATATATGCCTGGAATGTGCTGCTGTAGAAATGAGACTCTAGATGCCTACAAACCAAAGAAGGATTTGCACCATCTTCTGTACTCACTAGTGCACCTTCTTTCTTCCCTGTCACCTCCCTTCCTTTCTTAGCATCGCATAGTGTGGTTTTCCCACCTGTTGATACATTAAACCTATGTGTAGGTTCTGCCCATCTGGAAACAGTTTTGTCTGTCCCAAATCTTACTTTCAAAACTCATTTCATTTCTGTGTTCTGATATTATGCTAATGAATTCATATATTTTTCAAGTTTTAGAATAAGGAAATTATTTTTCCTATAAATTCTGGTTTTTTAACAATTTATGACTGAAAATCATTGAGGGTTTGGCTGAACCCTATGTGCATGGCTCAGATAAAGAGTTTCTATGACATCAGATATGACTCAGTCATGGCTCAGCTGAGTGGATGTTGCTTGGCCTCTGGCTGTCTTCACTGACTCATGACATGGAGTGTGTGTGTGTGTGTGCACTTGTGGAAACAGTCAGCTGCACTTCACCTGTTTTGTGCTGACCTGCCCTCTCAGGGACATTAACAAAAAGCAGTGCCTGTGCTGTGGGGACCGTGGGGACCACCACTAAGGAAACTGTATCTGCTCATTGTCATTATTGTACCTCTTCTCTCTGATGATGCTGGATTGTTTTCATGCTCTAGAGAGGAGCAACTCTTGCTCTGTAGAGAATTCAGAAGGACCTCCTTCTCCATGTCTATAGCAGTCAGGGAGACCAGGGTGCTAATATTCGTAGCCAGCTAAAAAAAAATATCATGCTGCAAAAGCCATAGTGAGGATTTAAGGAAATGGATAAGAGTTGCATGGTCAACCACTCATGTTTACAACCAGATAGGATGAATGTTCAGGCAACAAAAGGTTATAATAAGTTTCTCTACCCTGTATTTCTCTTCTATGGACAGTTTTGGTGAGTCTACAGAGACTAATTCAAGAAATGCCCATAATTTATTAAATTCTTAAATCTGTGTGTTGGCAGTGATTCTGTTCAGGGAGAACCAGATAAAACCTAAAACAGTCAGTGACCATCCTCTGCTACAAAATTGGCACAGTTGCTGCAAATGAACCAAGGGAAAAGGAGACCAGTATGTTTATTCTGGAGTGGAGAGAGGACCAGGAGACTTTTCAGACTGTCTCCTAACCTAACTGTTGCTTTTGAGACCACCCTGCCTCATGTGAGGCATGATTCAGGATGCTATAAAGCCTTCATTGCCTCAGGCAGCATCTTTTTCCAGAGGAGCAGTAGGAAGAAAACACAAATGTAGTAAGTTATGAAGCAGTACAGAGCTATCAATGGGTTTTTCTGGCCTAGTCCCTGAAGAGGAGGCCACAGAGGCAGACCAAGATAAATGGCCATTGCTCCATCCTTGTCCTGATTCATGCACAAAGCCAAACGTCAGTTCTTTTTCAGGGGGTGGGGGTGGGGAGCTGTACAATGTTTTATGTGCCAGAAAAGCCAAAATACCTGGAAAGGGGTTTCTTCCCTCTGCTGAGGAGTGGCTCTTAGCAGACTGAGAATGGTGAGGCTGGGGAGAGGAAAAGCCTGTAAGAGACAGGTGATACTGGTTTGAAATATTTCATATGCAGCTTTTTCTGGGCAAGGTTAGTGTATTCTCTGTGTGTGCCCTCCTGGATACAAAGGGACATTGAAATGGAGCCTCTGGGGAGAGACATGAGCTCTCCCCTGTGCTAAAGAAGATTGAGACCCAACAGGGCTTGGCTGAGTGGGAGGCAATTTCTCGTGTAGTAACGACAGTGTACGTGTACATGCAAACGTGCTGGAGCAGATTGGACTCAGCAGTGAGGACAGCGCTGGCTGCGCTGGTGTTGGAGTCGGACACGGGTTTGTGTGTGCGCGTATAGACGCAGTCATGTGTTCCGTAAAACTGAAGTGGTTGTGCTGGGGGCAAATGTGTCTGAAGAAGGAATATGGCGTGCTGAGGGTGAGGTATGGAGGTCAGCAAGCAAGGCTCCTATAAGGAGCAGCAAGTGAAGGAGGAGTCAGCTGCAGAAAGGGGCAACCTGACATACGAGGGAAGATGGTGTGAAGAAACTCATTGAGGCAGCTGTGAATGGAACCCCAAAACTAGGAGACCCTGCTGTATAATATATGTGGATACACAGTATTATAGCATGGGAAGTACAAGACTCTCATATTGGGTGAATAGTGACAGTTTAAGTGTAAAAACGTGGAGAACTGATGGCAGACAGTGTGGCTCTGTGCTTGTAAGGAGAAATGCATCTAAAGGACAGGAACAAAAGAGGATAAAAAAATAGCTGTATACTGTACCCAGTAGCTACAGAAAATAAATACTACTTTGAGAAAGCAAAGCTTGTGGCTTACTGGGAGGATAAACCCATGCAAAATGGTTTTCCACTGGAAAAGGAAGAGGTAACCTGTTCAGAAGAGAGTGTCTTCAGTGACATCATAGTTTTTTCTTGGTATGACAGTTACTGTGTTGAGTCTTGGGGTATGAATTGTGCTACAGTAACACAAATAATTAAATGTGTTTGAATAGAATAGACCAAGAGAAAGGAGTACTGGAGACTGAAAGGTAGGAAATTGTCATTCCACAGAAGAAAGGGGTTGAGTAACAGTCAGAACGACTCTTTGTATATTCCCAGCATGTCCATGCAGCAGCTACAGCAGTAATTTAGTAATCAGTTAGAGTCAGGGTGCATTTGAGCTGTTACAAAATACATGGTTTGGTTTGGTTCCATACCGCAGCTCTTCTGCTATCGCTGTTATGGTTTTCCATTACTATATAATATTCTGACTAACTGTATTTTAATAGCACACTATGAGCAGCTCTGTGCTCTGCCCAAAACACAATATTTAAACAAAGAACTGTGGATTTTTAACTCACTCATATTTTACGACTAAGGTTATTGAATTTCTTACAGCACTCCAATAATTTCCTTCAGAGGTCACAGTGGCCTTTTGCTAATAGGCGGTATAACAAGTTGCTCCATTATAACATGGCCTCATCTTCCAAAGTATGAAACTTGGCAGCTGAGAAGCAGAAATGGAGACAACATCAGGGACTTTCCCAGAGACTTTCTGAGCAGTCAGACATGAATTAATTACAGTATGGGCAGAAGTGTGTGGTGGCTATTGCTTCAGGATGTAAACCAGAAAAATGTCCATCAGGAAAGCTGATATGATCTCAGATGAGACTATAAAAATCTGAACTAGGATATTTGGACATTGGCAGAGCCTGGAGAAAGAACTCACAGGAGCAGTTAATGCAAGCACAGATATTGACCCTCATCCCAGTGCCTGAGTGGGCTGCTCTGCCACCCCTGCAGCAGAACCGTGAGTCCGTTCCAGCTCCCACACAGCCTGCCGATGCAAATGTCCAGCAGCAAGGGTACAAAAAACTATCATTAGTGGCTCTTAAACACAGCGGTTTGGAAGCAGCATAGGAAAACACAAAACCTCTGATTGCAGGAAGCTAGGATAGAGTCCTAGCACCCCAGGAGAATTTGAAACCCGTGTACTAACATCCCCATCCTGAGCGACATCGCAGAGGCTTTCAGCTGCTGTGGTGGCATGTGGCTGAGTATGCCATTAATAGAGAGGGCATGACATCTCACTGAAGTCACACCTTCAAACTGAACATAACTAGGTGAGCGTGTCATCTACAGTAAAACAGGATACAAGCATGACTGTGTATCAGGATATGTTTCTGGATGACACAGTCATGGAAATGACCACCTGTCAGCTGTGCACAATTTAGAAACGCGGCACAGGGTCTTCATCAGCCAGGAAGACACGTGACAGGACACCAGACTCTGCGGTGTTATAGAGAGCCTGTCTGTGGCATGATTGAGAAGGGCTGTCCATGTACAAGTTGGTACACTTCTAATTCAGCATGGCACCAGATTTGTATCAAGTCAGGTGCTGACCCATTTAAATTAATTTTTAACCAATTTTTTAATTCTTGATAAACCTGAACTTCTGTTTTATGTAGATGCAGTTATATTTTTGCTAGAGAGCAATTGCCCCTTCTATCCTCCTTGGGCTTTCCAATTATGTACTGATAATCTCAAAGCAAAACCTCATTAATGTCTTTTGAACATAGCTCACAGAGTTGCGGTTTTTGTCAGAGCAGCTGATTTTGCATTCCAGACTCGGTGAGCATCACACAAGCCAACACAGGGGCTTGGCACAGCAGTACTCATAAGTTCCAAGATGATTTGCCTGTCAGGCACCCATTTAAATGGCATCATGTCTGTGATAAGCAACTCTATGCTCATTATCCTCTCTTAAAAGCCTATACCGCTTACTGATTACTTCATGAGGAGTGGGTAAGGGCCCTGTCATTTTACATTTCTTAATGCTTTCCATTACAAACAACCATCATGACATTTAATGAAAAAGTTCATATGTTCATTTTTTTTTTTTTTTTTTTTGGTGAGGGGGAAGGTTGTGTGTGTGGCTGGCTAGATTTTCAGCAGCAGCAAAGCCTTTTGGCTGGAAAAGTGCAATTCTTGTTAGATTTTGACTGATTAATTGTGAGAAAGTATATCGTCCCCACAAAAATCACCCTTACTTTTCATCTTTGGGAAAACTTGGTTTCTTGCCAGCATCAGCTTTCAGAGGATGGGCTGTGGCTGTAGAGAAACTGCTCATCTGACTCCTCTCGGGATGCCCCAGTAGCTCTGCTGAAGCAAACAGTGATGAGAAGAGGAACAGGCCAGGGGTCTTCCCTCTCCCTGTACAATCACAATTTTTCTGAGCCCAGTACACAGCAGCAGAGCGCCTTCTCTTCTGGGGAACCATGTTAAACAGCAGTGTTCCCGTTCCTCCTTTCCGCCCCTCGCTCCCCACACATGCCATGGAGACCCCCTGTCTCCAGAAAGTGAGTCAGGAGCAGGCTGAGCGCGGCAGTCCTGAATCCGTCCATCCCCCAGCCTGGAGGGCACACTTGGGGCTCACTCAGTAGAACCTGGGGAGCTGTGAACGCACCAGACGTGCCCGTTTCGGGGAAGCCCTGTAGACCCCATTGACTGGAGTGGCAGGGAAGGTAAGTGGCTCATGTGTAGACAGCCATTCAAGCAACACCTAAACTTCGGTGTCTGGGTCTGGAGCCAAGTTGCATCCTCTACCTCTGTGCCTGGAGTTCAAGTCCCTCTCACAATGGCAACAGGTTGCTACATATATATATATATACACACACATATATATGTATATATATGTAAGTGTGTGTGCATGTATGTATATGTGCATATATACATATAATTGGTTCTTTATCATTTTCCACTATGTGGGAAAAAAAACTGTGGAATTACATTACAAAAAACCCCAAACATGCAAAACCTTTGTGTTAAGAAATAAATTTTGAAGTTGTGAAGTCAGATACTTGAAAATTAGAAGTGCTGTATGTAGTTACCCCCACAACACCTAATTCAGTTATCTTGTGAATATTTTGTAATTTTCTAGATTTTACAGTATTACAATTTTTTCATTTTTCATTTCAAATCACTTTCTTCCAATGTTTAATGATACGTTATTAATACAAATATAGCAATACAAATATATTACAAATATCACAGAACAAAACCTATATTTATTTAGGTTGTGTAGTCAAATGCTTGAAAGTTAGGAAATGCCAGATGCACACACTGCAAGCACAGTGAGATACATTCTCTATCCCAGAAATCTTATGAATCAAATTAATACAAGATGAACCATCTGCTACGGGGATAGGATGGAAAGACAAAAATAATAGTGACCAAGACAAGGTACATAAAGTAGATATAAGCACTGAGAGAAAACGAGTGATTGCCTTTATTTTCTTCTAAGTGGTTTCAGGAGACCTCTTAGCCTTGCTGCTGTTGACATTCCTGGAATAATGTATTGTCTATATCCCTGGATCTTCTGAAATAGCATCATCAGAAACAGTGTGCCTGCTGGGAGTCAGACGTGCTTTCCGCAAATACCTGTTGGCAGACACATCCCTGGTGTTAGGAATTTACAGTGCTAAGTGGGAATTCCTCTAGCAGAAGTGCTGCAAGTAAAGAAGGGACATTTCATGTTACATGACCCTCAGCTCCAGTGTAAGGGGTAGCCCACCCTGAGCCCACCACCTTGAAAAGCCAGTGCCTTGCAGCACAGATCCCACCATGAGTGGCCTCACCTCGCTGTGAAGTGGCATGTGCTCGGATTAATGTTCTTCATAGTGACTTCATTCTGAGTGTCATTTTCAGGGACAGATCTCTGAGCGTGGGTGTGTGCAAACGATAATGAATGTTGTATGCAGAGTTGTGATCCCAGTCTTTGCGTCTGTGTGTGTAAGTACCTCCTGCTGTCTCCGGTGACAGAAGATGACATTGACGCTGCCTAGGATTCCACATGGGATATTTTAGACATTGAGGAGAGAGAAAAGAGGATATAAAATAGGATTAGGTTCTCAATTCTTTCTCCTTACCAGTTGTTGTGCCGGAACATTACCTCTAAGACAACTCCTGATCTCTTTGTGGTGTCTACGTTTTTATGCTCATGTTCACACATCTTGTTAACAGGAATGTAAAAACAGACAGTCACGTGATTTCCTCTCCCTCTTGCTAGACTGGATAAAGGCCACTCTTTTGCCCCAAAGGCACCTTCCTCCAGCAGGCTCTGTAGAGCATCCCAAGCTGCTTTGTGCTACAAGTTTCTGATGAGGGTACTGGTGGATAAGTAGACTACTGGGAATGGTGGGGAAGCCTTTCAAAAAACTGTCTGAATTAATGGTTCATCTATCTGTCTACTAATTTCAGTTCCAGTTCCATGTCTTTACAGTGGGACCTAGGGGTACTTCCCAGCTTTCGGATCTGTGTGTGCCTTCTTCCCACTTCCAAACCTCGGGCTGAGTCAAGACTTGGATATGCACCAGCCTCCTGCCCCCACGCCCCAAATTCCAAAAGCCTGCATGAGCTGGCCAGAGAGGAGCAGTGACATGCTTCTCCTGCTCTTCGAACTGAAAGAAAAGAAAGTCTGCAGGGCTCGCCACGGTGCCAGCATGGCTTATGCTGCCTTAGCAGTACCCAGTCATGAGCACTACATACTCCGCTACAATCTGTTCCCAGTTTCTGGTGCATCGGATGATTCATAACACAGGGGAGAAGATTAACTAGATATAAACAGCAACTCTCGCCATGCTCCTATTAATCATCTCAGAGTATTATTTTCCCACCACATTCCTCCCACTAGCTGATACCACTCCAGAGTGTTCACGTCCCATATACTTGTGCAGCAAAAGGTGCCTAAACACGCACAGAGCCGTGACCATGTGCATTTGCAGTTCTCCCGGTAACCAGCGATTGCCCCTTGGTTCCTCCTGGAATCTCAGCAATCCACTCCCCACCCAGGTGCCTGCCATCTGCTTCGGGCTTTTTGGTGCCACTGTAGCTGTGTGAGAACAACTGCACACAGACCATCCTCGGAAACATGTCAAATGTTGCTTGCTTTCCAGTCCAGAGGGAAGAACTGTGGGACAGGTGTGGAGAGCTCCCCTTGCCTGGTTTCTGAGAGTTTTGAAAAAAATATCTCTTCTGTAATGACCAACACCACAGAAATAACCTGGCTTACAAAATGCTCTTCTTCCCTCTTACACGCCTTCAAAACACACCCCTTGTCCTGATCTTTCTTTGGAGAATGGTCTATTGTTAGTACTCTTTGCTGTTGTTAGTATGGATTGTCGTAGTGTTTCCTAAGTTTCCTTGTTAGAGTAGATGGAAAAAATGCATCACTTCTCTGACCTTTTGAACCGCTTCCTTCTCTTAGCTATCAGCAGAAGTCAATGTGCAATATTTAAAAAAAAGTGGGAGAATGTACATGTCTGTTGGTTTGTGAAAGCAGGGTCAAGTGGGTGAGAGAAAGAAATGGTATGATTAGAGATGTATGGATTTACCTTCTTTAGGCTGTGTCCTGCGTATAGTCCACCCTGTTTCTTGACCTCCGCAGGAGCAGGCGGGTCCACACTTACCCTGCACGGTGCCATTGGCACTGCAAGGTTCTCGGGAAACTTGATGCTAATGACTTCAACTCAAGCTACCAAACTGATAGTTCATTTCTGTAATTGGGTGATTTTTCTCTTACTTAATCCATGCTACTTTTAAAATCATCCCTAATGTAAATCTTGACTGGTCTAAGCAATACTGTTTGTTTTCAAAATGTCATTAGTTTAATGTGGCAATTTTCTGTTCGGCATGAAAGTGGAGAAAGATGTTCTCTCTGCAGGGGTTTTGGAGCTCACCTGTGGTACCTTCCATGACACCAGTCACTAGGACACTGCACATTTCCACATAGCAAGAGGCTACACAGTTGTCACTGCTGAAACAAAACAAGGTGGGGGTAAAAGGAAGAAATAGTTTCTTTTTAAGCATGCGTAATAGTTCAACCTGCTAAAATGGCTTTTGAAAATTTTTGGAACAATTTGCTTCCTCCTGAGGCTAAGTTAGAGGGACTGCTAAGAAAATTAGTCTCAAAGTTCAGAATTGAAATTCCAAATTGAATAGAATATCTCCTGGAGATTTCACAATGGAAACGTCGTCCCCATGAGTGTTAATAACATATTTGCCATTGCTTTCTATCCAGGCCAAAGAAAGGGAGAGGAAAAAGAAGGAGTGACAGTAGAAGGCTAAACACTTTTGTATAATGCAGTGTTGTGATTTCTCTCCTAGCTGCCAACAAAATCAGCACTTTCAATTTTGATTGATGATTCAACTGGGAGAATTTCAAAGCAGTTTACAGATTAGCAGAAGAACAACTGTAACATGAATATTACCAGAGACTAAGCAAAACAACAGAAGGCGAAAATGCAAGATCTCCGTAATAAACCACTGTGAATCTCACTGGCAATCAGTTAGGTCCCTTAAGCACAACAGTCTGCCCCTTACCTTTGCAGCCATCACACCCAAAAAACACAGCTTCAGGAAAATGAAACAAAATGTGGACTGGGCAGATCATTTACATCCCCTCTTTTCTAGTGATGCTTGGAAGTGGAGCTTTCTGTGGGCTCTGAACTTAACACTGCAAAGCAGCAAAATATTCTGTTATCTTTTTGTGGTGCCTGCTTATTACGTGGTTATATGTGATACCTTATGTATTTTGAGACCTGCCTTCTGTATTTATTAATTTATACCTGCCTTTTTTTGCTTACATCATCCTCATGCTTGATCATCTGTCTCCAGCACACAGAATAAGTTCACCATAGGACGATATGGATCATGTCCCCATGGCTCCTGACCAAGAGTCTTTAAATTCAACTGTTTGTGAGAAATTTTTTCTGTGGAGATGCTCTATCCAGCATGGGAGAGGAGGAGGGAGGAAAGATAATGCAATGCATTTTCTCTTTTGTTGCTTTTGCAACCCGTTGGTCATCCTTAAGACAAGTGGTATTATCTTTTCCTTTAGATAAATTGGCGGTGCCCAGAAAAGAAGATGCATTTATCATAAACTTGGAGATGCTAGAGATGCTAGAGACATGAGTGACTTAGTGGTCCCTGAAACAACCTCTTAAGGCAGCATTCTTCAAAATCCATTATTCTTTCCAGGTCTTTGTAACAGCTAGTGAACCTTCTGCTCCACCGTAAAAAAAAAAAAAAAAAAAAAAAAAAAAAAAAAAAAGCTCTGTGATACTTCCTTTACTTTCCTTTCTAGAAGTAAAAGAGGCAATAGGAGACCCAGGCTGTTTTCAGCTCATGCCTAATATGGGAAAAGTCAGAAGGCTCCAGAGGTTTCACCAGAGCAGTTTTCTCTCAGCTCTAATCTGTAAGAATGAGAATAGAAGATACGACTTTGCCATAGCCTGCTGGGTCCATCGTTTTTCTTTGTTAGGAAGCTACAGTATCTGTGTTCGTAGTACAAGAATGCAGCCAACAGATCCTAGACATACCATATATTTCATGGGTTTAGCAACCCGTAAAAGTTGAGAATAGCATCTGATTTATCTTGGCAAATGGCTCCAGCTGCTCTCAGGAACATATTTTTTTTTTTTTTAATCAAAGGAGGTGTTCCCTAAATTGTCTCATTTTGAATCTCCTTGCCCTGGGATATATTTAAAGAACTATTTGTAAAATATTATCTACTTTGTAAAAGCATTTTGAATGCTTTGTTAATGCAGTGTGGTGTGACTTTCCTGGAATCATTGTTTCCTCCCAAAGAAAACTAACGTGAGGGTTGGTGATTGCTGGGTTATCTAACAGTACACAAGCTCATCTCCTGGATTAAGCTCAGAAATGCTCAGCTACATACATTATTCTAATTTATTAACCTATCACTAATGAGACCGCTGAGGAAAGGACAAATGGCCCAGAAGGACAGAGGAATATTTACTTTCCTGAATGATCTGGGATTTTACTTGCTTGCTGCCTATTGTGTTGCTTCTTTTACGTGCGAATGCGATGGATGCCTGGCCCCCATGTCCTACAACATACTGATAAGGGACTAACGACAAGTGATGATGTGATTATACAGGTATTTGACATTCAGCTTGACTTAGTTTTAAATGGTGAGGTCAACCTCTACTCATCTGCAACCATCCGGCACGAGTGTTTTACGGTCCCTCTCTGCTCACTCTCCTACCACCTATCCTTTTGTCCCTGAAGTCTAAATCCTAATATGACACAGAGGTGAAAATCTTCAGGGTCATCTCCATCAAAAAAAAAATAATCTATTGGTCTTCACAGGTCTCCACAAACTGCTAGATGACCTTATTTCTTCCAGAAAGGAAATGGAAAGAGGAGCACGGCAGATACATATTTTTGATTGGTTAATACCTAGTTTTAACTAGTAGGAGAATGTATTGGAAAGACAAGGCAGAGGTTTTTCAGAGGGATTTTTTTTTTTCCAGTGGAAAATGCTGGTCTGACAGAACTAAAATCTTTTACTGGTACATACAGCTTTCATTAAAACATTTGCAGAAGATGCTGAAGTATTCTGTTCTTACCTTTTCGCTACAGCTTTTATGTACTCTTGCTATTTTACGTAAATGCAAAATGAAGTCTGCTTGAGTAAGTCCAAAGGAAACAATTTGTCCTTAGTGTTTGAACATTTCCCTCCATGAAAAATATCCATGACGGTCATTTTTATTTATGATTCAGAATGAAACCAAATTTCAAAGCCCTGCAGCTTTCCTGAGGATGGGATGCCCCTACTTTTGGTGCATTCATGAGACAGACAATAATGCTGATCGTGACATGGAAATGGGACCAAAGGGATGCAGCACTCGATACAGCCTGAGGTCTCTGCTCAGTATCGCAGCATCCAAGTGCCACAAAAGCACCATTCAGCCGTGTCCCTGGAAAACTCCCTTTTAACCCACTCTATTTGCTTTTACTTCTCAGATTTACTGTGGTTTGGGTTTTTTTCTCTTCCAGGGACTTTTTTCACAGTTTTGGCTTGCTTATTCTTTTTTTCTTAAATGCTCTGGTGAGTGCAATGCTGTCTGTTGGCTGTCCATATGTAGGTTAGAGAACAAGGAGGACTGCTTTGCCTTTGACTAGAAGTGGGCAAACTGCCTGAAATTTCTTCATGGGAGGCATATTCACATCGCTGCAGGAAGGTGGAAACATGGACGGTATAAGGCTAGCCTATTTCATGGTTTATTACTTTTATCAGTATGTAAATGAAAGACAGCAAGTGGCTCTTTCAAACATCCACGGTAGAAGTGTTCATTTGGCCACATTATCAAAAAATAAGCAACGAAGGAGATAGGAACATGGTAGAAAAAGTCAGAGACAGGGGTGTGACAGGTGTATGAACTGAGTCATCTTCACTTTTACTCAGGGCTGTGTTGCAGACTTACTTTTTGACCTGAGGAAAGTCATTCACACGCATTTTCAAAGCAGCCATTAACTTTAGGAGCCCAAGCTAACCCACTGTGAGAGGTATTCCACTGGAGATATCCGTGCGTGGGGTGGTCACGTAGACCCTGTTTACAGCTAGAAGAAAGCAACATCTGGGTCTAAGAGATGTTACCTCTAGACTGCTTTGGATATCCACATCAGGATGAAATGCGTCTCCCTCAGAAATGCCGGTTTCTATCCCAAGCCTACAAGGGGAGCTGAACGGCCAACGTGTGCCCAGGTATCAGCAGTGAAGGCTCCTGAAGGTAGGTGAGTGGCAACTGCCTTGCGGCATCTTGTTTGATGCAGCTGCTGAGTGGTTGCAAACCCTCTAACCTTTGATGACACCCGTATAACGGATATTTTGGAAGGAAACCCATTTTCTTCTGATCCAATACATGGATCTTGCAAAAATTTTAAATCTGACAGACTGGCATTATTTTTCCTGAGGGAAAATATCCTCTCAGGATCATACTGTTTGTTTCATGATTCTTAAGGCTCAAGGCCAAAGAAAAAAACAAAACAAAGTGAGAAATATGCTATTAGGAAGTCATAGATACTGTTAAGGGCCTGAACTGTTGTGTTGTTCCTTTCAGAACACAATTGCTTAAGGAAAAATTGGCTTGGTTTTAGAATTATAGCAGAGGTCAGGTAAGATCAGCATCTTGTGCATCTTTCTAATGGAGATGTTCAGCCTAGCAGTTTCAGTGCCTCCCCAGCTGCTATTTCTTCTATTTCTGCATGGCCGTAAAACTGTTACAGGTCTTAAATAAGGAACAAGAATCTCAAAAAACTATAAGGTGTCAGAACAGAGAAACAGAGAATAGAGAAAACTCAGACAACACTCCCTACCCATTTTATCTATCTTTCCAATGAATTACTAGAGAAGGATAAAAATCTTGAAAAGATTACATAGAAACTTCTTAGCTCTCAAATAGCAATCGAATGTACCGATGTGCATCCTAGGTCAAATCCAGCCCTCGTGTGAGTGACTGGAGCACTCATGAAGTCAGGAAATTCATAGAGTCAGGCTTATGCCTAAATTTGGCTTCATATGTTATATGGGGAAGCTCATGGTTTTTGCCTTGGCGTGAAAACACAGTTTTCAACCAGGAAGTCATGCATCCCTTCAAAAATAGTACTCAAATTCCCTGTGATAGAAACTCAGTTACACCAAATGGAGCTTTATGCAGCACTCAAAAGCAAAAGAATAAAGAACTGTTACAGCCCTATTACAAGCTGGGATTAACACGATGTGTATTTGACTTCTAGTTTGAATTCAGCAGGCTTCTCTATTCTAAAAGAACAAATGGATCTTGCTTTCCCAAGCATATGGCAGCTACACATGCAATTTACATCCCATATGGGGTCTCTTTCAGGCAACTGTCAGACTATTAAATGTCACAAGAAATTGCTTTAGATCCCCATTATGTAGTGCAGACACTTAGCATTCCCCTTTGTAGCACTCGCTATAGCTCCAGGAGAGGTGCTTTTAATATAACTGTTGTTTGTGCTGCATTAGTACCTGAAAGTTAGGGAGCACTGCAACGCCTCTGCCATCGTACTGTGAAAAAGGCAGGATTCCTTCAGATGCCTATGGTCTAATTTAGCAGCAGATTAAACCAGTTGGTGTGAAGCATATTAAGAATAGGGCAGGACAAACAACGCTGGATGGTTGTTACGTAGCGTATTTTATCCCTTGGTGTCAAAGCACTTGGTAAACAGGGTAAGCAAAACTATTCCTGTTTCAAAAACAGGGAAACAGAAGCACAAGCAGGTGACTTTTCAGAGCATGCCAAAGCAGTGGCAGAGCTGGCACCAACCAAAACCTGAGGCACAGACCAGCTTTTTTACACACTTACTCACGCTGCCTCCTCCTCTCATACTTCGGTTCTGATTAAATAGATCCCATGGTATCTATGAACAGTTCAGTCCCACACATGTAATGTGTGGGCAACCCCCCCCCAGATTAGGCCTTTTTATTCCCTTGGCTCGCCTGCACAGTCATGCCTAATTGGCACCGCTGTGTAGGCAGCACCATACAAATGCCTAGCAAAATGATCAGATCCAGGTTTTAAAGACTAGTATCAGAAGGGCCGTCCTTCCGCGATGAAGAAAGCGTGCGTAGACTCAGTGGGAAGGCAGACACCCAGGCAAACGAGGCTAGCGTTTCTGGCATAGCAGAGGATGCAAATCAGCAAGGCATTGAAGTAAACAAACAGACAGAAGCCTGGAAAGGGAACAGAGAATATTTGTGCTTGATGTAATTATGAGGAAGACAACAGCAGAAAGAGATGAAACAGGGAGGGAAATTGCTTTATCACTGCACATACATTAGTTTTAAGTGGGCTGGATACTAGGAAGGCCAAGAGGAGGAAGGATCCATAAAATTCCTTCACAGCGGACTATTATGAACTCCATGCTGGGCACAGCAAGTAACTCGGGCTGTGGGAATTCACCTTATGGTGGACCTGAAAGACAAGGGGAGCAGTAAATGAGAGACTGCTGAGGTCAAGGAGAACGGTAATGATTAAGGGAAGGGGAGTAAGATACAAAGGATATTGAAGTTTTGGCCTAATAATGTGAGTTCCAGGTTAATGAGTCGCTCTTATAAGTACATAACAGTACATAGTCAGGATGCAGAGAAGATGACCAATGTACTATGAGGTTCTCTTTTCAAAGGAAAAAAGGAGAAGAACAGAGTAAGCAGCTGACAAAAGGCATGAAAGGAATAACCAGAGAAAAAGAAAGAGGTCTTGAGAAGGGCAGAACTGCCAAAGCCAAAGAAAGAAAAGATTTCAGCAAGAGTGTAAAATTGATGGCACCACAGCCAGCTAGGAGGCTTAGGACTTGAGGAATATATGGACTGGTAGTTGGGAAAGAAGAGATGGCACATCACGAATGGGCCACACACCAAGAAATGCATGAGCACTGGGCCACGGTTCATCCCATTTCACTTACCTTTGCACAGAAGCATATGAAAGAATTTTAGCTGTGTGACAAAGGCCTTGCCTTGAAGGATATTATTACTTTTCACAAGCCAAGCTTATATTGTATCCTTCAACCACCCTAACAGTGACACCATTGTTAATACAGCTGACTTGACATGGCAGTGCTATGAAACCCAGATAATTGTACTGCGAAAACCGGAGTGTTTCACAGCACATCACATAGCTGGTCTCCAGCCAGTAATCTGCCTGCAGTTTTGACCCCTTAGCAAGAAACTGCCAAATACGGAGAACTTAGGCTGGACAGGAACATGCTCAATGCAAACCTCTGAAGTTCCCGCTGTCATTAATCTGATGTTTTTCTTTTACCTCTTCTAGTCATCCTGTCCCTTTTTATTGAGATATATATTAAGTCACTCTGGGCTTCACCTATAAGTTTGCATGCAGCAAGTTTTTGATGGGTGTTTTTAATAAATTTTCTTTAGTTCACTCAGGCAACAACTTCCCCAGTGCCAAACACCCACACCCAGCCTGCTGTTCGCAAGAGGCTTTTCATTTACTCCAGTGAGCCAGGTCAAGCCACAGTCAAAGCTGCACTCCTGGGAAGCTCGCACGGGGCTATAAAACTGATAATGACATGAGGACAGCAGGCCTAATGCTCAGACATAGTACTTGCTCGACAGTCCATGAGAGAAATATGCGTAGTATATAGTAAGCAGCCAGCACAAGGAGACCAGAAAGGCCACAAAGAGAAACATGTTCTCCGATGGAGACCTCTAGATGACTTCTCTCTGCCTTTGTCTAGACTGGAATTAACCTTATGAATTCAGGTAATTATTCTCTGTCCTGACTTTTGGTTTTGGCTGGGATAGAATTAATCTTTATTCCTAGTAGCTGACACAGTGCTGTATTTTGGATTTAGGATGAGAATAATGTTAGTAGCAAACTGATGTTTTAGTTGTTGCTAAGCAGTGTTACCCCAAGTCAAGGACTTTTCAAGTTTCCCATGTTCTGCCAGTGAGCAGGTGCACAAGAAGTCAGGAAGGAGCAGAGCCAGGACAGCTGGCCCAAAGTAGCAAAAAGGGTATTCCATACCACCGAACAGCATGCTCAGTACATAAACTGGGGGGAGTTGGATAGAAGCCACCGATCACCGCTCGGGGACTGGCTGGGCATCAGGCATTTGGTGGTGAGCAACTGTATCGTGCATAATTGGGGTTTTTTTTCCTTTTGGGTTTTATTCGTCTCTCTCATTCTAATTACAGTTTTGTTGTTGTTGTCTCTACTATTATATTTCATTTTATTTCGATTATTAAATTGTTCTTATCTCAACACACAAGATTTACCTTTTCCCGAATCTCCTCTCCATCCTGCTGGGGCAGGGGGAGTGACGGAGCAGCTGTGTGGTACTTAGTTGGTGGCTGGGGTTAAACCACGACACTCTTGTGTGAGTGGCTTCAGAGAGCCTTCTCCCTGCTGTCTCCAGCAACAGCAGTCCACAAGGCCGTTTCAGATCTTAATTGAAAGGGAAATGTTTGCCAAAGGTCAGTTCAAGCGGGAGAAAAGCTCCTTTCATTGCGGCTGGGGGGAGAGCAGAGCAAATAAGTATCTCAAGGGAGGCATGGAGACACTTCATGATTTATTTGTTAGGAAGCAGGTGGGAACCAGTGAATTTTCACCCTCTTATTTATTTTTGCCCAGCCTTTACAAACTCAACACATTTCTAGCAAGGACATACATCATCTCAGCAGAGTTTCTTACAGTTATGCACATACATGATTGATCACACTGTTTATAACTTTGTGTGGATTAGTGCACAGGAATGTTTAAATAAAAGGTTGGAATGGCTCATATCACTTGCTGACGACCACCAACCACTTTGAATGCAAAACAGCATTCAGAGACCAGAAGAGCTTCCCTCCTGGATTTCAGCTGAGATCAGAATGACAAGGCATTGACTGAAGTTTAGAAAGAAAAAGGATGGGAAATTGCAAAGGATATGCTGAAGGCCTCCTGATGGTTTGAAGCAGATCCAGGAAATATATCATGAATGATTTTAGTGAGGTATTCTGCCACACTGGACATTCACCTCTTTGCTGCACAGACATTTCTCTATAGACTCAGACATCTCACTCTGTTCCAAAGTTTTCCATCTCAGATAAATGTAGCACCACTTTTCTCTTATTTTTGTGCTTATATATAGACAATATATGAGATAAACTGAGCAACACATTGTATTCATTATTTAAGGGTGTGTGTGTGTGTGTCCATAAAAAATCTCTCATTCCAGGCCTTTGCTCCACACTGTATTACACTCCTGGGAAGCTGGGAGATGCATTGTCATTCTGGGACTGAGAGATGGGAATGGGAATGGGCAGGGGAGGAACAGTCCATCCATTTCACAGATTATTTTGGTAATTCTGGCCATGTTGAGAGTCTCTGAAAAGCAGAAGGAAGATCCTGGCTGCAGGACAGCCCCCTGACAGGCACCTCAGTGCCAAACACTGGAGGTGGCTCCAGGACAGTCAGACCAGGAGCCCAGGGTGTCAGGTAGCCGTGTACCTGGATTCCTGAGAAGCAAGATGCCCAAAGTTTGTAGAGTATCATTTCCCTGTCCCCTCACCAGGTAAACACCTGGGTTAAAGGACACATTCTCTTCAGCAGCCTGCTGAAAAAACTCAGAAGTAAAACATTTCCTAAAGAAAGGCTGAGCTCTACCATGAAAAACTGACTTGGGGAAGTGTTTTGATACTCAATGTCACAACTACAGCTGAAAAAAACTGCCACCATTTTTTGCAGAGGTTTTGCGGTTAAGCATGTCCTCCTGCTTAAGCATGTGCTTAGGCATGTCCTGTGTTTGCTTCTGCGAGCAGCTGCTGTAGTACAAGTTCTCTGTCTTCATTGTGGTATTAGGCAACCAGACACCTCTATGAAGAACGGCTCTTCATCAACTGGTTGAAAAAGAGGACAACTTCAAGGAAAGGCCCTCATGACCTCTTTTGGAGACAGTCCAGACATTTAGGATGTAAAGGCTAATCCAGTTAAGCCATGTAAGGCCAGTACTCTGCAGATTACCTTTTTTAGATGCGTAGACTTTGGCATAACAACCCTGACATGCTGCCAGCTACAGGGGCCTTCTTTATTTTTCATAATAGCCTTTGACACCTGTTTCACGCAGGCAGCATTAATCTGGAGACAGGTAGTACGCCCTAGCTTTCAGGGATACTGAGTACTTAAGGTCCATGCAGTTTCTGTGAATTTATTTCTCCTGAGGTCAAGTCCTATGCCTATAAATTAGCCTGGCAATGTCTGGTGTTTAGAACAAACATGCTTGTCTCCTTCTTCTGTCCACCTCAGCGATGGGGAAGAGCAAGAGAACTCATTGTGATCCCGCTCATCATCAGCAGGCACTGGGAACCAGCTTTATCCCATTGCAGAATGGGGCAAGTTCTAAAATTTACAGGGTAAACAACTGCCCCGGCTAAGCCGTGACGATCTCACAGGACTGCCTGTGTGGGAGGGAAGCTCCTACAGTCACCCACACTGAAACAGCGGTGTTATGTTCAGCTGCAGAGATGGGAACAAGGAATGGGTGACTTTCTGATGTAGTCAGAGCTAAAACCTTCAAAGTGGTGATAACTGACTGCCCCCACACCCCAGAATCCATTCTGCCTTTATAAACCTGCAATACATATTGGCCTCGCTGCCCTCTCAGGCATCAGAAAAGCTTTTCCTTGGCAGACCAGTTATTATCCTGCTATACGGGTACCTAAAAGCAATGTCTGCATGGTCACCACAATACAGTCTTTCATAGGAATTTATTTAACATGCTTTCCTGAGCCCTTAATTGCAGCCTTGTGAATCCTAGTTACTACCCTGACCAAATCAACAGTATTGCTGGGTGAATAACTATAATCTCCTGGTTTCCTTTTCCCAGGAAGGCAACTAGTAAAATAGATAGTCCTGCTGTACTGCAACTTCCTATAGCTGTTTTTGATTGCATTTTCCTCCCTAGTGCTACAATAAGAATTAAACTCCTGTCTCCGGCGGAGTTTTCAGATGCTCTCCTGCCGTGAAGTGATGCTCTGAAATGCCTGGTGATTCACAGCTCTGATATTTCATGTCTAATGGAATTATTTCTGGATGGAATTGTTACCTTTCCTGAGAGAGAGACACTCATAAAGCTAGTAGGAGACAAATTACATGCGTCTACCCTTCTCTCCTCCACAGCAATTCTCAAAATCAAATTACTTGGCCACACTTTTAAAAATTCCTTCTATTGCAAGAATGTGTAAGCAATTTAAAGTAAAACATGGGGCATCGTAATTACGCAAGACACGGGGAATTCAGGGTTACAGGTGTATTTAAGAAAGACCCAGTTGTGTCACAGCATGGAGGAGTAAGAGAGGGGGATCTGAAAGCTCTCTCTTCTTCCTCTGTACATCATACTACCAGTAGCTCTGCATTAAAAGGATTATATGCCTATAAGGTGTACGTATAAATCACCACTGAGGTATGTACTGTAATTGCTGGATTGGGATTAAGACATTTTATTGCTTGGAGTCAGCCTGAGTTTGAAGTGCCTTGAAACCCTCCATTGTTCCTGCCCCTGCTCCCTTCAGAGGGTGGCTGTGCCCCGAGGAGCCTGCAGGGCTGCCCACCATAGGGGAACACACACAGCCCCCCACCCACTCACCCGCTCCCTGAGAAGTGCATGTCATTCACCCTCTCATGTCTGGCCCTTAGAAATCCCCAAAAACTGCTCTGGGATTTCAGTCAGAAGTCTGAGCTGTGGAGTGGGTCTTGAAAGCCTGCTGGTGACTCATGCAGGGATTCCCTGGTGCTGGGAGACATTTCTTTCCAATTAGTTAAATTCCCAAAGTAAGCAAATATCCTTCAAGTGATATCAGTTACAAAATATTCCAGTTTGCCCGGGGAAAGTGCAATGGACCACTTGTGAGGCACCATCCGTGGGCTGCCCTGCACTGGCAGGTTTGCAGGGTGGGTGCAAACCTCCCCCTGCTGAGGCTGCAGTGGGGTGGGGGCTCAGTCCCACAGCTCCAGGCAGGGCGTCCCAGGGTATCCTGGCCCTCCAGCAGTGCAGCAGGATGCAGGGTGCAGATGGGCCCATCAGTGGGACAGTGCACGCTGATCTTGAGCAGAGCGGTTTGCAGAAATCAGCAAGGACTTCGCTGTGGCTGAAGCCTGTCTGTGGGGAGAGTGTGCCCCAGGCATGCAGGAGAGCCTCCCAGGTGATGAGAGGGGTGCAGGTCCCATCCTTTCATCACAGAAGAGCACAGCAGGCTGCTCTGGCAGGGGGTGGCATGTGAGGAGAGCACTCCTGCACCTGCATTTCTAACGTGGGTCCTCTGCAGCCCTGTGAGGACACCTAAGTGAAGGCTTTTGTGCAGCTGCCTGTAGTTTGTGTAGCAGACTCAGTAGTATAATTTTTCTGTGTGCACACCGGTGTCTCCTGTTTCAGGTTCTCACAGGTTTTCTGTCTTTGTTACCCAAGTATGAGCAACAGCTAGTTGTGAGCATTGTCTCTGGCAAAGAACCCATGGAGTGGTGGCTGGCAGATGTCAGACATAGCTCTTTAGCACAGTAAACACCCAGGCCACATTCAGCCAGGGCACAGAACAGAAAGCACGATGGGAAAGGCTATGGCCTCTGTTTCATGCTACAAACAGAATCTGGGTTCTGCCAGATGGCTTTCTGTGCTCTGTGGGCCACGCCAAAACAGGTGTTTTAGCATCACTAAATGTGCGTTACCATGATCATCCACGTCTTTACCTTCAGAAATGGTTGCCCCACGCTGGGGCATACAGAGGGGTTATGGATCCCATGTGCTGTACCTGGGGGCATGGGAGGGTTCCCACCTTCCAGGGCTGGGACAGAAAACCAAGTGCACACCCTCCCCCATACGCCCTGCTTCCCACCAGCGGGGAGTCAGGACATGTAATCAGCAAGGGAGCCACGGCACGCTCCTCCGTGTCCACTAGTCCAAATTGCCCAGGAGTGGGACCATGTGTGTCCCATGGAGAACATCCACCTCCCATTCAGACAGCGGGTATGAATCTCGGATGAGGATGCTGGAGAGGACAGAAGTCAGTCAGGTGTGACACCACCGAACCAGCCAGGCCATCATCTGGAGAGGGACCTGTGAAGCCCCATAACCTGTGTGAGTAGTTTAGCTTTCTCCCTCCAATGAACATTATTTTGTGCTTATATCACTGAGCATGACCTGCATCTACCCTGCCCACTCTTCAGTACTCTCCTCCAGCTGTTACTGCTAAGTCTTGGCTAAACCAAGTAACTTTGATCAGCAAAGTTTGCAATTTTGATGCTCATCCCTCTTTCTAGATATATTACGCTTGTGTTGGAGCCTACTTTGCACTGGTGCCAATCCCCTTAAAACAGGCCCATTAGAGAGCAGCAGAATTCAATAGCCCTCTAACATACAATGCAGACCACAAGGGATCTGGCAGGGTCAGGCAGTGCTTTGACTGTGGTTGCGAAAGATAGATTTGCTCTCTGAATGAAGTCATCTCAGATTGCTTGCCTCGAGAGAAAAATCCTCTACATGCAGGCATGGAAGGGATCATCAGCCTTTACAGAGGCCACAAAGGTTTGGGATATCTTCAAAGAGTTGGTAACAAGATTGTGTAAGAATCAAATAGCCTTGCAAATAGCTATATCCCATTAGTCATGACAGCAAAGGCTGGGCTGAATGAAATGTTTATTGTGGCTTATGAAGTGTCTCTGTACACATAACCTTGGGCAAGTCCCAGAAATTCTGGGCTTTGTGTTTGGAAGTCATCTGGTTAAATAGCTGTGGCAAAATAATCAAAAAAGCACTGTTTATTTGTGCAATACATTAACCAAGTGATTAACTGAGTACTGGGAGACCCAGAAGAAAGAAGAATCCTTTCCCTTTGTGTGAGGTCTGTTTTTCAGACTTTCCACCAACACTACACATTCCTGGAAAACAAAACTAAGCTCAATATACCTCAACCCAGTCATGAAAACTCTCCCCAGATGGACGATCAGCTCAGCGCATCGCTTACACCTTCATGCAGCTCCTTCTCCCTCTCTTGCAAAATTTGAAAGGCAGCAAAATAATTATGGCTAACTTACTGGCCTGTCTTATGAGAGGCAAACATTAATTCAGGAGTTCTGGAGGATTTCACGCAACCAGACCTGAGTGCCTGCTTGCTGTTTAGTTGATGTGATTATTTCTGTATTTCCCTTTTAGCAACTCAGCTTCTCACAGGAGGCTGCTGCTGCTACCAGACAATGAGTAAAACTGCTGTAGGTTTTTTTTCCAGTGTCATTCCTGATGTAAACTGGTGCAAATAAAATATTTAATTATTTCTGAAATTTCTTACATTTCTTTGTTCCCTCCTGATTGTGCAGGATCCCCACTCAGTCCTTCCTAAGCTACTCATATTCTTAGAGATTTTAATTATTTGTAAATTCTTTCTGCAGGTCTCTCACCTGCGGTAGTTAGTGTGTTGTCTTTTAGATTTGTAGTACTCAGAAAAAAATGTTGGTTTTACTCCTTGAGAAAATTATAGAGAAGCATTTTCCTCCTCTTCCTCTACTAAATTTCTAACTAACGTTAGGTCTTTCAGAAGATCATATAAGGGTAACCAAAGAATCCCACCATTGCTGGTAACAAGCGGCAGAGCAAGTGCTTACAGAGCGAGTAAATTGCTACTAAGCAATACTGCATTTCTAACTCCAGGTGTGGAAGAGGAGAAATCCTCTAACGGGCCATGAAGATGCTGAGGGAGTGCGTAGGGTGCCAAAGCACAAGACCTAGGGCCATTCGAGGTGCCATAGGCTGTCCCTGCTGGCCACCAGTTTCTGCTCTAAGCACCCCATCAGTCCTGTGTCACATCTGCCAGGTCTGTGCAGGTGTCTCTCTAAAATGACATTAGAGTACTTCTGGGCCCCTGATCGTCCCCCAGAGCCTCAGCTGGGATCAGACCCACCCTGGTGATATCAAGGCCAGATTTAGCACTAGCTTTGGAGCTGCAGCTGGGCTTTGGCCTCTGATGTTACCACACATATTACCACCTGGGGACACAGCACAACCACAGTACCTGTGTGCGTGAGGTCTGGATGTGGCTGTACATGTGGCAGCACACAACCAACCCCCCAGTGAGGAGGAACAGGGCAGGGAGGTCAGACCTCCCTCTGTGCTGCTGAGCAGGTGATGGGTTAGGCTGGCAGCTGCCCCGGCTGGTGCACGGTCCTGGAGAGGGACCAGAACGCAGTGCTGCAAATGCGTGAAGGTGGGATATCAGAGCAGGGGGTTATTAAATGAGTCACATGTGGGTAAGACTTGATAGACCCGAACAGGCCCAGGACTGTTCTCTAGGTCAAACAGAAGAGTGGGGCTTTTGTGGAAGGAATGTCTGGGCTATCAGGGGCCAGGCAGGAGCCTCTCTAAAAAGACAGAGAAAACAACACCCTATCCTTCAAGTGCACTCAGCAATGAAAACAGCACTTCTACTGATTAAAGCGTAATAAATGTAATGAAAAACACTGTAAGCTATTAGTGACTGCCACCTGTTATGCATTTGTTTTAAGCCCTTTGAACGCTGGTAACTGTTTTTTCTCCCTAGAAAATCTTTCTGCATTATTGCTGTTTCCTTTACTCACCACATTTGCAGTCATCGCTTGTAAATTCAAGTAACGAACTCATGAGGAGTCTGAACGGCATAATAATGTCGTCATCTTGCACTCTACCACAGCTACTACCTGGCAATCCCAGGATGCTTAACCTGTGCAAGTGGATTAAGCCTCGCAGTGCTGCTCTGCTATGTGGGGAAGCAGTGCAAGGCCCTTCAGGCAGAAGAGAAACCCTTTGGGGCAGCATATTTCTGGTCCCCGGGGCAGAAACAGACATGTCTATTTGGTACCAACCCAGCGCCTCTAGTCAGTGTCAGATCTGCTCTGCACGCGCTGTGCAGACAGCCGGCACATGTTCCGTAAATCTGCCCTGCCGGGATGTGTCTGGCTCCCAGCACACAGCACACAAACTGGATAGTACGTTTGTTCAGTGCTTCCACGCTATGGTCAGTCACTCAGAGCACGCGCATTGAGTCTACCCAGTACTTCCAAAAAGCATGAGAATAGCTGATGGTGTGAGCAGTTTGTGCAAAGACAGAGCAGGGACTATCACCCCTTGCTGCATATGTTCACAGAGGAATAGAACCACACGAAATTACCCCCTTCTGGAAATGTTGGACTCCATTGCTCAAGTGCTATGCAGCAGATCTACGCACGTGTTTTAAAAATGTCAAGGGGATTCAGATGTTTGGCATCCTGCTCAGATTCCTAAGTATAAAAAGAGTCTGCAATAACCTAGATGCACGTTAGCTCTAATCAGAGCACAGAGAAGCAAAAGAGCACAGAGAAGCACATTATTATTATTATTC
This sequence comes from Microhierax caerulescens, assembly GCA_035590215.1. NCBI lineage: Eukaryota > Metazoa > Chordata > Aves > Falconiformes > Falconidae > Microhierax > Microhierax caerulescens. Next base: position 82,721,214 of record JAVJGJ010000014.1, read on the forward strand.
TGTTCACCACGAAGCATTTAAGAATACAGCTTCATTATTATAAATCTGCCTGAATTCACATGAATCAACACAATAAAACTGATATTAATGCAGTTTTTATGAAAGGACGAGCAGAATGGTTGTCTTACTCTCAGATAGCACTAAAATCTGGTTAGTAAGAATATCTAAAATTCTTCGCACTTGAACAGCTCACTAGCTCCAAGAGGACTAACCATAATTTTAAATATCTTGCTAAACTGGAACCTAACGCTCAAAGCAGGACCTAATGCAACCAGAAATATACTGTATTGAGTGCATTTTCCTCCAGATACTACATGGGGAAGTAAAACATTGATTTTGAGCACATACCCTAATTCTCCATCATTGACATAGCTAGATTTCTGCTGAAGTGTAAATGATCACTGAATTATTGAAATCCTTGTAATGTTGCAATGGAAAATGTTAATTTTAACAAGAGTCATGCAAATACCTGCAAAAACAATGAATCAGTCATAAGTAGTTAGATAAACAAACACTTTTTTTTGTTCATTTCAGTGATCTGTGTGGCCCCACAGTGAACTCCAATTTTGAAAGGATAATGCTTTGCAGCTGGTGAGAAAATGGAAACCCATTTGCAGAATTTTACAAAAAATCAGACATTGTTCCAGCATTACAGTGGGGGGAAAAAATCAACAGATTCTTGAAACTAATTAGAAACAAAAAAGAAGGTATTTTTTGATAGTACTCAAAGCTTTACCTGAAATATTAAACACATACATTTAGCCATCATAAAAACTACAAATGTAATGAATCTGTTTACTACTGAGAAGGATTAACTGAAACATATACTACGTTACACTGCCAGGCACAATGCAACAAATTCTTTCCACACAGGGGCTTTATATAGTTCCATCATATGGTGCCCCTCATGTTTGCATAAAAAAAAAATAAAAATAGAAAACCTGCTTCTTTAGCCCAAATTCTGGTTTGGGAGTGAAGGTCTAGGGGAGGTAGACAAAGAATGAACAGGTTCCTTCCAGCTGTCTCTCTCTGCCGCATCCAGCCCCGGGGAAGCTGCTCTGTTCTGTAGCAATATCCTCCCGTGCCAGCCCACAGGAATGTCACAGAGGAAGATAATGCTCACAAGATCTTTACATTTTCACTGTCAAACAGGAGTGGGATTTGGAGGTTGGCTGGAGGCAACCAAGGCAAACTAAAGCACTGCTTCTCTGTGCGCACTTCCTGAGATCAGCAATTAAATGGACAGGCTTAGGGAGAAGTTTGTGTTTGTCCTATTACACTACATGAGTTCCAATGCAGCTATGTGTAGACTTTTCTACACCTACGATGCTGGTAAAGCCAATCATTAAAGTACAACCTTGAAACATTTTCCATGATGCTGGTCACCAGAAAGGATAGCCAACTTGGAGCATAGAGATGAAAAGCAGCTTTTGCATTTATTGAACATTTTCGCAAATGTAATGCAATATTCTACAGCTAACTATGAGGTTTTATTAAAGAATCATTTATTGCCTTGATCCTTTCTGAAGAAGATCTATGTATTTGCAGACCAGAATATTCTGCCAATGAGGAATATTTTTCTCTTGGGAGGAATCCAAGCATCAAAATGTAGGCTTTTGTAGCTGTGGTGAGTAATCTGTCAGCAGGGAAACCATGACAGCCTAGGGGAAGAAGAAAAGAAAAAATCCAATCACTTTGGAAACAGATACTCTGTAAAAATAAATAAGGGGGAAATATTTTCCAGCTCTGAAGTCTTGTGCTGAAAATTATTGTCCTGACAAAAACTGCACTTAGATTTATTTGCTAAAATTTCTGGTGATGAATCAGGAAAGAGGTGAAAATCAGTTATGATGTTCTGTATTGTAGCTGAAGGTTTTCTCAGTGTGGACAAAATATATATATAACGGTTGGACTCTGATTTTAAAGGTCTTTTCCAACCTAAACAATTCTATATTAATGGGCAGCCTAGGAGAAATTCAGACAAAGCATTTAGATCAAATGCTGAGGCCCTTTTGGCATGCTATGTCGTACCCTCAGCTACTGCTAGGAGACACTGTGGCTACCCAAACAGCACATAGGCTTGCTCGTGGATTTCCACAGAACTTCCATTAGCATCAGTGAGAGCCATATTAGAATAAGGACTCTGAAATTTATCCCAGGTTAGCTATACTTTCTGTGATAAAATATGGAAAATCCTTACTGATGTTAATAGTATGTCAGCTACCCCTCTTGCCCTCCCCTAGTACTCCAACAAACCTTAGGTATGGCTGTGAAATGAGAATTAAAGGAATGTCAGCTAAATAAAACATAGTGTTGCAGCATCTCTGCCATCCTCCCCGCACCTGTGAACATAACAAGCCCCATGCTTGCTTGGTTTTGACAAGGTATTACCTGGTTCACGCTGTTGTGATTTCACAGTAATGCCTGACTGCAAATTGTTATTTGGGCCCAGAACTGGATTTACAAGGGTTCTCCAGGGCTGTGGTCTGGTTGCCTGTCCTTCCTTTCCCTTCAGCACTGCTCAGTGTAGCAGGCAGTCCCAGGCACACAGTGGGGACTGAACATATAGCTGTGCAGCCCCTCGCTGCTACCCGTGTCGTAGCTGCACTCAGCCCTGTTTGGAACTACAGCTCAGCAAATAATTTATTTTTCTGTTTGCTGTCTGAGCTGAAAGTGATAGAAATGAATATATAAACAAGACCTATACATTCCTTGTTTTCATAGCTTAATACAAATATGACACGTTTCTTATCCCTCCCAAAAGAAGTCCAGCTGGAACCCAAAGTAAAGGGGTTATTTTCCTTTTAAAAAATAAGTTAGGACAATTGGAGACATTGCAAAATTAAAACAAAAAATACAAACACTTTCCAGAATGTTAAGGCTAAAACTATGAATTTAACACAAATTTGTTAATAATTTTGGCCATGTCCAAAATCTGAGGTTGTGGTAGATACAATACTCAACCACTTACTCAGTTGGAGCACATCTAGAGTTTGTCTGAGAGCTCTGACAATGCCATTTCTGGTTGTTTTTTTTTTTTTTTACTTCTGAAAGTTTTTACTAGCTTTTGTCAACAAGAGGGTTCTAAAGCTGAAAATAAATAACAGGCTACTGAGAACTGGCAGTAATTTTCTGAAATTCTAGGAATGCTGAGAGGGGAGTTATGGTTTATCTTAAATGCCAAGTGTCTTCTCATGGTTCTCATGAATCACATGGTATTACCCACACCATAACTTTTCAGGATCCTTCAAAGATTTGCTCTTGCAGCACTTTCTCAGGGGAAGTTCCCAGTGGTGTAAGTAGCAATTTTTCCTGAGAGAAAACTGCAGAATCTCTAGCTTTAAGTGGTTGGGAAATTGTAGTTTCTAAGACCAGTCCCTGAGATCTCAGCATTTAACACATCTTAAAATTGAGCAGCTGAGTTAATCATTAGAGTAAATCCAGTGATTGAAATACCAAAAAATTACAGTTTATACTATAAATTTCACTTAGTGATAAAAACTGGGTCAAGCAACAGCATGTTATCATCAAAATAGGTCACATTTGTGTCCAGAAGTATTTGTGCTACATATATATGTTGCCTATAGTAAAAATTGTGATGTGCTGTGGGGTGCATTTGAAACATATGTATTAGTTTGTACTATTTATTGATTGAGGAACCAATCTGAATCCTAGCCTGTAGTGTGAGGCAGAATAGAAGCTGACCCTAACCTCTAACTACTGTTATCTTCTTTTTTTTACCATAATTGTCCATTTTCTGTTTTCAGCCTCCTGGAAGACCAATGACTGTGGAGAATAGAATACTTCATCATCGACTTCTTCAGGTTTTCTGGGTAAACAATGTAAAAAAGTCCAGTTGGAAGCAGCAGATTTTGCAGTCTGTAGATCAAAAAGCATATAAAAATAAAGGACATTAATAAAATCTTTAACTAGTAAAAAGGTTTACAAATTTTGTATTAGCTACCACTCTTGTTACTTGGATGATGAACTCAGAATTCCACTGACTTCTTCATCTGTGAATGTGATGGGAATATTGCCATTTAAGTCAGTAAGAGTTCAATGCTGACTTCACATAAGTCAAATATTTACTCCTATTTCTCAGGCTTTAGTAGGGGAGTAAAAAGTTCAGTGACCTAGTGGATCAATAAGGGGCAATCTTTATTTGAATGCCTTGCAGTAATATAATACTATCGATAACTGCAACCAGAATATACCTATCCATGACTTAAAAGGCTGTCATTTTTTTTCTTTTCCATATTTTCACTCATAATATATTGATCTAATACCAATGAACAATGAATTAAAGCACTTTAGGCCATTTCAGAGGCACACCCATCAATAGTATTATGTGAACTTATGTTAAAATACAGTCAATTAAACTAATAATTCTATCAGCAAGGAAAATGTTCTTTTTATCTTGGACAATTGATGGCTTATGTTTTCTCTAACTGATTTTGCGCTGATAAGCATCTCAATTAGATTACTTTAAAGACATATATTTAATGCTTTCTTCATTGACAGATGTACACAAAATTGCCCCAAATGCTGCCCGGGCATTTAAGAGTTAATCTGTGAGTTGCTCGTTCTAAATAAAATATAAGGGATCATTTTTGGTAGCAAAGAGGAAATGCAAAGTTACAAATAGATTTTAGGTCATAAAGAAGTAAATGATTAGCTCTCCTGCGCATGTTCTGGAGATAGATCTCATTAGGAAGTTCTGAAAGAGGCCGAGGCTTGTGAAGCGTATAAGATAACTCAAACTTTCTTATCTTTGTGAGTTTTTCATGCTGGAGGAAGATTTGCATGTTGTTTTTCCATGGCCTCACTCAAAAAAAATCCAAACCCATGCTTTGCTGATGTTGATTCTTCTAAATGCAAACTGTAAAAGCATCAACAAAACCCTAAATCTCAATTTTTACCTGCATTGTAATCTGATAACCTTGAAATGCCTTTAGTCTTTCTCTCTTTTCCTCTTCTTGTCCCATACTTATCCAAGTGTCTGTAATTAAGACATTGGCACCGTCTGCAGCTTCCAAAGGATCTGTTGTGAGAAGTAACTTGGTGCCATGCTGATGTGAATAAAATAGGGAAGATCAGGAAGACAAGGAACTTCAACTTAATTTATAATGAAAATAAACTATTTAAACTACTCTACTAGGCTGTTTCTTAGGTTCCTACCTCTTTGGAGTACTGTTCAGTTATTTTAGTTATTCTGAGGTCTGGTTCAAAGCCCTGTGAAAAGAGGTGATAAGAGATGATGGTAATGTATCATGGAACATGTATAATATCTTCACTCATTATTAACACTGCTTAGAAAAATACTGATTGAACCGTTTACCATGGGAAGAGGAATGTCTTTCAGAAACATAAAATTTAGACAAATTATGTTGATCTTGTTGAAATTTTATTTTGGACATAAACTGCTGGAAAGTGTTCTAATAAAGTAAGAAAAATATATTTCAACAGTTACAGAATGAAATGCCTATACATCATTTATTTTTTGTTCTAAACAGATTCTTTGTTTTATATTTTATATTGTTTTACAATGCAGCATTCTAAAAAAACTGTATCACCAGTCTGAACCAACTAAGATGCAACATTTTCACTGACCTGAAACAACTTTCAAATTTTTTTTGTGGGGGAGAGGGCATTAGGTGACTTAGTAACACTTTCTCAAATGGAATTATTGTCCTCCATGATTTATACTGCAGTCATGAGCTCCCCTCAGCCCTTCTGAAGTTGGACTCAGTAGAATAACTCTTGCTTTGCTTCAAAATAACTGAATCAGGATTCTGAACCTTGGTTCTGAAAGCTGGCACTCAAGATACATGGAAGCACCACTAGCTGAGGCCCTTGGGAAGTATATATGCAAGTGGCTGAGACAAGAACGGGCAAAGTTTGCATTCCCTATCCCATGCACGTGGCTTTCCTACCTTGGGAGTCGCAATATGCAGGTGCATTCCCAGCTTTGCAGCACTCATCATGATGGAGTGGAGGACGTTGTTTCCGTCCCCAATCCAGGTGATAGTGAGCCCCTTCAGCCCACCGTAGTGCTCCTGCCAAACGAATCAGACAGCCCTGGGGTTACGTTTCAAGCGAACTGAGCAAGCTGATGCTGTAGGTAGGAGGGGTTGATCAGACAGGTCTAGAGCAAAGAAGGCTGGTGACTCTCAAATGCTAGCTGTGCAGAACCATACCTTTAATTAACTTACTGCAACTATAGGATGGTCAGGGAAGGAAAGTCCTCCATGTCTTACATGAAGGCCAAAGTGCTGTGGCTTTCTCCAGTGAAGGACACATTGACATATATGCCATATGGTAAGGCCCAGGCTGAGAGACTCGGCACCAGACACACAGTAACTTTAGCACCAAAGCCATACAGCCATGGTTTGGTGCTCATAATTATGACTGAATAGTAGAAATTCTTAATTTAGAGGCCGTCCTAATGTCTAAGATGCACTCCTTCCAGCTTTCTCCCAAATTGTGAAAATAACCCTGTTCAGGTTTCCTCTGGCTTGGTTGTCTCTACATGATGTTCCCTGTGGCCATGGCAGTGGCCATGGCCTTGGAGTGCATTTTAACCATCACAGTTGTACAGTACAGCAAAGAGCAATACTTTGAAAGCAGCTGTGCCACTCACGGCTTGCAGGGCTTGCGCTCTGTTCTACAGCCAAAGAATGCAGTGATTTTTTAAAAATGTGGATTACCCAAACTTGAAACAGCATTACAGTGTTAACTGTTGCTCTGCTTGATGGCAGTTACAGGCTGTATATATGCAGCTGCTTTGGCCCTCAGCCACCCAACAGATAAGGCCAAAGGAGGAACAAGAGTAACAGGAATTTCCTATTTCCAGAGCAGGACAACTTGAGGCCCTTTAGCAAGCCTTATTTTAAATAAGCATATTTATAGGTACTCAAGCTGATACCAGAAAGTTTGTAAAGACATAACCAAACACTTGTATATGCCTGCTCTGTACAGCTCCACCTCACTAAAGATACAATGGAGAGCCTTTTATTCTTAGTTCAAAACTGGGCCATGCTACAATTGATTGCATTGTAGTAGCTGGAAGCCAGACAGTGTCTCAACACTTTGTGTAACGTGAATTAATGCTTGTCAGAGAGTATAAGCATCCATACTGTAGAGCTGTACTAACTGGCAACCTTGCAGGCAGTCACAGCAAAGATGCCAAAAGACTGAACAGGAAAAGGGCTGGAACTACCCCCTCCTCTCCTGTCAGCAGCTTCTCCTAAACAAATAGTTGTGAAGTTGTTCCACACCAAAGTTATTGGCATTTCTGCCAGTGACCACAACTTTGAGTCAAAAATAGTAGCACTTGAAATATTGAATAACACAAAAAAGCCTAGGCTGCCTACAGTTTAAAGGCTAAAACTACAGTATTGTTAAACTATTGTTTTTTTCAGTTGAAGTTTGTTAGCAGCAGGTTCATTGGAAGAGGTTTGATGCAAGGAGAGCAAACGAGGACTTTGTGGCGTGGAAGTTATTTCAGTATAACAGCTCTTCAGGTCTCTAAGGGTCTTTCAAAATCCTTCCACATCTCCTAGCAATGGTGCTCCTAGGAGAAGGCCAAACTAAAGCATTTATTTAAGGTGGTGTTTCCACCTAGGACTTAGTGATAGCTGAGACATGAACCCACAGCCAGAAGCAAATGAGACTGCCCTGCATTCTTTTGATCTTACTGTTTAAAAATAGATATCTCAGCCTGTAATGCTCAAAGCACTAACTAGTGAGTCACAAATACACTGCTGTGTTAAATAACTTCCACCTTATTACCAGCTGCTACTCTGCATTAAAAGCAGCACAGTGCATACTAAATACTTTTCTGTTTTCCCAAGCTGCTAGCTGTTACAGATAAAATACAAAGTGCTGGAGATATCTGTATAATGACTCTCAATATGGACTGCAAATTGCAAAGCCACATCTGCAGTGACTACTGTACAGAGTGGACATAGCTGAGCTAATCTTAATGAAGACATTTAGCTAATGGAAGAAGGCGTAGTCAAGGTAGAATCAAGCTGTGTGTGTGCTAGTGGAGCCTGTTTTATATCCTGTGCTAAGCTTTATGCTGCCACTGGTACACTGCTGCTGTAACTCAAACCTCTTCATCTAAAGCCAGCTCACTATGACTGCGACTGTACTGCTTATATGCATACATCCTGAGCTTCCAAGAAAGATGAGATGATTGTGTTGTGAGGAAATACAAAAGCTACTGTTTATGACATATACGGGGTTTTCCCCTGTTTTATAGTATCTGCTTATACAACTGCAGAGAGAAAATCTTGCTAGAAGTGTTTAGCCACAATGGTAACAATAAAGGTTAAACCAGAACCTTTACAATCCATGATGATCACCTGAGCCTCTGAAGGTATTTTTCCCCTCACATGCCTCCCCAGTTTTTCCGAACTCTGTTATATTGATATAGGCTTTTTACCTGCTTGGGTGTTCTGCAGTTTCTCTTTGCCTTGGGAATCTGACTTCAAAATACTTGTACTCCATAGCCATAGAAAAAATAATGCATTTAGAAAGTCTAGAGCCTTTCTCCTTTATGAATGCCTCGGCAAACAGTGATTGCTGCTTTAGTGACACAAAACTTGTCTTTGCTATTCTCATGAAAAATCCCTGTTAAATAGTCAATTTGACAGTCAACTTTCTCATCTTCATGCTGCTTTTACAATGTGTCATTCTGTTCTTATTCATGATTGCAGTGTATCAGTGTATCAACTGTGGGAAAAACCAGGCAGGCTCAGTGATTTAGCACTGTTGCATTTTTACAGAAGACTGCTTTAACTAACCAGGGACCTTCGTGTCTGCCTCTGCCTGGACTTGTTTCCAACTAGGCTGAGACTCTGACAGCATTATAGATTACTTCTGAAAGGTTTGACCGCAACAGTCATAACAGCCCTCAATTAAAAAAAGCTTTTGAATGAATCAATAATCTGTCAAAATTTAAAATCGAAAGCAAGGGATCAGTCAAAGCACTAGCCCTTTTGGAGACAGTGCAATCCAGTAAATGAGAAACTGGGCAAACTTGGATGTAATAGCTTGCAAACTGAACTGAACACAGATGCTGGGCCAGTTATCCTTCTCACTTTCACACTGGGTTTTGTCATGTTATCAAAACAGCGTATTCTAGACCAGTCCGGACCTTAGCTGGGATTTCTAATTCTTAGAATAACAATGATGATGGTGTATTTGAAGGCTAATAATTTAAGCTCTTTGGGTCACATATTGAGGAAAAGTTGAGAATATACAGCAGCCCTCTTCAAGCTGGGCAACACAATTTTTGGCACGATTTAAAAAGGAATCACTGATGTGTTTCTTATGTCAACCATTTATTTCTGAAAAAGAAATTTCCCTTCAAACCAGTGACATAAAAAGCTAGTGTCATATGGATCCACTCTAATTACCAGTCTGGCCATCCTGCAGTCAGCTACAAGTTAGCTGATTTGGCCAGTGACATTAATATCAATTGAATCAATGTCAATACACAGTTTGTCCCTGGAATACAGATTGTGTGATGCTGCCCTCCAGCCAAGCTTCACAGAGCAGAAGTTGTGAGGCACAGCTTCTGCCCAGGGGACAGAGAGGCACTGGGTGGACTCAGCAAGTGGCTGTTACATCCCTTCAGCATAGACAGAGAAGTAAAGTGGCTCTGTGCATGCACAGTACCAGCATGCAAACGCATAGTCTTTAAAGGCCAAACCCCAAACCCTCAAAATCAGATTGCATAATGTTTACAACCATTTCTAGGGGGTTGTAAAGCAACTCAGCAAAAAAAGCAACTGAGCAAACTCAGTTTAACCCAACTTTCAAGGGAGAGGGAAGCATGTATGCTAAGGAAAACATCCCTCTTGGCATAATAGAGGGCATTGATCCTGACCACAGTTTTAAAGGACAGAGCCAGCTTAGATATCAAATGTGAGGGGATCCAGGTTGCTCAGGAAGAAGGCACTGGGCAACAGGATGTTAAATCTGAAAAATGTCACACCAGTATCCATGACAGGAGCACGCTTTGTGATCTGACAAGAACACCTTGAATACAGAATGAGAACTGACGGCCCTCATAATAAACCATCTGCATTGTTTGGGGAATGCAACAGACTGTACTAAAATAACCACACTAAAATGCACCTGTGAAAAGGGAGTAAGAAGCCATAAGCAAGAAGACACTCTGACAAAACAAACCAGGAAATGAGGCAGCTTCAGACCAAAGAAAAAGTGCTCAAAGAGGATTCAAGGCAGCACATGACAAAATTCATAGGATTTAGAAAATGGAAGAATAAAAATGTGCTAAGCATGAAGAGGCCCAGAGTGCTTGTAGTGTTCCATTGGCAAATGCAGGAGAAAAAAGAAGAGAAAAAAAAAAAAAAAAAAAAGTACATTTTGGGTATGTACTGACAGCAGGGAGGAGCAGATCCAGGGAAGAAAATCATTAGTGAGATAAGGAAGAGTAATTTTTAAAGAAAAATAGGCTGCACAAAATCTGTTTTTACATTTAAATGTAAGGCTAGCAGTCTGTGCCACTATTGTAGTTTGTATGTATGTACAAAATAAATTGCCATTGCATTGCAGGAAAGCAGTCCAAATGTTATATGTGACCTTTCAACTCATTTAAAGAATCGGTGCTATTATTCAGCATCCCTATATTAATCTTCTTGCAGGCAGTACTTGGATAACATCTTTTTACCCTGCCAAAAATCCCACAAGAAGTTTGATTGCGGTAAGTAACAACTAGACCCTGTGGCTCACACTTCTTCAAGTGTTAATCCTACTTCAGTGACATGGTAAAGTTCATTATGTGCTTAAAATGCCACTTTATTACGTGCTACTGGCTGTAAGACTAGTCTTCTTCACCTCAGTGCACAGTGCAGAGCAGAAAAAAAGGCAGCAGACGGGCAGGTCAGAAATGGAAAGAGCAGGTAGTGCCAAAACCCACAGTGTGCTGCTGAGAGCTCCCCCCTGCCTGCCCCTTTCTCCTGGGTAAGAAAGCAAGAATGGAAAGTGGGTCAGAAACCAGTGGCATAGCATGCCCTTGGCAAAGTGGGACAGCCACCCAGCTGCCCTCTGAAAACCTTCTGACAAACTCTGGGCTAAGGAACATGCTGGAAAGACTGGGAGAGGGATGAACACAATTGGAGTGTGCAAAAATGAGCAGTGCACTGCTTATCAGGCTGGATGGGAAAGTGCTGCAAATTTTAAAAAGCTTCCATGGCTGTTCAAAAGCTGAGCCATTCCTTAAAACCTCTGCAAGTGCTTGCTTTGTCATGATACCTCTCCATGCCAAAGGTTTCTTTAGTTTGAGCACCAACTGTTATGGTCCTGTTTCCTCATCATGTAAAATGGGCAGAGACAGCTCCTTCCAAAGACGTAGTCCCCAGTGCTTGATGCAGGACACACACCTGCACTTCCTGCTGACCTAGATATTCAAACCAAAGCAAAGTCCACCCTGTGGCCTTATGTTCACCTGGACCTTCTACCATGGTTGCCCTATACAAGGACACAATGGAGGAGGAGCAGAGGATGATCAACAGGGCATGCACTCATTCTGCTGATCTCCATAGGTTTCCTCCCAAGATCAGTGGAGAAAGAGAAGCATCTCTAGAAGGTGATTGAGAAGCTCAGCAGTCTCTCTTCACTGACTGGAGATGGAGTACAGGGCAACAGCACTCTGAACTCTGGTGCTGTAGTCAGTGGCCTGAATAAAACCAGGTTTAGGGGCAGAGATATCAATAAATGTGTAGACTATGAGTCACAGATTATTCCTGAAGCCTGTTATTCACAAGTGATAAAATGCTAATAATTAAGGTGTTTGCAAGTCAGAACTGCCTGCAAAACACAACCATAAGATTCACCTGTTTTACAGTTGCACACAGTGTTAAAATGAAATTATGACATTTAATGATTGATGATGTTCTCATTATAGCTTACTGACTGACGTAATTTGAACAGTTCATTGAGGCTGGCTCAGTGACATCTTGCAAAGGTACTTTATCCTGAGGTATGTGAAGCATTGAAGTCTCAAGTTGCCAATTTTTGCTGGTCTTTTCACTTTAAGTATAGAAAATTCTATGGAAAATACTAATCAAAGTAAGGAAAAAGTAATTTTCACTAACTATATGAGTCTTTCAGTATTTCAAGTTTAAGGCATGAATAATTTAGTATTACTCTCACTAGCTCTTTTCCACATACTGAATGTCCCATAGCAAAGTCTCTGAGAGCTGAGAAACGCAGCTGAGTGAATCAGGAAATTATTCTGTCCTCCCTTTTTCAAGCAGTGTGATTTGTATTCATTTAGAAAGTAAACAAGGTCAGAGGAGTTCATCATAGTTGTCAACCAGCCCTGCAGTGTAATATTCTTTTTTATAAGCCAGTTCCTCAATTGATTGTAAAAGAGCATAGTCCTTCTGTTCACAGATAAACATCTAGTATTCTGTGTAAAACATTATCCTGATGTCAAATTGACTATTTCGTTAGATTAAACTACTAAATATGATCTTTTTAAACTATCCTTTGATGTAAGCAAAGTTTAAATAGGTTTAAGTGCCTGAGCACTAGGCATTTGCACAGGTAGCATTAACTGGCTTTTTAAAACAAATTTCTCCAGCCAATTTCCTAATATATGGACAATGATTACTTTTAAATGGTTCATAGGTTAGGAAGGAATCAAGAGTGAACTACTGAGTTTTCTTAAGTCAGTGGAAAAACTTCCACTGGCTTTGGTTGAGCCAACATCTCACCTTTATCTTAATATGTAAAACCTCCGACACATTTTTTGAATCGAGCTCGGTTCCAATGAAGTACTTAATTTTATGTTTAACTTCAGTCCCACTACAGCTGATAGGGCTAGGTAATTGTTTAAATTAAACAGGTCCTTAATTATATTACTGGATGAAGATCTCTTTAACTAACAAATGCCATTTAATTACTTCCCAAGACCAAGACTTAGGAAAAAAAAATTGTTATTTAACAGGGATAATGTTGTTACCTGAAGAGTTAGGTAATCAGCTAAAATCTGGAGAGGATGGTATAAATCAGACAATCCATTGATTATTGGGATCGTGGCTTCTTTCGTCATTAGTTCCAGATCGTTATGCTTATAAACGCGAGCCAAGATTGCATTTGTCATGCTGGACAGCACCCTAGAGGATGGCAGAAAATACCCAAGTCAAACATAATAAATATATCCCTGTTCCACTTTTCAATGTGCAACACATAAATATTAATGAGAAGTAGCAACGAATCTATTTTTTTCAACTATCTGAATAATTTATCGAGCCTGCGTAACACACTTAAATGCAGACATTTAACAAGCTGCTAAAAAGCAGTTTTACTTATTAACAAGCTATAGTAAGTAAATGAAAACGGCTGCTGTATTTTATGGTTTTTTCTCTTTAGCATTTGAATGTAGCTACAGATGTAATACCAATAAATGTTAAATTATCTGAACTAGGATAAGAAATTGCATGACACCGTAGCATTTGAAGAATTTGGTAACTTCAAAAGAGGTAAGGTAAGGTATAGGGTTTCTTGAGTCTTTTAGCAAAGAACTAATGTAGCATTGACTGAATAGTGCAGTGGCTTTGTATGGTAGCCTGACCTTTGTGAGGATTAGGAATACAGATCTGTCTTAGATTACCACAATTATTTACTGATCTTAATGAACACATAAACAGCAAGACAACAAGCCTGTTCTCTCTCCTACCTACACACCTGTGTATTGACACACATGGTATCAGCATTGAAGTGATGCCCAAATTTGTAACTTGGTATATGGCTAGGAGCGTGCAGGAGTCACTACCACCCTGGCCTTAATTTCATTTGCCAAAGTGTGAAAGACTCGGAGATTAGCATAGTGGATTAGCGTAGTATACTCAATATGCTCTGAATTCATTAGATAAATTAAATGTGGATTGGATCTCTGTACTTCTGTGTTTTAATCAGGCCCTGAAGCCTGACTTTGAAGTAGCATTTTGTGTATTTTCATGTTATCTCTAATAGGACCTTGAAACAAATCAAGGAAGAGTCTGAATAGAAAAGTATGAAATATCATTGCAGTATCTATCTTCCTGATTAGCCATGAAGAATTCCGGTATCTCCTTTTGTGGAAATATGGCTGTTAATGCCATGGCCTTTACACAGACAAATCTCCTGATGAAGTCAGTAACAAATATTTTGTACTGACACCAGACATTCCTCATACAAGCAAAACTCTTAGAAAATGTTACAAGATTCCTTGTAGAGCTCTTTCTGAAGAAAAGACTGCCAATAGCAGAAACAGGTGAAAAGGAGGAACTTAACAAAGTATTTACTGATTGCAAAGTATTGGAACAGTTCTGATGGTTTATTTCTACTTAGCCCATTTCTTTTTCTCTGTGTATGTGTTTATTTTAGCTTGAAGCATGTGACTGTGGAAAACCTGTTCTGTTCTGAACTGGTCATCAGGGATGGGATGCACAGTCCCTTTTGTTAGCCATCTGACAGGTGTTCACCCTAAACAAGACGTAGCCAGTCCTACCAGTCAAGGAAAAAGAGGCAATCACACTGGGAAACTAACTAGTTTCCTTAGACATTTTTTTTCCCCAGGATGTCAGGACAGTTGATTCCTACTCAACACAACTGATAAACGATTTAAAGAACATGGTTCCTTTACAGAGTATGACGTTAAGAGGAAATTCAGTCATAATCAATTAGCAGTTAGTGAAAACTGCTGGATTTTCTTCCTTAATCTGTTGAAAGTAGGTACTATACTTATTAGACAACCAGCAAGACATCAGACAGTCCTTCTCCCAGAATCACTAGGTGTCATATCTTATATCTTATAATAGGAAACTCAGGTGGAAACTGGGTTCATTCTTTGTAAAATCAAAACCAAATTGAATTCAGCAAAAGAAAAAAACTGACCTCATCTGAGGAGATTAAATCTCCTGTAATCAGACCAATTTAAAGGAAATTATGTAAGGCTGGGATTGCATAGGAAGAAAGACCTGGCTAGGTAAGAGTCTTTACTGAAGATGAAGTTTTGGGAGGTGAGGGAGAGTTAAGCACAGGTTCATCAGGTGACTTTTTATTTAAGATTCCTATGTTATCACCAACTACAAGGTCTTCTCTTTTCATTTTTTGCAAGACTGTAAGCCTATAAACTTAAAAATCCCAGAGCCTGAAAACATATGAACATATTAGAATGCTGCATATCTCTCTTCTCAAAGTAACCTTTCTACAGAGAAAAGCTGGACATTTTTACTCTAGTGTATCCTCTGAGGAATCCAAAATTAAACACAAATAAAAGTATGTCTTTTCTTGTGTGGCTGATCTATGAATTTGAAAATGGGGTATTTGCATATATTTTGTGTAGAATATTGCTATCCAGGATAGTTTTGGTTTTATTTTCAAAGTATGTATCCATTCAAAAGGTTTAAATTTCTGATAAGGATACTTCATTGTCATTCATAGTCTTACAGGGGCATATAGTGGATGTGTTCTTGGTGTAAGTGGTGAGAAGTAAATCCATTCCCCACAGATGCAAAAATTCATTCCCTAATAATGCCAGTGGACTGGTAAGATCATCCTATAAGTTCTCCACTGCTGTCACTGAACCTTATGGCCACTATAGTGGTGCACAATGGAACTGCTCTACAGTGGAAAATACAGATACAGTACTTATATTTCATTTAACATAATATATCAAACATGCTAAACAGCACTGAAAGGCTTAGAGCTCCTTAATGGGTAGTAACTTTTTGCTACTGCGTCAGCATAAATGTAAATGTCTTGTGAAGTGTGGAAGAACTGTATCATGAGCAGGTAATAAGTCACTAAAACTATGTTCACAGCAGAAATGCTTTCAACCCTTACCTGCAGCAATTCTAATAAACCCCACAACTTTTATAGATCTGTGCCCGTTTTTGCTTTAAGTTTCAATCTCAAGTACTTCTAAGGCCTTCAGAGCCCCAGACACATGGCTGTAAATATTTAAAATACCCTCTGGGTCTACTACAGGCATTCTTTTTTTTTATTCTTACATTAACTGAATGAGGTTGGGATGTTATCCTTCATTCACAAGAAATGCCAAGGAATTAACACTCCGGTTGTTCTTTTGGGTAAATTGCTCAGCCTTGATTATGCAATGTTAATAATAATTCTGCTAATGAGAGCAGGAGCGAAGCAGAGCTTGTGGGGCTCTGTAAAGACTTGGGAAGCCCTCACTCCACTGCAGAAGGTGAGTGCTGTGACTCAGCAGAAGAGCAAAATCCTCCTGTCAGGGACTTGACCTGTGAGAGCAAGCAGTGACAGAGAAAAGAGGGGCTGAAGGCTTGCATGGGAAGTGGGTATTGTGGGAGATTTGTCCATGGAATTGGAACTCCTCCAGAATGGCTGGAAGATTTGCTTGCTTCTACTTTTTTGCTTTATTTCTTGTAGTTTATTGTCTTTCTTTTTCCCTTTTGCTTATGCAAACAAAGCACATTCAAGAGACTGTGAACCGAAGATTTAATGTCCCTTTATTTATCCCACTTGGGAAGAAGAAGAAATGAAAACTGGCCTATACAAAGCATGTCTGTGTATCAGAACACACCTCGATTTGCTGCAGGGCTGGCATCTGAATGGTAGAAAGCCAGAGAGGGTGACGGTCCTACACATCTGGTGCGATGGTGCTTGTAGAGGTAATTGCAGGGGAGCACTGTGTAATGGCCCTGACCACATCTTTCCCCTTCCTGGAGGTTTGGCTTCTGGGGCTCAGAGCCACCTTTGCAATAACGCAGCCGAGGGCTCTCCTTCA
>JAVJGJ010000014.1:82742291-82757815 GCA_035590215.1 Microhierax caerulescens
AAGAAGAAAAAAGAAAAGAAAAGAAGAAAAAAGAAGAAAAAAGAAAAGAAAAAAGAAAAAGAAAAGAAAAGAAAAGAGAAAGGGAAAAAGGGGAGAAAAAGGAAAAAAAGTTAAAAGCTGCTTGGGCTGGTTGTAGCCAGTAGATGGCACTGCAGACATCTCCAGGACTGCAGTTTCAACGTGGTTTTTGCCCAGGCTTGCCGAAGATTAAGAAGTTGACCCTACAGCTACTCTTCAAAAAAGGATTAAACCAGAGGTGAACAGTGAAACGTTTCACAGATGAAACCAAGAAACTAGGTTCAGGTGGCAGGTCTGAGCCCCACAGCTGTGCCCCTAACACAGAGCAGATCTTATTAACTTTCATCCCGTACAGGTAGCAGGATTGAGGTGAGGTCTTCCACTTTGCATCAGTTCAGCCACTCTCTAGCCTTTAAAATACAAAAGATCAAAATAATACTGGAAAATCATTGCCTCAATTTCCTTAAAAGTCAGATTAAAATTAACGATGCTCCAGACCCCACCTGAAGGGCAAATCTCTGCTCTGTCCAGCCAGTGTGTACTCATTTTATTGAATGAGCCCAATTTTACTTTCCTTTTGTTCTGATTAGAGATTGCTCCAAATCTCATTAAGATTAGAGTCAGACACAGCAAACTTTTAAGACTTAAGCATCACTTATTCTACTATTACTTTTTGCTGTTAGCACTATACATTTGCTGGTTGCTTTGCCCTCCTTTCTTGGTTATACAGAAGCATTTTTATATTAAGGCAGGAAAAATTATTAGTTTTCCTCAAATACTTTCACCTCCTCTCTGCAGCTCAGACACAAACACTGTATTTATGGGAATGTACATGCAAACTGTTGCCTAAACATTACAGCCTATCTATTCAATGCAAGTTTTTAAGTCAAGAGCTCAAGGATGAAATGTTATTTGCAGTAACTTTTCCTGTCCAACTTCTTGTGTTTTCTTCCAAAGTCATATACAATTATGTCGGTGATTTATCCCTGCAAGTTCCACACAATACAAAAGCTCTGCATTTTAGCCTTTTTAAATGCATACGCTTTGGTAGATGTTTCACAGTCCAGGCAGACTCCCATGGACATGTTCTGTTTTCTATAAATAATGCCCAGGTAGAAAAAGAGGAATCTGGCCATTTATTCAGAACTGCCAGACGTCAGGCAGCCCAGTTGGATCTACCACCTGGAGTCTGTGTACATAGCAGAGTCCTAATGTGTTGGGCTTTCTGCTCATGAACTGGCCATCTGTGCAGGGCCTGGGAACATATTTCTATCCAAAACTTTCCATCTGGAAATACAGGAGCTCTGCTCTCTAGCTTTGTATATAGTTGCAGAGACAGAACCTTTGCTTCAAATTCTTTCATCCAGACTACTAGTAGAAAGAAAAAAATGATGACTTTTGAAGACATACAGGCACCAGTTCAGCAAATAAGCACATGATAGGGTGCTTTGTTAAACTGGAAGATCTAATCCTCTTTGTTGTCACAAGCTGGTCATATCCAAAGCCACATGCTAACTGTTTATATGAATCTTGGTACCTTCAAAAAACTGTATTAAATGTTCATACTGCAGAGTCAGAATAGATTGTTATTTCATGTCCACACTTCTTACTACTGTTAGTTTTCAGAAATTGACAGTTTTATGCCTCAGGCTGTGGCACGTTATTGAGCCCATTTTAAGTTTTATTGAGCAAACTCTTTCACATAGGACATGAGTGCTGGCAGATCTCCGTTCCAGCCTGTCCCTGCTACACTGGGTAAGTAAGTGGGTCAAAGTGAATCCTGTAGTTCACACATTGGGTATAGAGTTGTGTGGCTGCCTCGCCGTCACCTGGAGACATACACAGCCATCTTCTCAAACTCATAGGAAGAATCCTTTTTTAGAACTCAAGACATCTTGATTTGGATTTATTAGTTTCCTCACTGCCTGCCAGGACTTTTTCAGTTTAGACCAATAACGAAGAACGCTTTTAGGCAGCAATTACAGGAATATTCCTAAAGTAGAAGCCTAAAAACTGATAAGCAGTTTTTTAAACTACCACTCTCAGTGGTAAGCTAAGAGTACTCTTGTCCCCTCTTTACCATGGCCAAGCTAAATAGTACCAGCCATTCTAACAAAAAGCAGACCCTGTACTCCTGCCATGTAATACCATCACGACTACATTAGAACACATGAAGTGATGCTATTTTTTCTATGACTGTATGTAGTAGTCTTCAGGCATGGACATCATGTTCCTCTCACCCCGCTGCTTAAGATGAGTGAGTTGGGAGTAATTCCACCAAAGCCAGTGGCAGTGAACCTCTCTAGAGCTGTTAAGACCTTGGATATTCCAGTGCAGAACAAAAGAAGGTATATAGAGCTTTTCTGCCTCTATTGTTTCCTCTCCATTTCTACGCTGTGACATATTGTCTGCATTCAGCATCTGTGAAATGGTTGGATTTATTTATGACTTGTTCAGTAAAACATAACTGCAGCTGTATATTTTCAGAGCAATAGTGACAATCAGAATATTTTAGACCAAAGCTATAACAAAAACAGGGCATTCACCTTTATGCCATGCCTGAGGTTGTTTATTTTACAAGTAATATATGACCATGTGGAATACCTTTGTTTTCAAAAAGCACACAAGGTTTTATGCAGAATAGGTATGGGATTCTGACTGCAGACTGATGACATTTTCCAGTATAATAGTAGAGATGTCACATTTTCCAATATAACAGCCAGCAATAGCAATATATCTAGTAGGCTCCACAAAACCGGGTTTACTTTGCCAATACCTTATGGAAGTTACTTGTAGTTCTTTACGAAACTTCACTAAAACTTACACCACCACTAAAACTCTTAGAAACAGTAAAATAATGTGGGTTTTAGAAATATGCATTAGGACAAGATTATGTTCAAGAGAATAAAGGGGCAATGAATTATACCACAGGAAGCTGTACGTTATTCATTACAGTTGCAATTTCATCAGAATAAAACAGTTTAGAGGCATTTGAAAAGCCACAAACATCAACTATTCTCTTACAACACATTATAAATTAATGTTTTGATTATCTTTGATTGATCTTGGAGACTGGGAGAAGTGCTTAAAGACTGGGGGAAAGGAAATGTCATCCCTATCTTCAAGAAGGGCAAGAAGGAGGACCCAAGAATTACAGACTGGTTAGCCTCACCTTGATTTCTGGAAAGGTGATGGAGCAGCTAATCCTGTACAGCATTTCCAGGTGAAAGGACAAGAGAATCATCAGGCGTAGTCAGGATGGCTTCACTGAGGGGAAGTCATGCTTGGCCAATTTGATAAACTTCTCTGACGAAATGACTGGCCTGGTAGAGGAGGGGAGAGCAGTGGGTATTGTCTACCTGGACTTCATACGGCCCTTGACACTGTCTCCCATAAGACCCTCATAGACAAGCTGTTGATGTATAGGCTGAATGAGTAGACAGTGAGGTTGGTTGAGAACTGGCTGAATGAGCAGGTGATCAGTGGCACAAAGTCTAGTTGGAGGCCAGTGACTAGCAGCATACCCCAGGGCTCAGTACTGGGTCCAGTCCTGTTTATCATCTTCATTAATGATCTGCATGATGGGGCGGAGTGTGCTCTCAGCAATTTTGCTGATGGCACAAAACTGGGAGGAGTGGGTGATACACCAGAGGGTTGTGCTGCCATCCAGAGGGACCTCAACAGGCTGGAGAAATGTGCTGACAGGAACCCCGTGAAGCTCAGCAAGAAGTGTAAAGTCTTGCACCTAAGGAAGAACAACCCTATGGACCAGTACATGCTGGAGGCCACCCAGCTAGGAAGCAGCTTGGCAGCTTGGTGGACACCAAGTTCAACGTGAGCCAGCAACATGCTGTTTCAGCAAAGGCAGTGAATGGTATCCGGGGCTGCACTAGACAAAGGAGGTCGAGGGAGGCCATCCTTCCCCTTTATTCAGCACTGGTAAGACCATACCTGGAGTGTCCAGTTCTGGGCTCCTCCGTACAAGAGAGACGTGGACATACTGGAGAGAGTCAGTATGACCATGTTAACAAAGGGCTTTCAAGATGACTAAGGGATTGGAGCATCTTTCATATGAGGAGGGGAGGGGAGAGGACTTAAGGGGAATCTTACTAATGTATAAAAATACCTGAAGAGAGGGTGCAAAGAGGATGGAGCCAGGTGCTTTTCAGTGGCACAATGGGCACAAACTGAAACATGGGAGGCTCCCTCTGCACATCGGGAAACAGTTTTTTTACTGAAAGGGTGACTGAGCACTGGAATAGGTTGCCCCAGAACATTGTGGTGTCTCCATCCTTGTTGCTATTCAAAAGCTTCCTGGACATAGTCCTGGGCAACCGGCTCTCTAGGTGGCCCTGTTTGAGCAGGGTATTTGGACCAGATGACCTCCAGAGGTCTCTTTCAACCTCAACCATTCTGTGGTTGTTTCAATAATGTTGTTCTTCCTAGGCATAGGAACAGCAGGACTTCTGAAAAGACTTCCATGGTGTTAATATATGGCAACAATCTCCTACACACTGCATAGAGTAGACTTTGTAATCAGTGCTTTCCAAGTCTCTACTCCTTTGTAAAGAAACACACCGATTTTCATCTAGTTGTTCCTGAGAGCTGCAAAGTTTATTTAGATTAATCTTATCACCAGAACCTTGTCCCACAAGTGACCTCTTTCAAGATACTGAAGATGCAACTCATGGGAAATGCTATTTGAGATGACTCAAGTATTTTATAAACAAACACTCCAATCCACTTCAATGTCCATTTTCATTGGACATTAGAAAATTGTATTAAATTAGCTTATTTCGCTAAAAGGAACACATATGACCCCACATTTGTTTTGAGTTAGCAATTCCAAGGGAGAAGTCATGTAAGTGAAAAAGCAGCTGAAATGCATAATTTCCATGGACAGAAAAAACTTGAGGCTGCCTTTGAAACAAAGTCTTAGGCTTAGAGGACTTAAGACCAATTAACTGAAGGTGTGAAGTTAATGCACAGAAGTTAAACTGCATTAAACTCCCTTGTGGAAGCTCTCAATCAGAAATAAATTGTTTTTATTTCACTGGTGCTTAATCCCTCTTGGAAGAACTTATGTGCATTAACTTCCACCCTTAAGCTAATTCATTCGAACTTTCCTGAGCTTCCCCTTCCATAAGCCTTCAAAAGCTAAGGACTAAATAGTGCTTCTCTCTGAATACAGAAGCATGAAGGATAAAGAGATTCAGAGAATTCGTCATTACCTGCCCATGCACCAGTATTGCAGACAACAAGAAACTGGACTAAAAACTCTGGAATTAAAAGTTAGGTGGTCTTCACAGAGAGGGAATGCACAAGAGAAACCCATTCATAAGTCCTGCTTATCTGGAGAAAACAGAAAGCAACAAGTAGTCTCCATAAGGACAAGGATCACCAGGTAAATAGGTGTGCCAGACCATATATAGGCAAATTCAGAAATGCTTGTGGTTACTGCATCTGCTTCTTCCTTCCATTATTTTTTCCTTTTCCCTCACACTTTGTAAAAAACCATGTGAATATTCAGCAAATTTCCTGTCCCTTTGCAAAGGAGAAGTCAGCTTAAGGGATGCTGGGCCAACTTAAATGTGAGAAGGGCAAGCTTCTCCTTCCTTGATGCGTCACCAATTCATAGTTATTCCTTGCTAAGATGCAAGAACATGAATGATTTATTTCAGTGGTCCCACTGACTTCAGAACAACTACCATGTAAATAAAGACATGTATACATTTCTGTGTTTACAGGACTGCATCCTAAAAGAATAATGTTCCAGTGCCTGATCATATTAGGCTAATACTCTGGAGTCTCCATCAAGTTATCTTTCCTGGAGGTAATCATGCTAATCCCCCCGCCCCTAATTTGTATCAAGGCATTAGTATGATTCCCAGCCAAAACACATACTCTGAAATGTGACAACAGTAATGCACAATACAGTAGAAAAACATTTTTTGGAAATTGCACAGAATAAAATTTGCGATGCTTACTGAAATAATGTTAGGAAATGTGCATCTTGCCAGTACAACTAGGAGCTTACACCAGAAATGCTTCTTTCTGACAGTTACTTTATTTATGATCTATCATGTTTTGGAATGGTTTGGTGAAATTTCAGTGACTAAAGCGATGTCCTTGTGACATTAATATGAAAGGTGAAACACAATTAGCTACCTTTTCCTATTTTTGCTTTCAATCTTTAGGTTTCTCCTGAGTAGAAGTTACTAAACACAAAAATATGCAGTGTTTTTCAGTATGTACTCACACTATATAATTTCTTGTAAAATCTGACTGTGACATTGCTCAGACCTACCTGTTTCTGTAGATAATCTTGTTCTTGTGCTTCTCTTCTCAAAAATCATGGCCAAAGATTTTCCTTGCATCAAAGGCAAATACTAGACATGAAAATTGAAAGCTTTTCAATTTTATAGTCATTATACAATTTACAGTGTGAAATATTTCTTTCACATTTTAATTCAGCATTAGAGAAGTTATACAGGTGTGTTTTTAGCTGTAGCTTTGCCTTCCTGCCCTTCAAGGAATCTATGAGCAGTGGAAAGGTTAAAGGGAAAGAAGCAAACAAATATTGTTCTAGGGACAAAAAGCATCTGCATTTTGGCACTCAATTTGAGCTAGCATTAAGGAGAAGTCTGATTCTAATTTAATACCATGCAGGGAAGTGTCTTCCATTTCCTACATTTCGTGCTCCAGGAACACCATGTGTGATGGATGGGGTTAGCTAACAACAGGGAGTTAGCTATGCAAAGCTGTTTAAACTTTTCACTTGCAAAGTCCTCTGAAGTATTTAAAGAATATCTCTGAACACAAAGGAAGGCCCTTTGATTTGTAGCACACAATTTACAGTATTTATGAATTCAGGTGATGTTGTTTAGGATGAGACAGCTGAATGGCTCATTCCCAATACTCTTCAGAACAATATTTATTTCAACATCTGATCGACCAATTACAGTTAAAGCATTTTACCTCTCCTTTGTTCTTTATCCTTTGTTTCAAATCTGAGGCCATCCACAGCAAATACTTCAGCTCATCTGCTGTGTAGTTCTGTAGAGTAAGGAGGTCACGACCTCTGAGCTGAACATTCATTTGAGCTGATGGCCCATACCTGTGTCGAAAGAGCAAAAAATATATGCTTTTTGTCATTTGACACAAAATTGTTCTCATGCTCAAGCTAATGAGCAAGCAGCTGAAATCATTCCCACTCCTCTCATTTGACCCCGATGGATCGGCTTGATGGACTGTGTTAATGAGTTTAAATAACTTTTACTGTCAGACAACACATGCCACTATGCACTATATTGATCACCCCCCTAACAGTGTCTCAAATTATATTATAAACTGTAATTAGATGTAGTTTCTTTTGCCTTCTGATATGTATATGCAAACTGTCTTTTGGGGACACGGAATATGAGGAATGGATCTTGGTGCTCCTTCTCCCTCCTTTGTGCTTTGTGGATGAGTAGACACTTGCCATGTTCCGCCAGCAACAATACAAATGGTGGCATTTAGATGTGTATGAAATCTCTTTTGTGTATGTGATCTCTTGATCACACCGGGGAAGAGGGTAAAAAACCCCAACAAAATAGCCATGTGCTGTGGTCCTTCTACCACACAAGAGATATTCTGGGCATGTGCAGTGTATTTATTCAGTGCATTCTGACCTCCAGACAGATTTATAACTTCAGGATCACATGAAATTGCATGTTGATAATCAGCCACATCATCAAATTTCCTCTAGCTTAGACTAGGTGTCTTAATGAAAGTCACATCCAAGCCTGTGTTTCTACAGGCTTAAGATTAATAAGGGAGAGTGACACCTTAGCCCCTTCCCTGACACTCTGTCTACAGCCCTCCTTAGCACAGCACAGCATGCACTGTACTCTTGCTAAGTTTTGAATGGGTACAAGCCAAACATGTTTTTTTTTTAATTAAAGGCAGTGTTTTTAGGCTGATCTGATGGAATGGAGACCAAAGTAATGCAAACAAATGGACTGACTGCAATTACTACTTTTGTATTTCCAAGTAGGTTTCCCTTTGGCTCACCTTTGAGGCCAGACTCAGTTGCTGCACCTGCCAATTGCCAAGCCCCAGAGCTCACAGCTGGGAAAATTCAGGGGAAAAAAAAAACCCAGAATTTCTGTTCATTCTTCTGTTAATTCCAGTGAATAAAAGCCCTGGTACTGGAGAGGTCTATTATGGTTTCTAAATATTATGGTGTTCTATTAGTTAAATCCGGAGGGAAAGACATGCAGAATTTTGTGGCATAGGCTTCAGTGGAAACTGGAGGAAGACAGCAGCTCTTAAGGCAATGGTACCACGCATTATTACTGTCCATTTGACATCCCAGCACAAACTGCATGACTTTTCAAATCAAGTAGCAGAACTTTAATTGATGATGTCTGTGTTTTCTTTCTGGGCACCTTAAAGGTGTTTTAGATACATGTTAAACCACTGCCATTATTAAGATTACTTTTTTTCACAGTGAACAGGATTATGTGTAACAGCAGAAACAGAGACAATGTAAGAAGTAGCCCATGAAGGTTCCCTGCAGATTAATATTGCTGGAACTCAGTATATGCTGTCATATATCAACGCAACGTGCTACAGAGATTATGCAGACTGCCAGGAGATCCACCACTAAACTAAGAAAAAAGCACCACAAAGATCCCTATCAATGTGCACCATCAGAGTCCAGTCTCTGCACAGGCCCCCAGACTGGAGGAAGGCTGCACTCTTTTGTAGCACCATGCAGACAAAAAGCAGATTTATTGTCTTCTAAGTTTAAAGTAATGTTGCCCATATATTTTCTTTGAGTGTCTCTGAAAATTCATTCTTAAGTTAAATACAATCTAAACTGTATGTGGCTTATGTAATAAATATTTGTGGCAATACCATTTAAAATAATAATGCACATTTCCAAGCCAGAAAGACTAATCTTCATAACATTACAATAATTAGTAAAATAGTTACATATTTTGCTGTATTATCCTTCTGCCACCATGCTTGCCTCCAACCTGATGTAAACAACTCAGAAACAGTTTGGAAGCATCCAAATGCCCCCTTTTTGAATTCAAAATTGGTGTTACAAAGTCAGTAAAATTATTTCCTGTAATCCTATATTCAACAGCTGCAGAATAGAACATATCTGACTTTATAAGAAAGGCTGGGCAGGTAGCTTCCACCATAGCACAAGAAACAGCCTACCAAGGTGAGCTACTGAAATCCAGCCTTGCATACCAAGGCTCTTAGTTGATATTCAAGGGATCAGCTCAAACTTAAATGTGTATATTCTGAAGGAAACTGGTTTCATAACTGTGACTTTTTTATTACTATTTTTCAGAAAAGGAATTTGCTACTCTATCCAGTTTGGGGAAACAAAAGAGCATTTGTCTTGTTTTAAAATGTACGCAATTGCTTGCTGCTTGGTCACTCTACTCTCCATTGCTGCATTATTCCTAGAGCAGCTTTGGTGCTGCTCCTTGATTTTCTAACTGCAGCCTACAATTCCTTCCAGGGAGTTAGAGATTGTCTAATCTCAACCTGCCAGGCAGGAACTTCTGTTAATTCATCTTGTTTTACTACTTAACACAATTGAGAAGTGGACTGAGAAATACCCACCACTAATTTCTGCACTTGTAGATAGTGAAGCACTGAACTGGTTACCCAGAGAGGATTTGGAATTACTATCCTTGATTTTTAAGATGTGGTTAAGCAAAGACACAGCTGACCTCATAATGTTGTCAGGCTACAAGCAGAGAGTTGGACCAGAGATCTGCTCCTGATCTCTATGTTCCCGTGATGACTGTTTTATTGCTATGATGACCTTCAGGAACTGTGTTCCCTTCCCTGTTGTCCACATCCTCGGAAAGACAGGCAGAAGTGGACCAATAAATTCCACAGAAGGAGCACGAGACACCATACCAAAGTTAAAATGTAACAGGCTTACTCAAGCAGTTGGCTTACTCCTTTCTGAGCAGACACAGTAATTACTTTGGACTCTCAGCAGAGACTGATAAGATGTTAGGTTATCCTGTGGTTATCAGCCACAGTGTGCTTAATTTGTAATGCTCATAGACAGTGATAGCGTATGCCAATTTTATGATATAATGTTAAAGAAACCCCTAAAAATAATAAACATTATGTGGAGAGCTTAACAAATTGGATGACTTTACTGGAAAACTGACTTTACAGCAGCTGTTTTCCAAACTTGCTTTTCTATCATTTCTGCTAACCAGAGAAAGTTCCCACTGATTGCCAGCAGTGAAAATCCAAAATCCATAAAAAAATTATCACTCAGGCTTCAGGACCACCTTAAAAATGTAGCAAATAAATCACAGAACTTGGAAAACATTTGGTTTTCATTTGATGTAATGCAGAAATGATAAATAAAAATAACTTCATGCATATTAGGATTCCTGTGAATATGAAATTCTCATATATTGTTTTCTAGCACTAATCATTTGTTAAGTAATGCAGTTAATGCTATTCTTACTGACACTGACATGAAAGCATAGAAAGATGTGGAATTAAGTTTCAAGTCTCTATAATTTTAACCTGATCCTAGAAATGTGACAGGCATGAGAAGCAGCTTACTGAAACACCGCCATACAGGTGCTTTTCTGCAAGCATGGGGGACAGGCACATCCATGCAGCTGAAGAAAGAACCCAAAGCCAGGTTACAGAGCTAGATCTACCTGGTTAACTTTGAACCTTGTATCACATGATGCTTTTCCTGCACACCTCCAGTGTATATGGAGAGCGGAGATTCACCTTGCAACTTCAAGGAGAAAATTTCCCCCCCAATACTGGCCATGGTAATTGTCTAAACGCGTAAGAATTTCCTGTGCTTTACTCAGATAGGTATTTATTGATTACCGTACCTGTAGCATACACTGACCTTAAATCAGGGGTCCTCAAACTTTTTAACCAGGGGGGCAGCGCATGGATGAAGTGGCAGGCAGTCATCTACGGCTGCTTGGTTTCCCCCCGCACCCCCTGGTGGGGGGGGGGGGGGGGGCGGGGGGTTCTGTAAATACCAGAGGGCCGGATTGAGGACCCTGGGGGGCTGTATCCGGCCCGCGGGCTGTAGTTTGAGGACACCTGCCTTAAGAAGAAACATTCCCTCTTGACTTTGCTGCTAAACCCCACAGAAAGAATTAACAGCATTTCACAAACATTAAAAGGGACAATCCTTCAGTCTCTTGGAGATGCAGAGCTTGCTGCCTTGGGAGGCAAAAGAGCACTAAAAATGTGGAAAAAAAAGCATCTTTCTCTGAAACACTAATTCGACAGGATCCAGCTGCTTTTGCCTCCAGCTTTCTGACTAAATGTCACTGAGCACCAGACAAAACTTAAGCATAAACTTACCAAAACTGTCGCACCAACCACTTGCTGGTCCCTGTTAGCTTTGCAATATTGAAGAAGTTCCTCACGCTAAACAGCATCTTCTGTTTGTGTTAGACTTCTCTCAGTCCCACAAATAAAGCAAAACAAAGGTGTATGAAGCAGAGAGCAAGCTGTGCTGCTGTACAAACATGGGAAAACCAAGAACCAAAGTCTTCGCTCTGGCTGTCACAGCGAGGGCTGGGTCTGGCGGGGGCTGACATGAAGCTTGGCCTTGGTCAGACTCTACTGGTTTCTTGCAGGGTCCATTGCACCACTCACAGTTTGTGCTCCTCTTTGTGGGCCCATCATATCCTACCTGTGTCAATACCATTTTGCAGCAATTTTGTGTTTGTTAAATATTTGTACAAGAGCATGTGCTAGTACACAAGTGGTGCTGTGGGGACAGGACTGTGACAGTGGAGGGTCCCTGCACTGAGCACGATCTGGGCAAGGACTGATGGTCCCGTGCAGAGCCAAAATGAAGGTCCTGAGCCCAAGATGTGGGGCTGGGCAGGGCCATTAAGGCCTGGTCATGCCCTCAAGGCCCTGACAAGAATGGAAAAGGACTACATTAAAAATTATATATTTTCCTGGGGTGTGTGTGTGACTGTTTTCAGTGGTGCTATGGTTCAACAGCCCTCAGTGAGGCCCAGAAACTTAAATATTGTGGCCTGCATACCTCCTTGCATTAAATTGCTTGCTGTATAATCTGATACTGGTCAATTGCTAAATACTAAAGTGATTTCATTTTAATTTCTACCTTCAAATATAATTGTCAGGTAAGATTTTATGCCACCTGCACTGTAGATGGTTTTGAAATATGACCATTACTTTCTCATTTCCTCCTCTGTGTAAGGAGAAATGCACTCGCATAAATCAAGGTTATGGCATATCTGTTAGAGACAGTGATGTGTTGAAATTGCAATGTGAGTATCATACAATTAAAACACAAAGAAGAAAAGTTTGACTTTCCCAGAAAGAGACTGCTGTCATGCAGGGTGATAATTCTTGGAGCAATTTGTTCAGGACCCCTCACACCAAACCAACCCCAAGATGCTCAAGAAAACAGAGTAGCTGCCAGGGGAAACGTCAGGCAGAAGAAAAACCCAACAGAAATGAATGGGAAGGGAATGAAAGACCCAGAAGAGCTGCACGTAGAGAAAGCCAGGCCATGGTTTCTCTTGGTTACCTTTCTCTGGTGAATTATTCCCATGGCCTTCAAGCCAGCCCCCTGGGGACTAAGTGTGTGTGCCCAGGAGAAAAGATGGAAGGGAAAGTTGGTCAGGGTGCCAAGGTCCCCAGTCTCATCCTGCAACCCCACAGGGAGGGGACAGCACCAGTGCCCCTTTGTCAGGTCGACCCTGTACAGGGACTGCCTGACCACAATTCCCATGGGGATCAATTCCCTTGTAAGCTCCTGTGAGTGAGCAGCAATGCCAGGTGCAGGAGGAGAGTTGGACTGATGTCAGCATTGCTGTTGGTGCATTGCACTTCTCTTACATGTGGGATGACAGCAACATCTCTCAACATGGGCCCCTGGAGCCACCCCCTGTTTCTGCTAGCTGCCCCCAGGGCCAGGGCTCAGTGTGCTACCATGTGAAAAAATAACTTCCTCATCTCAACACCATAAAATTCTTCAGTGTTGAAATCACGATCGAATTGGTTTGGCATACTCAAGGCCTTGATACTGAAAATAATGGTAGTATATGGATTGAGACATTCTGGTGAAGAAAGAATAATGTAGTGCAAGAGAAAAGTAGATTAGGATAAAGGAACGATATTGGTATAGTAACCTGATACGAACATAAGGCCTCTCACCCCTGTGAGCTGGCAGGAAACTGACCCTTGATACCTCCTTCCTTGAGGGGAAGCAGGAGTCAGAGTAGGGAAAGGCAAGAAAAGCTTTTATAGAGCAGTGGCTGTAGGGTGGTGCGCCAAGAGTGCCCATGCTGCTTCCTTTCAACCTGAAAGAAACACCTTGGGAGGTGAATGCCCTTTCACAGCTCATTCGCTCCCTGGCCTCCTGCACTGAGAAAGGGTTCCTTTCTTTTGTAGAGTGGGGCTTCAGAAGCCGAGGTACCTCTGAGGAGGAGCAGCACCCAACCTGCTGCACCCTGCTGTGCCCACTGCTGTCTCTTCCAGTGGTACATCTGCTTGGACACCTGGGACAACATGGCATAACAGGATACTTGCCAGCATGACTTCTGCTTCACCTGCATGCAGTGGTCAATCAAAACCAAAATGAAATGCTTACTCTGTAAACAGCCTTTCCCATCCATCCTGCACTCAGTGATGGCCAATGAAGACTTCACAGAGCTCAGTGTCCAGCTATTCATAGCCACTGCTGGTAACTGTCCTTTCCCTGTCATTAAGGAATGACATTCAAAGACCTCCTTACCAGGTCAGCCATCCTATTAGCAGAGATACATTTGTCCCACTTTGTGAGGTGGCTGCCATCTCCTCCAACCACATGTTAATCCTCGGACTGGATCCCACAGCCACAGAAACCAAAACCCTGCTGCAGACACCTTCTTCCCATGAACCTTCCTAACCATTTCGTAACTCATTTATATTCTTGTCAACCACAGTACCTGGCAACTACAATTTCAGGCATCACTTCATGGAACAACGTTTGTTCAGTTTTATTTTGAACAGCTTTTGCTAGATATCCCCTTGCTCCAGACATATGAGAAGCAGTTAGGGCAGAAAGCATCAGAAGGATATTTGGGTTCAAAGAGATTTGCCCTGTCTCATGTGGGGGCAAAAATCACAAATATTTTCTGTTCCTTTTTGAAAACATGGCCAGTCTTCTTTGTGTGTACTTACATGGATAACTCATCTTATGCACCGACAACTGTATTGATTAAATTCTTGATAAAACAAGGCTTAAATAGGTTGTCCAGGCTGCCAGTTGCAGCCCCTATTGCAGTACATCATCATGAAAGCAAGACCTTTCTTCTTTCGGCAAAGGGTGACCTGGCATACCTGAAACACACAGGAACAGCAAGAAAAATTAATTCCATAAATGACCATAGATTTTTGGCAGGGGGAAAAGGTCCACCAGGGGTTTGGGACTGCACGTTAAATATGTTTAAAAGGCTACAAGCCCCTGGGCATATTCCACTGGGGTCTGCACAGCTGATGTCGCCTAAATGTTCCCGGCTGCGTGGATAATTGAATGTCTTCTCGTGCATCGGATCAGAAGACTTTAGACGGACATCCTGGTGAAACTGAGACCATCAGAGGACACTGGTCTTTCAGGATAGCAAAATCCCAGGGGTGACAAAATAAAAGTACCCTAATTACATTCTGTTTACCCAGCTGAGGCAGGGCAGCCCCTCCAATCCCTCAGCAAACCAAGCAGAGGTATCAGGAGCTTGGCTGGGCGAAGCCGGGAGCCGAGGGCAGAGCCCCTGTGCGAGATGGCTGCTTCGGGAACCGGAGGCAGGGACAGCCTACAGAGGAGGGAGCCAGAAACGATGCCCACGGTAGGGACGGTGCCAGGAAAGCAAAGCCCTGCTGGAGATGAGACTCACAAGGGGCCATCGAGGGAGAGGATTCTTCCCTCCCTTCAGCACCGTGAGCCCCCGCCTGGAGCGCTGCAGCCGGTTTGCGCTCCCCGTGCCCGAGGAGGCACAGAGGATGCCGCCCCAGCTCGGGGGAACTTTTAAGATGGCGCGGCGGGAGCCGCGCGGCCCCGGTGCCCGCCCCGCCGCCAGCCGCCAGGGGGCGCTCCCTCGGCCCCGGCAGCCCCCAGGCCGGGCCTGCTCCCGGTGCCTGGCCCCGGCGGCGGCCGCTGCGCCGCTCTCTGTGGCCGTTGCCCGTGGCACGGCCTCTGTTTACTTCCGGCAGCCCGGCGCCGTTGTGCATGGGGCGCGGGGGCGGCTGCCCGCCGCCAGCTGCCATGGTCGAGCCCGCCGAGGAGGACGAGCTGCCGGTGCCCGGTGAGTGGTGCCGGTCCTTCAGAAGGGACGGAGCTGCGGGCCGGCTGGGGGCGGCCCTTGTCCGCCTGTGGGCGTCCCTGCCCGCTTCCCTCACCGCGGCGGCCCTGGGCGCCATCACCGGCGGCCGCCCCCCAGCCCCGGCGCGGCCGCGGCCACCCCCCGCCG
>JAVJGJ010000014.1:82757915-82775107 GCA_035590215.1 Microhierax caerulescens
GATACCCTAGAGACCTATATAGGTCTCTAATGAGCTACTCTATTAAGAAAGCAGCCTTGATAAATAGGAATTTTAATCAATCTATTACTTCCTACCATAATACTTATCTGTCCCTCACTGCCAAATTATGATCAATCAACAACACAAGAGAATTCAAAACCAAGTCTAGTTTTGCAATGAATTATTATTACTAACCGTATAAACACAAGAAGTGATTTATCAAGACAGATTTTAAAAAAAA
Organism: Microhierax caerulescens; assembly: GCA_035590215.1. Taxonomy (NCBI): domain Eukaryota; kingdom Metazoa; phylum Chordata; class Aves; order Falconiformes; family Falconidae; genus Microhierax; species Microhierax caerulescens. Next base: position 82,758,157 of record JAVJGJ010000014.1, read on the forward strand.
AAGCCAGATACAGTCATAGAAGACTGCATCCGACTACAGATAGAGGAAGGAGGGGGAAAAAAAACTTGTCATAGAACAGACAGCAGACATAAATTAGGACAGTACAAATAAAAGCTGACATTAATAATTACTATTAAATAATTGTACAATATGAAATAGGAATTTATTAAAATCTCAATGGTAGCATAACAAGTCTATGAAGTTATTAAGGATTTTAAATTAACATACTAAAATTATGTCTATATGAGAAACAACTCCGAGTACAGTGAGGGTACTGTATTAGTAAACAATAAGCTGTGCTGTAAACAGACATGATGATACACCTCTACAATAGCCAACAAATGTTTCAGGAACACAAAAATCACAGGGCATTACAGAACACCAGAGAATATTTCCACTGTTCTATCAACAGTATCCTATCAGTTTTCTTATTTTTATCTATTCAGAGTGTGCTCCACCCAGCCCATTTACCTCTGCAACCTCCAAAATCTTTTGTTTCCCAACAGAAAACTTTGAGCATCACCATCACTCAGCTGACATTGTGCTTGCCATTCCAAGAGCAGAAAGGCTCGTTCTATGTTATCTGGAAGCCTGCTAGCACAGTCGCTGTGCAGCAATGAATATGGGAAGTCTAAAGATGACTGACACACAAAAAAGCATAGAACGTTTTCACTGACCAATTAATCTTCAAAGACAGGGACAACAAAATAAGCACCAAGAAGCCCAAAAGTTACGTGCTGAGACTTTTTGGAACACCAAAAATGATGTCTGCATTCTGGTAATTTGCTGTTAGTTTGGCAGTAGGAGAAAAATCGGCATGAGGTGCAGCTGACAAACAAGTGCCCAAAGAAGCGAAGCATATCCTGTTACGTAGGACCATAATTTCTCGCAATACACAGAAACTTCATTTCTCCATCCCTAGACATAACACCGTTTAATAAATCATCTTACCCACATAATTCATACTTAAAACTGGTGCCCAAGGAAGAACCACATTCCTCGTATCTTTAACAGCACGAGTTCTTGACAAGATGTCAATAAAACCATTTTCCTGTACCGGCACCTATGTACTGGTGACTGGCAGACCAACATTACCTTTTGGTTCCCAGGTTCATTAATCAGGTTCATTCAGACAGCTGCATAGAACCATAAAAGAGCAGAACATCATACTTGGAAGCAAACAATTAACAGCAGTGCATGTCCCCAGACAAGTGAAACCAAGTTGCAGCTGTCTTTTGACAAGATCAACTCTCAGCTTGTTAAGTATTCCTATTATTGTTGCTGTAAAATTTGCTCAACAGAAAAATGTCACCAGCAGAGATGGAAAAAAGAAGGATACAACAAAACCTCAGCAATGCCTGACACAACAAAGCCCATCAAAATGCTGTATCTGTGGGCTGATGAGACTTCAGGGTCTTTTGAGGCTGCATCATAGATCAGTCAATAGAAGAGAGAATTTATATTAATACCTGCTACACTCAAGCAAAAAAAGAATAGCACTATACAACACACTGCCACCTTAAGAATAGGTAAGAAGGCATACATCTAGCAAAATAAAAGGCTGCTCTATCAGTATGACAGCTGCTGGACCGCAGGTTTTAGCAGTTCTGTACCACTTTTGGAATGCACTGCCAAAAGAGTCTGCCTAGTGCTTGGTGTCTTTTCCAGGACATCTATCTATCTTTATATCTTATCCCACAGCATATGTTCCTTCATCCCCTGCCTCTGCATGCCCTAGACTTGCAATTAACCAAGGAACTAGGAAAAATAAAAAATTATTTCTTTGCCTTATTGCTACCTGCCTTTCAGGGAATATCTTTAATGGATATTCCAAGTGAAATCTTAGAAAGCCATGAGGTTTGAGAATAGAAAAAATGGGTAACTAACTATCGAGAATACCTATTCTACAGTGCTGCAACAAAGAACGAAAATCTTGCATGCTCCCACCAGTCCCTGTCTCTCAACGCAGCCAAAGGACATCTGGGACAACAAAAGTCATAGCTCACGAAGCAGACAGATGTTGTCACTCCCTACAAGCTGCTGGGACGACCTCACATATACCTTAAACCAGGAACAGCTTTAACCTCCTACAGGCTTCTAAGAACAGCACAAAACCAATTTATTTTGTTGCTGGACTTTGAGTTGAAAGCAAAAACATACTGCTTCAGACTTGACAACCCACGCATCAAATTTACAGTGGCTCTGGTATAAAATTATCTGAGTACCCAAACACTAGACTACCTTTTGTCTGCTGTCTATTTTAGAAATACTGGTAACTTGTTTCTAATTTGAATTAATTGTAGTGCTATTTGCATTGTTTTTATTTTACACTTTCTGTCCACAATTGCTTTTAATTTGCATTACATCTAAGGAGCCTGCTTAAGTACTTTTTGATACCTTAAAGTATCCTGGCTTTTTTTCAGCGCCTCCCTCCTATATTTTGCCTACTACTGCCAGTGAACACTTTTAAAATAAACCAACTATTTAAAAACAGAAGGTTCCTTGCCTGTGGGCAGTCAGCCAAGATTCAAGATTTTGAGAAGGGAAATGACTTGGCAAGAGTTGTGAAGAAAACTAAAGAAAGCAGATATCAATGGGGACAGCATGTTATACTTGCTGAAGTTCCCCTCCTCCCACTGGGTCCATCTGGGCCTCAAAATGTTTCTGCGTCTCTGTATCAGCTTCTTAAAAAAACAGAACCCAACAAAATCTCAGCTTCATTCCATCTGGAACACTTCTCTGTTTTTCTTTATGCTTTATTGCTGCTGGTCAGGTCACAAGTAGGACCCTTGCTCATAAGAACCACAGTTATGACAGAGCACGAGGTACCTTTTTGGCTTCCCATTTCCCTGGTAAGATTGCCACGATTTTTTCATTGCATTTGAACACTAGGCTATGACAAGTACTCCCTTGCAAAGTCCCAGCTAGTACCTCTGCTCCCTTGTGAAATTCCACAGCTGTGTTTGCACCACTCTTTCCAAAGCCCCTGGGCCTCCAAAACTTCCCTCCGAGATGATAATGCCTAGCTAATTTTAGCTAGTTTTACAGAGCGCCATACCTGCAAGATGATGAATGTAGGGTATTGAGAAGAGAGAGATTTTCACTGAACATTTTAAAGAGAACTAAGAGGAAGTGGGGGGTGTCATTAAAGAGAACTAAAAGAGGAGAGGAGGGGGGAGTCAGCTAACAAAGCAATGGTTGCAATGCTGGAGAGATCGGTCCTGCAGAACTGGTTGTACATGCAGTGCAGCATCCACACAAACACAATTCCCATAGAATGCTAACATGAAAGCTGGTACCACTGGGGAGAGGGGAAGAATTTAGCTTGTCTGGTTTTATTTCGAGAAACCTGCAGAATTTAAACTGAGTATGGACGTGTGCAAGGTGTCCAGCAAAGTACGTTTCAGTGGCAAAACTACAATACAGACCAACCGGGCCTCAAATTCATGCTCCTTCCCAGGAGGCTGATCCAGTTGAAGATTTTAGAAAAATAACACTGGAGGAAACATTAACGACAGGTAAGACCTCTTCTTCTACACCTTTTATTATTGCTAGACTGACTTGTCAGCTTATGTTAGTAAGGGTTATGACAGACAGTAGTTAAGCACAGCACCACAGTGGTATGCACTGCAAAATGTTTTATTGTTAACATTAAGTAGAAGGTACCCAGGATTTAACTGGATTATTTATATCATGGCAACCTCTTATTTCTTTTATATTACTGAAGAGACCAATTTCAGTGGAGTAAATTTTAAGTCCTCTTGTCTAGGCCTCTAGTCTAAGCTCTGGTTTACATAGGCAATGTACCTATTTAGTTCTGAGCAATCCAAAATTAACCTTTTAAATTGGCAACTGGTAACGCAAATAATTTTTGTAAAGTTGATAATCATAAAAGAAAATTTAGAAGACTATTAATAATGCTTAGTTGAGGAAACCCAGCCTGTGTAATGGTACAAATTTTCAATCACAAGTGAAAGAATTTGTCAAATAACAAATACCATATGAAGTACATTTTAGCAGTAAACTTGTAGCAGGACAAAACACATTCATTTGCATGATTGAACCCCACAGATTTTTGACAGCTAGGGAAACAATTTAATGACTATTTTTGACACTTACTAGTCTTCAGATACATTGACTACACAGCTGACAATTTAAGCTGACAGCATGCATTTTATCCTACTTACAGTTTGGGCAAGATGCAAGAACTAGCACCCTTAACTATTCTTGGAAAATGTACAAGTGATCATGAACTCCCAGGAAAATATCTTACTTTTAGCAGTTAAATGATGCCCAGTCCCCACGCTAAATCACAGTATATTATTAGCTAATACCAATGCTTCCTTCAAGAAGCTTAAAAGCCAAACAAAATCCCTAAAACCAGAGACTACACAAGCTTAAAAAAAAAAAAAAAAAAAAATAGTAAGGAGCTTTACTTCCAACTGTACAAGTTTTAGGAAAAAGACCGATTTACTAGGCCAAAGGAATCCCAGCATAATTACTTAATCCTCTATAGAGTTCTCAAGTACCTGAAATGAATTATTAAACAATTATATATTCTAACACATAAAATAACAAAAAGAGGCCAGAATAATTCAGGCTTTATACACATGGGAGTCTCCAGCAGTCAAAACGGGAACAAAGGTAGCAATAAATTTCTACATCTGATCTAAAACTGCAATTGCTCCACTTGCGATACTAGAATAAGATGTGACTTACAAAGTACTATCATCTTCATATTGTTTCCTTTCTTTAATGTTCTCATGAGCGAGACAGCAATTCATGACATTTGCTCCAAAATAAACACATTAGTTAGAACAAATCACATGCATTATGTTCAGCATGTTAATACTCTGAAGGTTCTGTTAAAATATCACAATTTCTACAAAGCTCACTTTTCACAGTGAAAAACTGTCCCCCCTCCCCCAATTCACCCACTGAGGTGGCAAAACAACAACAAACAAACAAAAAAAAAACCAACAACTCCTATGCCCCCAGTTGTTAAACTGACCTGAACTGCAGTAAGGAAATTCCATATTATGTCATAGGACAGAACAAAAATCCTTTCTGCTTTTCTTTGTGGTACACAAACACAAAAACTATGCTCCATTCTAGTTGTCAGTATCTTTTAGATTACAAGATACATGAAAGAGAATTTACAGATTGCTACCATGTTAGATTAAGAAACTGAAAAGAAAGTTGATTAATAATGAATTATTAACGGAGCTATAGAAATAAGGAGAGATATCAGCATTAGTGAAATAAATTTAATGTAGGATCAAAAATGTAGTTAAAATATCATCAGATGTTACATATAAAAGCCGTTTTATTGTACGGTTAGGAGGAAGCATTATGCCACAACTCTTGCTGTCAGGAAGTTTTATACATTATAATATCCAAAAATTATGCAAAGTTGTTAGTGCCAATAGATCACTTCACCTAACATTGTTAAGGATCCTGCCTTCGCTTGAACAGGAATACAACAAAGAAAAATTCCTCCTTCTAAGTTCCACCACATCATGTAAGCACGCTCTGCCTCTTTGAAAGTTAAGTCCTTACACTACCAGAAAGGCATCAATCCTGCAGAGTCACCGCAGTCACAGTTTACGACAGGAAGACCACCGCACACGAGGAAGGAAACCAGCAAAGCCCAGTTTCCTTCAGGGCTCCCTCACCGCCCAAGGGCACTGCACCACAGCGGCGGTTCCCCAGCCGAAGGGTCCGCTCAGCCGCGGCGGGCAGCGGAACACCCCGCACCCGAGCAGCTGCCGGCGGGCTCTGCGGCGGCCCCGCCACCAGCCGCCGGAGACCCGCGCTGCCGCCGGTAACCGGAGCTCAGGGAGCAGGACCGACCTGCAGGCAGCGCCCAGGCAGCCCCGCAGCACGACCCGCTGCGCAAGGGCAGCGCGGGCGCGGGGGGCGCAGGGGGGGCTGGCGGCTGCACAGGCGCCGGCGGCGGGGCCGAAGCCCGGCCGAAGCCAGCAGGAGGATAAACCAGCCCCGCAGCGGGGGGCGCGCCTGAGGGAGGGGGAGAAAAAAGCAGGGCGCTCAAGGAGGTGAAACCCGGGTTTCACCCGGCAGGCGCAGCCGGGCTGCGGCCCCCCCGCCGGTGCGTTCCGGCGGCGGGGAGAGTGACGTCCGCTGACGTCAGAGATCAGACGGGGGCAGCCTTGCTGCCGTCACCGGCATGGCGTCGCGGTGCCGTGTTAGGCAGACAGAGTTTAAGGGTTTATGCAGTGCACAAACGAGTTCCGGGCCGTGGTTTCACCTACGGCAATGTTTAGGTTTTCTCGGTGCCGAGACAGCAAAACCTCCTGTACGTTCGGTGGGATTTAATTGTCTGGGTTGGTAGGGTTTAATCTCCAAATTTAAATTTTGAGGGTGTAGGGTTTAGTTGTGAAATGGCTGAGATGGGAAGGGCGTGTGTGAATTCAATTGTCCGCTTCTCGTCCACATTGAATTGGGAATACGCTTTCATGGCGATGCTTCTGGAAGGAACTGAGGAGAAGCGGCGCGCTCCGTGTGGGCGCGAGTGCAGGGAGGGCAGCGCAGCCGCGGTCAAACGGGCAGCGTGGCTGGGTGGCTTGAGATTAAAACTTAAACAAAATACAGAGTGTTCAGATGCCTTGTAGCGTGGCTTTGGATATAGGTGTGTCTACCATGAAATGAGGAAAAATCAGCTTTTCTTGAAAAGGCTTGAATTGGCCTGCGCAAGGGTTGTTTTTAGTAAAACATGGAAAGTGACACGTCTGGGGGGGTAGTAAATACTATTTTATACGTGGCTGCTGAACCTGATGCATAAAGTTACATCGTTTGCAGATATGAGAAACTTTTACATTAAAGAACCATTTCAAAATGAATAGCAAATTCACAATTTGAGAGAGCTTTGAGTTTTGGAGCTGAGGTGCAGATTATTGATTGTTTTTGTTGAAAGTAAATACACAAAGATGTTTCAATGCTACTGTCGGATGTAAGTTTAGAGAAGCAGTCTAGTGTTACTGTGCGAGTTTGTGTAATTGTAGCTTACATGTTACAAAAAGTCTGTAGGGAAGAGGCAAGGGTTTTTTCCTTTTTTGTTTTCCATAAAATAGTTCTATGCTTAAAGCACAGGGTTTAACATTTCAAAATAGAAGGTCTAAGTGTGCTTTGCCACGTTGTCTGCATGGCTTTTGGCAAATTATTTAGCTTGTAAGTTTATTTATTTCCCTGTAGAATTAATGTTTTCTGTGTCAAGCCACGTGCTTACCCAAAAGGTGAATGAATAGTTAACATTGTGTTGTTTTAAAACAACACTGCTGACTTTTGAAAGGTGGAAGAATTGAGAAAAGTAGACAGATTGCAAGTGCAGAATAAATGTCTTGACATTATTTTGGGGTGTTTTCGCTTGGGTTTTTTAGATCGTGGTCATATGATCAAAGATAGTTTTGGAGGATGAGAGTTTTGATTTTAGGTGGCCATTTTTAGAGCACGCATCTTTTCGGATGGCTGAGGAAGAGTAGTCAGTTTGGAGCTTGTCATCTCTTTACACTGTGTTGTCTGTCTCTAATCCAATTTGGAAAACCTGTTTGAATTCAAGTGTAAACATAAGTGATAACTCTTTGTCTCGACCTGCTTTCAGGATGAACTTCTCATTTTACTTTCTGGGGGCAGTTATTCAGAGTTCTTTATTATTTCTTTTACACACCTAGTCATTCATGTTCGAGGGTATTGATAAAGTACATTAATGTACTTTAAAATTATTGTATCCTCAGAGCACAGTACGTCAGCAACAATACCTATTCTGTTAGGGCATTCGTGAAGGCTAAGAAGAATCAGGACTAAAATGGGAGCCTGAAAATGAAGCAGTCTTGGTGAAACAGAATAGAAGAAAACGCTTCAGCCATTTTTAAAAAAAAAAAGAGAAAGGAAACTAAAATGTGCAATTGAATTAATAGGAAAGGACTGTTTCTAAATATATGAGGCAAAATTTGTTTACACTAAAATTGACCTTATCTTTTTGTGTCTTAGAATCGGGTGCTGTTTTCACATTTGGAAAAAGCAAATTTGCAGAAGATGTTCCCAGCAAGTTCTGGTTCAAAAATGACAAGCCTGTGCTTATATCATGTGGAGATGAACATACTGCTATTGTTACAGGTCAGTATTGGAAACAGGGTTAAAATTGGAAATAGAGATAAAGGGTTATATATTTGAACAGCTTGGAAAATTGTGATTCTTACGTGAATCCTGAGCTAATATATCAGATGAGGACTGTTCTGTGGGAACTGTTAGATGCCTTTTGAAGTTATTGTGAGGTCAATGAAAGTTTTCACAAGAACTGTCTTTAATGAATTTGTAACAACTGAATGTATCTCACAGGACTTAAATGACTTTGTTCAGTCTGAATGTTTCTTGTGTGAATCTGACAGTATTTAAGTAAGCAATCTTAAATATAGAGGTTTGTGTTGTGGAAGTAAACAGTACCTGTTGAACACAGTCAACAAGTTCGCTAGGAATCTGCCTGAAACAAAACATAAAATTGTATCTCTGAAATGAAGATTACTGTTAACTGCCAACTGAAAATAACCCTTGAAAAAGCAACTCAAAAAACTTCAGAAAATCTAACTTAAATCAGAAGTAAACTGCAGAAGCATACAAAGAAGCTCAGATGCAATACAGTGAGCAGTATTGTTTATTTTCATTTCTTGGAAATGATGGAAACAATACTCACTGAAGAATTTGTTCCATTTATTTTACATGGAAGGGACTACTGTTTTGTTGATAAGCATGTGTTGACAATCAACTGCTGATGGATAACAAGACTTGGTTATGACATTTATATGCATATTTTCAGGAATTTATTTTTTATTTTAATATATTTATTTCTTATGAATTCCCAACTGGTCGTTGCTCATTAAGTAATGTCTTGAGGGTTTCTTACTATGTCCGCAAGCAAAGTTCAAGATGCTGGCTTTTTAGAACAAACTATTCCAGGCATGATAAAAAAAGAGTATAGATTTCATGGGCTGCAGAACATCTTGAGGGAAATTATACAATTAATTTTTCAAGCCTAACTTCACAGAAGATGAATTATCCATGAATAGTTTATTTTGAACAAAACTTGACACTTTTTCTTGGATTGAACCAGTTCTATTAAATTGCCTGTTGCATAAAATTAGTAAGAATGTAACCTGGGGCACTGTGAAATTTCCCTTTGGAAATTTTCTTGGTATATCCTTTCATATGCCCACACCCAGTTCAGAATAACGGTAGTATAGTTCTCAGTTTAGACAAGTCAATTTAAATTGCTTCCTTGAGATCCCCCAGCATGTGCCTGTGCCAGCACTGTTTTCCCATGTCACTGTAATAGTGGCCATGTAGATAAAGCTTTTGAAGAAACTGACTTGCATAGGTTTGCATGCAGCATCATTTCTATAGCATCTCCCCTTCTCCGTGTTACTTCGTGTAGCACGTTTCAAAAATTTGTCTTTGTAGCCGACCTTTGCATTGTAGTGTGAAGATATGTCACTAGGGAAAACTTATAGATAATCAGATCTTTATTGGCTCAAAGCTTTTGAGGGGAAGGAACTGTAGAAGCATGACTACAAAATTTCTTTGGTACCAAAAGGTTTTTTGAGACGTGGTAAAGTAGTGGCAAAAGCAAGGGTAAAATACTGATCAACAACGAGCAAATGTAGAGAAACTGCAAGAGTCATACAAAAAAGTGAAGAAGGGAAATGGAAAACCTTTGTGCCTCATTTGTGCTTCACACCTGTGCATGCCCGTGTGCACTTCACATTTCTGCTGTTAGATGGAGTTGGACGATACACTGGAATTACAGCCCTTGGTGAGTGGCATTGAACTGCAGTAACACTTTGGATAAACACTACAGAAGTGCATGCCGATGAGTTTACTGAGAAGGGTACAGACCTTGTGGGAAACCAGGAGCTTCTTGAAATCCATATGAACCTGACCTGGAAGATATAAAAGACAAACATCACTGAGGAAGGAAATGGATCTCAAGCAGGTGTGTGTTAATGCATGCTTCATTTTATTTTCAGTCTTTATTTACAGGTTACAAAATACCTCTCTCCTTTTTTTTTCCACCCCCTGGAAGAGATAGTTGGACCTATATAATATGCAGGGGACAGTGGGAATATGAGGTAAATTCAAATCTAATAGATATATATCAGTTTTACACTAACATGTCTCAACAATCTTAAGTAAAACAGTCACCCAAACTGATACAAACCATGCCTTAAAGCTGATTTTGGGCAGGAGACAGCTACATCTAGCACTGCATCTTGACTGAATGCAAATGAAGATGACGTACAGAAACTAATACTAAGCATTCAAACAAAATATTCAGGAATTTTCAGATATTTCATCTTAACAGCATCAATATTCCCATATGACTTCTAGGAAGAAAAGTGTAAAGGCAATACAAAACACTGTTCCTTGGTTTTCTAGGTCAGGAATTGGAGTCCAAAACCTTATTTACATACTGTGTCTGTATGTTGGAGTAGAGAGGACCAGTGATAGTTACTTGCTGGCTTTGGGTTGATTTTGCTGAACTAGTTGGAGGAGCATTTTCCTTCTTCAGTTTTGGAGTTTGGGAACTAAATTTGTATTTCTTTATTCATTTACTCTGTACTATTAGCACGATCTTCATTAAAATGTTCAAGTAGGATTTTTTTTTTAAGCAGTTGTCTTTAGTTCTTTAATGCGGTCACGAGCAGTATCTCTTCCAGCATCACTTGTAGTATGTTTAGTAATGCTTCTTGCCCTATTTCTGTATATTATTTTTGGCCCAAGAATGTTGAAAGTCCACTCCATGTATCCGATTAACTGCAGGATTTGGAAAGCAATTTATTCATCCTATTGGGAGCTGGTGTGAAGTGATGTTGTGCATGTTTTTAAGAGGCCCCACCCAGTAAATTTCTATTAATTTTCTTTTCTACAAACCTCTTGAAGTTAACAGTTGTCTTATTGTTTATTTGCCTTGACTAGAGTATCTTAGGCAGCTTGCCCATATTTGATCAAAGAGACTGATCCTGTTCACAAGGAGGGGAAATGATGATGATGAAAGAAGTTTCCTGAACTCGGAGCTCTGGATAGAATTGAAGCCCCCAGTGCGAGAGGGTAGAAGGAAAGTATCAAGTGTAAAAGTAGGAGTGAAAAGAGGTGCATATGGAACCACAAGATTAGTATGCTCATAATTTCAGGTTTTGTAAGGCATTAAGTGTTCAACAATTTATACCAAAGAGACCCTGGAATCTCTCCAGGTCTTTGGACACCAGATTCCTTCTATTTTTTGTGCTTACCAGCAGGCCATCAGAACATGGCAAAGTATCTTTTCCATCAACTGAAAGGGGAAAATGAGGAAAATTTGTACATGTTTATGTTGATCTTTTGTTCTGTAGGAGTAAGCAACATACTGTGATGTTTTTGGTTTTGTGATGCTAAATGTCCTAAGCGTGACTGTTCTTGTTCTTACTGCTCAATAAAGCTTTTGAGAATATAATGACTTGCCTAACAAAACTGATGTCATTCCCATTTGTGAGATGCATTTTAATTGTATTATGAATTTTAAATGAACTGTTGACATAGTTTATTCACAAAATAGCACAAATTAAAACAAAACATAACAAAACGTGGAGCCTGGTATATGATACTCTGTTCAAAATATTACCTTTTACATTTACTTCAGATATAGCTTCTCAGTAGAATATTGTAATAAAAGCTGAAAGTCTGTACATTGTCTCCCCATTGTATTTCCCTCCCACACTAATATAACTTAGAAAGCAAGGGTGGGGGTAGGTGGAGTGTGTGAGTGTGTGTGTGTGTGTAAAACATACCTTTAAACATAGGTGATAGGAATACTTGGCTGCCTGCTATTATCATGAAGTATGTTGAGGATTTCAAATCTTATTTCCCAGCTGCTGAATGAATGCCTTTAATAGTGCTTCATGAATCAGGGGAGCATGTGATAGATGGGGTTCCCTGGAATTACAGTTGTGATGGCAGCTGCTCATATAAGAAATGTCCTGGTTAGGAGACACTCTTCCTGAAGTCTCCCAAAATCTGTTATTAAAGAGGTAAGCATCTTGTAACTTCCCTAATAGCCCCAAACTGATGTTGGTGAAACATTTAGTGCTAAGCCAACACCTGCATACTTTGGAGAAATGTTCCAGTCTTGCATCATCAGGATGAAGGTGGAGAAGGTTGAAAGGATGTTCTCATCACCAAAACAGTCTAAGTAGTCCCTTTCTTTATATCCTGTTGCTTCCCTTCTGCTGCCCAGAGTCATAATCTTACTCTTATGTATCTGTTTTTTGCCTGCCGTTCCATTCCATACAGCAGATGGCCACAATCTCTGTAAGCACCAAAGTAGAAGCTAAAAAACCCACCAATTTGTGCTTGCAAAGTTTTCAAATACAATCCTTGCCTATTTGTGTGCTGTTGAATTAGTTCTCACTTCAGTACATCTGTGGTGATGACTGGAGGTATCTCAGTATGCAATTATGAAAAAAGGGCATGCAAAATTCTGTTACGTTTCCTGGCCAGCTTAGATTGCATCATGTCTGTCCCAAAACCTGATTTCCTGTACAGACCCAGAAATGTTGCTTCATTACAGGCATTTATTTAGATACATACAGGCATATTATTTATTATTATTGTTATTCCTCTGTAGTGCCCTGTTACTTTACTGTCTGAATTACTTGGTTCCCAGTCTTCTTACGTTCTGTTACACTGCGAAGTGTTGGAAGCCTGAAATTATAATAGGCTGTCACTCAGTTGTAAAAGAATGTAAAAAAAGTTCCTCTTGTCGGTTAAGTTCCTTGACTTACAAAGCAATGCCTGAGAATTTAAAGACTGGTATAAGAAACAACAGATTACAGGATGAAAAGCATGACTTGTTGGGATTTTGAATGGATAAAAGAGAATGTGCTTAAGTGGAATTATGGCAGTTTGGCATCGTATTACCACAGGAGTACTACTGTCTTACAGAGGCAGTTAAAAAGTATATACCAAGGATATAAGGAAGCATATACCAATATAGGATGCCATTTGCTAAGAAAATTTCTTTCTGTTAAGGTGTGTGTTGCTCTCAGTGACAGACAGATCTGCAATTGGGATGGTGACATAAATGCTATTAGAAACCACCATGAGAGTAGACTTGACCTTAGACTTTTTCCCTTCTAACTTTCTTGGAAAGACATAATAGCGATGCGTAGGCTTGTGCAAAATATTGTCAAATCTAACAATTAGATTGGGACTTTAGAACCAGTTACTGCTAGATGTTGATGGTTTGCTGTTGTTTTTTTTTTTAATTAAAAAAAATACAGTCACAATGTCATTATATTTAAAAAAATCAATGGATTTTTTAAAGAGTATTTTTGGTATATTTTAAACATTTCAATATCATGTTTCATATTCTTTGTAAATCACATTCAGACCTTCACTGGGAACCTACACTACTGAAGTACAAACAGCCATAATATTTTGGTGGGGTTTTTTAATTGCTGTTATGCGTTGGGATCATGTGATAATTGTTGATGGCTAGGGTGACAAGAGTTTATTACATAACAGCCCTGTACTGGACTTTGATTCACAAAGCTCTGCAGGCCTTCATCAGAAGTAAGCAAACTCCTTTTTAACAGTTGTAAAAGGTTTGTTTTTTTTAAAAAAAAATCAGTTTCTGTTGTTTTGCAAAGATTTCTGCTGGAACAAGGTGTTTATCTTTGGTTATGAACTTCACAGCTTTGCAAAAGGTAATAGTTTAAAAAGTGAAATTAAATTAATTCATCTTAAGGTATTGTCAGTAGTCAGTGTGGCTATCTAATTTTCATGCCTGATGACAAAAGTTTCATCTGTTCATACACCATCCTCTCAAAAGAACACTGGTTATTTGGAATTACAATTCATTGTGTGTATTGGTCAAACCTGCAAGTTTGGTAACACGTCGTACCAGTTTCTGAAATATGGTTCTAGCATTGCTCTTGTTGACTGTTTGTAATCTGATGTTTGCATTTAGGTTTGTAAAACTCCCTGGCTGCATGGTGGTTTTATGTATTCCTCCTTTATATGCAGAGTAATACATCAATACAGTTTGAGAACACATTTGAAAATTTATCAGTAACTATGTTCTGTAGAAGTGCAGATTTGTAAATCATTTAAAGACATTTAGCAGTAAAAGAAATAGCCCCCCCAACAGTAAAATAAACTGAATATTATGAATTTGTGTTTGTATTCATAATATAGCTGCATTTATTCATTCCTGGTTTTGGGGCAAAAGATGTGGGTGCTCAGTTAAATGTGCTGTTATTTTATAAGTGGACCTATAGATAGAGTGGTTTCTGAACTGCAGGGTCTGTCCAAGAGTACGACATTTTATTTTCTGGAGAGCATTTTATCTGTGCTATAATTAAAGGAGGGGATGATTGTTCTGCTTTTTGTCCCTTCTTCTGGCTAGGGATTTCTTACTTAATGCAGTTACTACTCTTGTACTGAAAAATCACAAGGACATTAATTATCGTTTACACTTACGTATTGAATTGCCTAATCTTAAACCTTATGTTAAAAGAAAGTAATATGTAGCACAGTGTGTGAATGACTGTCTTGCCTTGAATGAGGTATTCAAACACTTGTATGGGTACTGACTGCACATTTTTTTTTTTTTTTTCCCAGGGAATGGTAAACTGTACATGTTTGGCAGTAACAACTGGGGCCAGTTAGGATTAGGATCAAAGAACACTGTCAACAAACCAACATGTGTTAAAGGTTTGTTTCATTTTTCTTTTCTTTTTTTGTCTTTCTGAAAGGCAACCCTTATGAAAAGGTATTTTATAGGATGCAGTTCCAAAATAGCTGATTCTGCCTTGTGTACTCATCACGTGTAGCATATTACTGCATAAGCTCATAGAAGTAGCTCAAAAGGATCCCTGACCTGATTTTCCATCAGCTCCAGATTCTGGGTCCTTTTGTGTCAATACATAGAATTCTCTCTTTTTTGAGGGCTCTCATTCTATGTAGTACTTGCCTTTTCTGACAAACCACATCTTCATTGTGACTGCAAAGACATTAATCAGATTCTTGGTCTCTGCACTGTTGTCTGTGTGTTCCAACAGCATTGTGTAACCTTTTTATCACTTTTGTCTTAGCACCTATATAAATGAAAAAAAACTATCAGGAGCTTTCTGCAAGTACTGCTACATTTTTAGAAACTTTCAGAAGTGCCCGAGGGGACATAAATGTTAATATATTTGTATGAAGCAGTAAAGTAAATGCCCATATTCTTTCCTGTGTTGTAAAATGTGTTTTCATTGCACATCTTGATCTTTCCTAGCCAGTTGTATCTTGACAAGCAAAACTAGAGTGATACATTTTCCCCGTCCCCTTCCTTACGTCCAGTCAGAGCTCTCAACACATTTCTTTTCACCGTTAAATGTTTATCCTCATGCTTTCTGCCAGCAGATTGATTTGTTAGCATATTTTTAAAAACAAATTACCCTGCTTGTTCAAACTCTTTTCTTCCTTATTTAGTTTATTCTACTATCCTTTGTCTGTTCCTATCTATTTCGCTTCAGAAGGAGAATGCAGCTACTCTCAGGTTCACAGCGTCTGTCAGCAATGTAGGAGATTGATTCTTACTTTGGCTTAAATGGGCTGGGTGTCAAGTTTTGTTTTTACTGTCAATTTGCAATGGAGAATAAAGGATGAAGAGAAGATGACAGCAATTGCAAATAGACCTAGCATCCATTGAAAACAGTCACAAGAGGGTTATCTTTCTTCCCTTGGAAGCAGGCAGCAGGAGAAAGTCCTGGAGCTTTTCTCACTAGCTTTCTGTCGTCACTTGGCTTTGGGAGTGGGGTTGCAAGGACAGATTTCAGTTTCTGTTTGGGGCCAAACAGTTGTGGCTCCGTATTTTCTGAGAAAATATCTTTGAGAACTAAACTAATTTAATTAGTCTTTAGTCATGAAAAATTGCCAACAATGTTGTAAATATAGCATGGCTCATCAAATTGATTAGCCTAAGTGGGAGGAAGGTGATGGAGCACAGGCTTCTGAAGAGCTAGTTAAAATCATCACTGAAGCTAGGAGGCAGTTTTGGGATATAAAGCAGCAAATTAAAATTGTAGGAAGAAGGTAAAATTGGGAGTGTTATGGTTCCAGCCTGGTGGTAGTGGTAGGTTTGAATAGGATAGGCAGGAACCTGAATTTGCACAATTGATGATTGTGTCTGTGTGACAGACCAGAGACAGTTCATGCTTAAGCAAGTAGATTTATGCGGTGACTTGGTAGATGGGAGAAGGGACTAATCTGAATGTTATGGAGCTGATGGAAGTTGATTTGGAAGGACTGAAAAGGGTTTGTGAGAGAGATGATAGTTGTTGGCTTTGTCATGGACTAGTGCAGTAGAAAAGCAATTAAAGATACATAAAAATAGTGCTGTTTTAGGAGGATTGTGTAGGGCACATGGACATGGCTGAGAGAAGATAAATTGTTAGCAACAGTCATAGAATCATAGAACTGTTTAGGCTGGAAAAGAACTTTAAGATCATTGAGTCCAACCGTTAACCCAGGACTGCCAAGTCCATCACTAAACCATGTCCCTAAGCTCCACATCTACACGTCTTTTAAATAGTTCCAGGGATGGTGGCTCCACCACTTCCTTGGGCAGCCTGTTCCAATGCTTGACAAGACTTCCAGTGAAGAATTTTTTCCTAATATTCAATCTAAACCTCTCCTGGTGCAACTTGAGGTAATTTCTTCATGTCCTGTTTGTTGTTACTTGGTAGAAGAGACTGACCCCCACCTCGCTACAACCTCTTTTCAGGTATTTGTAGAGAGTAATAAGGTGTCCCCTGAGCCTTCTTTTCTCCAGGCTAAACAACCCCAGTTCCCTCACTCACTCCTCGTAAGACTTGTGCTCCAGACCCTTCACCAGCTTCATTGCCCTTTTCTAGGCACG
>JAVJGJ010000014.1:82775148-82796704 GCA_035590215.1 Microhierax caerulescens
CGATCTAGTGACTGGGGAGAGGATAGAAAAGTTGATCCTTTATTTCTGAAATGTAGTGCACCTGCCATGGGAGAAAGGCACCTCCGTATTCTCTTTCCCACCAAAATAACTCTGCTACTCTTTCCTGCATTCCCAGTTTTCATGGTTTAACCCCAGGTGGCAACTAAGCACCACACAGTCA
The DNA here is from genome assembly GCA_035590215.1 of Microhierax caerulescens. Taxonomy (NCBI): domain Eukaryota; kingdom Metazoa; phylum Chordata; class Aves; order Falconiformes; family Falconidae; genus Microhierax; species Microhierax caerulescens. Next base: position 82,775,330 of record JAVJGJ010000014.1, read on the forward strand.
TTTGCTCACTCCCCCCTCACCCACAGAGATGGGGAGGAGAATCAGATAGGAATGTAAAACTCAAGGGTTGAGATAAGAACAATTTAATAATTGAAAAAAAAAAATAAAACAAAGCCAATAATAACAATAGCAGTTATAATGAAAAGGAGGGAAAAGGGGAGAGGAATGAAATCCAAAGGGAAGGGAGGAAAGAAAACAAGTGATGCACAATACAGTTGCTCACCACCCACTGACTGATGCCCAGACAGTCCCCAAGAAGCACTCGGCGGGCCCTGGCCAACCCCCCAGTTTATATACCAAGCATGATGTCCCATGGTGTGCAATACCTCTTTGGCTAGTTCAGGTCAGCTGTCCTGGCTGTGTCTCCTCCCAATTGCTTGTGCCTTGCTGGCAGGGCCTGAGAAACTAAAAAGTCCTTGACTTAGTATAAACTTTACCTAGCAACAACTAAAAACATCATTGTGTTATCAGCATTGTTCTTACACCAAAGCTAAAACAGCACTGCACCAGCTACTAACAAGAAAATTAACTGTCCCAGCAGAAACCAGGCCACCAGCCTTTCACAATGGCCAGACTTCAGAGAAATAGGTGCAGTGGGTGGGTGGTAATTGAGCTGGAATTGAGACAGGATGGTATATGCAAAAAATTTAGGTACTAGTCCAGATAGGATTGTTCTTAGCAATTGAATTTAGTGATCAATAAGAGGGCAGTGCAGAGCAAAAGTCTAGCAAAAAAGGTAGCTGTGCTTAATGAAGGAATGAAGGGATGATCAGACAAAAGAACAGTAAGATTGGAAGATTTGAGATAGTGAGGAAACACATAAAAGGGAGATAAGAATAATGCTGTTAATGAAAACTGAACACGGCTTTAAGCATGCATTTTGTCTTGCAACATGACATATTCTTTGAGCCATGTCCCATAAGTGGTAAATTCTGGGGAATATGGCATTGGGATAAAGTAGCCATCAAGTTAACGTGAGTGTCAGCTGTAAGTTTTTAAGGTCTCTATCTGTTTTCTTGTCTTGGGGGAATCCTGATTTATGAAGTCACGTGCTGGGTTCAAATGGGAAGCAAATCTTGTAGTCATTCTGTTGGTAAAAATATGAAAAAATCAGAGCTCCCTCTAGAGCATATAATATTTTGTTGTTGAACCAGCTATCAGCTTGTGTATAACTTCTCCCTCCCCCTTTGGCTTTAATTCATAGCTTTAAAACCAGAAAAAACAAAACTTGCTGTTTGTGGAAGAAACCACACTTTAGTTTACACAGGTATGTAACACATATTATATACATATTAAATGAAGACAGATTTCTTCCTTTGCTTTCATGCCAAATTACATTACCCCAGCAGGAAAGAAGGAAAAATAAACAAAAATGGTACTGTTAAAACTTGGGGGTTTGATATCCAGTTCTTCGAATGCTTGATTTACTCTGAACCAATACATTTATAAAATAATGTTATATAAGAGTTTGCTAGCAATAGACAGATGAAAAAATTTCTTGCTGGCATTTGAGGTGTGATTAACAATTAAAGCCCTGTAAAGGCATATTAGTATTTTTTGCGTATCTGTACTTGAATTTAACTGTGACAAGTAATTTATTTTTAGAAGTATGAAGTTATATATTTGAATAAATATAGTAGAACTGAGTATTTTCAGGACTTCAAATTTTGTTGCATTTTGGTTAGCCATGATAGTCTGCTATTTCAATGACAAGTTGCTTTATTAAGCTATAAAAAAATAAACTATAAATTTAAAGAATTTTTTTTTTTTAGAGAGAGTATGCAGAGAATTGATGCAAATTCTTGTCATACTTCTAAAATTTATGTAATGGAATAGTCATCATTGTGGTTGCAATCCTTTAGCTTGCAGTAATGTTATAAAGAGAATTGTTTGATTATTAGGAGGTTTATATATGTGGAGACCTTGAACACTGTAAATAAGACTATCAGAATAAAGCAGAACATTTTAATAACAATTGCATATGCAAGACTGCACAGGGTAAATATTAGTCACTTCCAGCATACACGCTGACTAGATAATTTGTGGCCATTTATATGGGAAGGACCATTTATAGAGTGTATGTCAGTTGCTTATCACATTTGTGTCTGGATTTGTGTTATTAATGGGCCTTATCTTTTTCATCATAGATGAGCACTTTAGATGTGAAACATACTAAAATTAAAAATATAAATCTTGAAGTTCTCTTAAGTCAGATATCAATCAACAGTTTTAACTTCAATTTTAAGATTCCAAAACAAAATAAAGACCTAGTTAATTAAATCAAGTGATTTAAATATTAAAATAAGTAAAATATTTCTAATAAAAACCTAAGCAAAAATATATTTCATTCACAGTATCAAAATTATCAAGTTACGCATCTCCCTAATTTATGGACTAATAGGACTCCAGTTTTCTTCTCTGTGACAGCATGCACCATTTTCCTTCTGCTTTATCTTAAAAGGATGCACTATTTGCGGAAGAAGCCGCTTCCCACTGCCAGGGCTACTTGTAGTCATTTTCTCAGAACTCCTGCAGAACTTCAAATTGTATTTACTTTTTAGATCAAACTCCAGAATGGTGGGAGACACAGAGAGCTTAGGTTACATAGAAGGCATTTAGAAAGTTCTGATCAAGCCTCCTTGCAAACTACAACAGAAACTGCTGATGTCAGCTCGAGGATATTTCAGGGCAGTAGACCCCAACTTTTCTGTAATATTTTTTGTGTTGAAAATTAAATGACTTGCTCTAGTTTCTCTGATTTTTTACCACGATGAGAATGTCTTCATTCTGTGTATTACATGTGCTTTTCTGTATGCAGAAAAAGGAAATGTGTATGCTGCTGGAGGTAACAGTGAAGGTCAGTTGGGATTGGGTGACACAGAGGAAAGGACCACATTTCACTTAATTAGTTTTTTTACCAACCAGCACAAGATCAAACAGTTAGCAGCTGGATCATACACCTCAGCAGCTGTAACCGGTAAGAGCAACCACTAATAAAAGCTATTTATGTGTGTCCAGACTGGCGTTCTAGGGAAACATGTATCCCAGCATTCTGTCTGCTTATGTTGGTGCGTTTTCTGTGCCTCCCTGTCCTCTTTCCCTAGTAACCGTAGTCATTTGCCTATATCAACACAATCTGATAAAGGGTGGCAGCCTCATTAACTTCTGACAAATTTTGTGGAAGTAGACCTTTTACATGGGCAATGGCCTGCAATGAGAGCTCAACCTGTTCTAGGGTTAGTAGGAATCCTTACAAAGGAGAGACAGTGTGAGTGCCCTCAAAATGGGGAAAATCTTCATTTCATTTCCAAGAGAAGCCAACTACAAAACATGAATCTTAGGAAAACTGACTTCTTTAATTCTACTTCTTACTGCAACTGTTCTGGTCTACTGGTACAGTCTACACAGCTGTGTCATCAGTAATTCTGGGAGGAGCCTAACCTATGACGTATCTTTCTGGTGACAGAATTACACAATTGCAGCATGTTGAAGTCAGTTATAATAGTTTGAGCCATTGGATGAGTGGTCCTTTATTACCCTATAATGTAATTTCTCTAGCGTTGCTATAAAGCAGCTGTTTCTGTACATGTTTAGGATAAGTTACTGAGGCTGTCATTACAGAATGTGACAGAAGGTGTAAGAGTGTATGAGAGATGCTAGCCTGCTAATTTTTTTTTTTTTTTTTTTTTTTTTGTGACAATTACTAACATTCTCCTGAGATTTGTTTAGTTTCCGGAAGCATCTCAGTAGCACTATAGATGGTACACTTTTTTTATTCACAACTTATTTCCCACCGTGCAGGGAAAAGACTTCAACTCTTTTGGAAAAAACGGTTTTTCATGTTGTTTGTTACTGCTGCAGTTGGTCTTTGTGTCAACAAAGGCTGGTCTTAATAAACCTGGAGCAGCTATTGTGATAGTTTAAGGAAAGCAAAATGAAGCTGGGCAATATAATTACCTGTGAAGAGGACTGAAAGATAAGACAAGATGAAGTAGGATGTGTACCAAAGTCAGAACAGAGAATGTTTGGAAGAATGAGAAAGTGGTGCCTTCCTACTGAAAATGAGAAGATGTCTTAAATTCACGATGGTATTTGCATACTGACCTTTGGCAACTGAAGTGTCGTATACACTTGATCTTCCTCTTTTTGAAAGGTTTTTTTTACGTAGTACATGGTACTTTTCCCCTTGCTATTCATGGTCTAACACCAATAGGTGACTGTGTGCTCTGTGTCACTTTTGAAAAGCTTAAGCGATAACCTCTTACTTCAGACCTGAGATCATGACATTTAGTAGTGTCATACACAAGAGTTTATGAAATAGTCTTAAATGGGTACATTAACTGGTTATCAGTTTTGGTTTAAAATCTGTTAACTATCTGTGTCTTCATTTTAGAGGATGGGCAGCTTTTTGTGTGGGGTGACAATTCGGAAGGTCAGATTGGCTTGGCTGATGAAGTCTGTGCCAGTGTCCCTTGTCAAGTGGATGTTGGAAAACCTGTTTCCTCTATATCCTGTGGATATTATCACTCTGCCTTGATAACAGGTAAGAAAATGGGAATAGTGGTTAGTGGATACAAGTCAGTGGTTCTCAGATTGTTGCCTTTGTAAAGGTAGTTAATGAGGCATTCATTACTTTTGAAACTAGATATGCCATAGCTGTTAAAAGCTGCTATGTGGCAGAAAGTCACCTGTGTAGTTTTGTATCACACTGGGAGATTTTACCAGAGACAGGGTCTCTAAAACGTGTTCCTAATTGATTTATTTGGGAAACTTGTATGTAATCTACTGTATTATTTTTTATTATTGATGAGTTGACAGTACTGTGAGAAAAAACGGCAGTTAATTTTCAGCATTTGCACATTGTTGAGCATATTAGAAAGAATGACTGTCTTATCACACTTATGTTCATGAAGGTTGTGACAGATTTGGATTAATACTGTGGTTTCAATAATCCAACTTTAATTTCTTTGTGATGTTCAAATAATCATCTTCATTTCTTCTAGAAATATAAATATTGAATAGATGTACTGTGTTTTGTGGAAAAAATGATCTCATTTGCTAGCGGTGCGAGATTGTTGTCAACGTTTGATGTTCTGTCTTAAATTTTAAGTTTTAAAGTCAAATAAATGGGCAGTATACAATATAAGGAGAAGCATATGCTCAAGTGAGCTGGTCTCTGATCTCCAAACCAACCCACCTCCATGTTGCTTTCCATCTCTCTCTTCCCAGCTCTTTATTGGTTTCCAAAGTGATGATGCCACTCATTTTTTAATAACGCCCGTATGGGTGAATTTATCAATCAATATTGATGGTATTATACATGGACAGACATGAATTCCTCTCAGACATATAGATTTACATTATTAAGCTTTACAGTTTAGTCCCCTCAGAGTAATTACAGATTTCAAAGAATCAATAGTTTTGACTGTAAAGCGTTTAATGGGTGTCAGATACTTTTCTCAGGTTACTTGATAAACGCTACTTTTCCACATACGATATCTATATAGCTCTCTGAGAACATGCTGTTAACAGAATGAGAGCTTCCTGTGGTGGAAAAATATTAATTATGTGTTATGCTGGTAGCGTGCAACTCTTATTACAGTAAATGAATGAAGTGCCTCTGACTGATCTGAGCTCAGTACCTGTTAGGAAATCTACAGCTTCCTGAACTTGAAATAAAAAAAATAATAATTAAGTCTTACTTCAAGGTAGTAAGAAGATGAGTATTTCTGCCTTAGAGCCAAGAGCTGAAGCTCTGACAAAACTGCAGTGAGGTGACAAAACCTCTTTTTAGAAGAAGGGTTGAGGACAGGCATCTAAGAGCAAGGAGAAAACAGCGTGTGCCAAGTGCCCTAAGGAAGTGCAGACTTTTAATGGAGGGGGATGAGAGAAAAAGGATTAGGGTAGCAGCTGGGTAAGAAAAATGGAGTCTAAAATATTAATAGGAAGATGAACTGGTTATCACCTGTGAAAATGAGGAGTTGTTGAAACTGTTACTGTTTAAAGAGGCCTGGTTGTATGTGGAAAATCTTGATTTTCAGCCTTAGTATCTGCAAATCCTGCACAAACTGGGCTTCAATCTCACTGAAACTGCTGACATGCAGATGGCCACTTTTGTGGTGAAAGGTTGTGGGTTTTTTTTAATTATTTTCTTTTGGGCTCTTGCTGACAGTTTTATTTGACTGATAATTTTAACTACCATAGACATTTAGTGTTGGACATCCAGTTACTTTTACTGAATTCATCTTCTGTTGCGCTAGTGCCAGTGTATATCCAGACAGTGTTTAAAAAAAAAAGCTTACTCATTTAATATAAGTGTACCATAGTCATACATAATTTTAGCTGTGAAGTTAGCCATTAAATCACAAATGTGGGAATTCTGCAGACTGAGTCTTAAGTACAAATGTAGTTACCTTGTTTTTCTTACAGCATAGTTAGGAAGGAAGTCAAGTTACTATGCTGTTGCTTAAAATATTTTTCTTTAAAAAAAGGTGATTATTTCAGTATTATTAGTATTCTTTTTTCACTTATGGAAAATGCTTGTAGGATTTGCTACACTGACTCAGAACAGTGGTTGACATCCTCAGTATTCTGCCTCTGAGGGGTGGCAGAATACAGCAAACTGGATAATTATGATGTATTTGGGATATTCATATTAAAAGGGTATGGTTTAATTTTCCCTGAATTGCCAGTTAGTCACTGAGTTGTGCCTTGAATTATGTTTAAAAGTTGCCTAGCATGGGGAGTTTTCCATATATTTTTATTGTATAGTTTTATCTTGTATACTAGAATTTGGAGTGATTAGTGTTATTTTTAATATATACTTTTGGGAGAAATATCTGGAAAATAAAGTGGTTCTGTATTTCCACAAATGAATTCTGAACTGTTCAGGTGAGTGTGTGATCTGTAGTAATTCCCTCAACATCTATAAAGTATACCAGTGGAACTTTTTTAGTTTGTGGTTGCAGTTATTATGGAAGAAACACTGTTAATACAAAGCTTTCAACACCTGTAACTTCTCAGTTGGTAGAATATTACAGAATTACTACATTTTGATTTTTTAAACATCAAGTAATACGCTGTCTTCAGTAATAAAATGTAGTTGCAGGATGTAGGACTTGATACATGTTGTCGGGCTGAACTGATGAGCATGGCACTAAATGTTTCCCTTTCTTATTATATTTATGTTTGACATAAGCTGTATACTGGCTAAGCAGATTGTTAGGATCACAGGCATACTGGGTTAAAACTAAGAGGTGGTTAATGATACTAGAATACCTAGTGTGGTCACAGAGTGCCCTCTCCAGGGCAGGATGTTCATTAGTAAGAGACTATTGAGGAAAAAAGTGGTGAGGTATGTATTCCAGCTCTTTTTTTTTTCTTTTTTTTTTTTAAAAAAAAAAAACAAAAACAACCTAAAGTTGTTATTTCTTTGAAACAGCTGGTTTTAAAAAAAAATTTTTAGTAGGCATTTGTCTTTAAGGTGTTTAAGGACTATAAAGCCAAGTGCAGTGTCAATAAGAAGTAGAGTGGAATCCTGATGTAAACCTTTAGTGGGTAAAAGCATGTTTTATGGAAATTGTTTGTTATTCAATCCTGAATTTGTACTTCAGTCCTACAACCCTACCCCCACCCCCGAAGGTTCTCTTACCTAGTAGCTCCCAAAAGATGATTTGTCATCTTTCTTCCTTTTTCTCTTTAGAATGCCTTCCTTGCAGATGGTAATTCAGCTGCTAAACATGTCAGTCACCTGTATTCTACTATGTACATGTGGGCTGCACTGACACCAAAAGTAGCTGTGGAATAGAAGATCAGAATATAACCTGAATTATTTTTCACAAATAAAACACTTCTGAAATTTAGACTAGGCATGAGCACAGGCAGTGGCTAGCTCATTTTCATATGCAAATTAGGAAGCTGGTCTGGTTACGTACTGTTTGAATGATGGTTTGCTCCCTTTTCCTCTCACTTTGGATTATTCTGAGAGTTACACTGAAAATAAGTTTTTTAATTTATAGTTTCCAGCCCTCTTTAGGACTTTTTTACAGTATGTTTCCTTTCCTTTCTTTGTTCAGGCTTGGGACATTAGGTCCTCATGGTAGAGGTATGTCTCAAATAAAGCAACAGAAGAAGAAAGAGCTGAAAGAGTGTAAGCACAATTTTGAGTCCATACACAGATCTTTACTTGACTAGTCTTTGACCGTGCTCACTCAAGAGGGGAAGTTTTTCAGAAAGCCTTCAGCGTGGCAAGCGTATGTGGTTCATTTGTCCACTGGAGCAGATGGAGACCAGGAAAAGCAAATGCATCTAACCACTCTGGTGTCTACAGCAGAATTAGATTTGTGGAGCCAGAAAGGAGTTGAATATATTGGACCTCTTCTGCTATTTCCCCTGTTTGAACTGTTACTGTAAGCAACGTCAAGATAGAGTCCTGCTACAAAGATACCTTTTCATAGAGAGCTTTGCAGGTTCTTTGAATTCCTTTTTTAAACGTACTTTGTAATTGTTTTTAAGGACCATTCCACAAACATTTACTTCCTTACTCAGAATTTCAGCATTTGAGGTGGTTTCAACTACTTTGGTCTTGAATAAATACTTCTTCCTTTTTTGTTTTTTATTATTTTCTTAATTTATTTAAGGGTTCATAGAGGGATCCAATTCTTTTGTCTACTGCCCTCATTTGCCACCAGACAGGTCTTATACCTTCTCTCATCTGCAGTACACATATTTACCTTTGAGGGGCCAAGAATAGTTTTCCATTTGCTTTCCGATTTCCTTGACATGCTTCTGTGACCTAAGGTTTAGTGATACAGAAAATGTGCCACACTAGGGAAAGTTCAACATGTGAGAATGTGACTCATATGAGAGGAGAAAATTAAATAACCAGATTCTGTTGTGAACAGAATGTCCCTAAAATGCAGTTGTATTGCACATGTACTGTTCTCAAAATTTATCTGGGTTTAACCGGATTCCCTTTATGTTTGATAGCTATTCTTCATAGTTTTTAGACTCCTATTTGCCTTAAAGGGATATGTAATGTATTCAAAAATTGCTTTAATAAATGGGTTTATCTTTGTTAGCTGGATTATTAAGTTGAAAAAAATGTAATAAACTTGATTAGTTTGGGAAGTCAAAGGAAGCTTGGCCATTTGAATCTCTAATCCTATTAATTAGATTGTGATTGGATTAATATTTGCAGTGCAGTAGTGTTTGAAAAAAGTGCTGGTCTCTTCAAAGAGAACTGCCTAAGTAGTTAACTCCCAAGTGCTTTTGAGGGTTTATCAGCTTTTTTCTAGAAGTATATGGCAAATCCAAGAATATAAAAACAGCACTTACCTTCCAAAAAGTGCAGGGTTCTTTCTGTTGTTGGGTTTTTTCCTTTCTCTTCACTTAGAATCCCTAATAAAATCTCTCTGTCAATGGAATGTTTTGGTTACAGACAACCTCACATTGCAGTTGGTTTTTTTGTTGTTAATTGGGCTACTGTTTTAGAATAGAGAATCGATGCTGCTGCAAATAACTGCAAAATATGAGCCTGTTCAGAGTGTTTCTGTATGTAGGTATAAGAATAAAGATCAGAATCAAAACAGAAAATCAAACTAACAGAGAAGCCTAAACAGAGTCCTTAGTTTAGAAATGAAATGAAATACAGTTTTCTGCAGCTGAGATCATGTGCTCTTTCTTAAAAAAACACAGATTGAAATGATTGCAGAACGCCTCTTAGAAAAGAAGTATAGAAGAATGCAGAAAAGATTATCTCTGCACAGATACCTGCAGGTAAATTAAGTGGTATAATATTATTGGGGTAGTTTGTGTGTGCAGGAAGGAAAATGTCAGAATAATAGAAAATCTAAGAACAGATGGCAGGATGGGATTATGCCTCTGATGATGATAGCTGGGCAATACAGCTATCCTGTTTCATTGACTTGCTGAAGAGGGTATAGCTCTTGTGAATAGATTGTGAGTGGCTACTCCTAATGGCCTGAGCCCTGTGAAACCTTTCTGGCAGCTTGACATAGAGTAAGATTGTATTATTGTCATTCTCTGCCCCTCTGTGCAATTAGAGAATTATGTAAAGATAGTAAGTCCAGTTGCTAGCCTTAATGGCCCAGGAGCATGGCACGTGAAGAATCTGTGCCATTGTGAGAGGCAGAAGTGATCTTGGAAAATAAAGAAACAATATAAAATAGTCTGGGGTTTCTTTGACTAAGGCAGAGGCTAAATTTCTTAGGTTTTCTAAGTGTTACAAATAAATATTTTGCCATCAAAGTTAGGTTCTACGTCTTGGTGGGAGTGCTGGGCTGCAACTTTAAGTTGAAGCTAAGGACCATTTTCTATTTAAAGCAGGACTTTGGCTTTTATGAGAAGGTTTTTTTTCCTTTACAGTTTTTGCTCTTTGAGTATGTCATATGTTTTTTTTTCCCCAGAATTTTCAAGTAAATTCATAAATTTATGCATTTAAATTAAGTGGAAGCTGAAGTATCTTAAAAGTTGCATAACCTCTTCTCTTTTTGACCTGAATGAACTTTACTGTAAAATGAAAGACATAGTCCAGATTTTCCCTATAGTTAAAATTAATTGAAAACCTATCCTTCGGCTTCCTCTGAAGAAAACAGATCATCATTTAGACCATTTTTGTTTGCTTATTGAGTACTGTCGATACCAAAGGTAACATACATCACAGATCAGCATGACTATTCAAGAATTACTTCCTTTGGTAAGATGGGAGAAGCACTGCTTTATTAAAAGACATAGTAGTTTAAGGGTTTTCAGAATGAATCAAAGCCCTTCTAATGGAGGGTCCTGGCAAAAGCAGTCTGTGGTGCTCTATTTTATGCACCCACTGCTGTAGTCACTCTTTAGCACAAAGTAATCAAGAGCCAAGTGCCACAAAGAAAAACAAAAAATATATTTATTGCTGGCAGAAGAGTTTTCCAGGAAAAGCATTTTGGATCAAGGTTATCTATTGGATTTAACAGATGATTTAACTGCAAATGTATTACTAACTAGTTGTCCCATAATTACACAAAATGAAGATGTGGTTTTGCAACCTGAAGTTCTTGCTCAGTTTTTATTCACACAAAAGGCAATTTTAAATGAGTGTTAATGCTAGAGCAAAGCTCAGGAAGATTCAGTGAAAATGACATATTTCTTACTGACACCAGTTTTGACTTTCTCATAATCAGAATTAAAAGTTCAAAACAGTAAAATTCCTTTCCTGCCTTGTCTTGGTATGCCCGAGTTTTAATAAACTTCAGTTCATTTTGAATCATATCCTTCAATTTTTATTAACTTGTTTTTTACAATTTCACTAATCTCATTTGCTTTTTAGAATGCATATGTAGCTTCATGTTTTGTACTTTACATTTTTATTCACAGGTTTACTTTTAGCTCTTCCTTATTTCCTCTTTCTGTGTAGGCTTGGTTTTTTTGGTCATTTCCATTGTCCTTAAATTCCCAAATTTTAAGTTGTGGCTAAAAAAGTGCAAGGAAAAAGCAACAAACATAGTAGCTATGCAAATGGGGGAATATGCACAAAGGCTAACAGAAAACTAGTAATGAGCATGTTTTCTTATGCTCTGCCTGCGTTCAGTGGAGAGAGGGATGGACTACTCTAATGGTCAATTCTGAACACCTAAATGAGGCTTTAGCTTTGAAACTTTGTTTGAGCTGATCTGTTTTCACTGTGTGTGGGGAAAGACCAGCATTTCCAAGGTCAACCCAACTTTCATGTTGGCAAGGAAGTTACAGCTTTTGAATAAAAATCTCTCAGATACTTGCATCATGTAATAGCAATGTTTCTAGATGCTGTAAAAGTAAATTGGTGAACACTAAATGTATCCCTCTGAAAGTAAAAGCACATTTTGTACTGAAGTACAAATCTGCATGTTTCCAAAAATATTGTAGATGGGTGCTTCTGATGACTGAGCTTTAATAATGGAATATACATCTGGGGTTTGTTATTATGTTGGTTATGTAACTGTAGCTATCTCTTTGAATTTCCTTTAGCTCCTACAGTAATTTTAAAATTTCTTTATCTTGAACTAGCTCCATGTGAGAGTTTTGTTTATCCTTGTGCTTTGTTATATCCAACTGGGATTAAACCCTAAACTTTTCCATATCAGATTGTGGGCTACAATTTGCTAAGAGGATACTACTCCAAAGATAGTTTTTTTCATGAGTGCAGAATACGCAACTGTTGCTTTCCTACCAGTAAGGAAACATTTTCTACTCAAACCTCACTCACCATTAGAATAATCCAGATGCCTTAGCATGGATAATCAGAAATGTAAATGTAGATAAATTGTAAAAAAAATAAATAAATATGTAGGTAAATGTAAAAGATGTAGATAAATTGTAAATATAGCAATGGAAAGTACATTTTCCATGTTCCATTTTTAACTATGGTAGAAGGATATATAGAACGCTGTCTTGAATAGTAATTCAGATACACACAGCAGTGAAAAAGCAAAGGGAGTGATTGGAAAAAGTAAAACAAAGGAAACTTGAAAGTAAAATAAATTACCCAAATTTGGGTTTGAACAGTATTTGAACTGTTTCTTAAAAGTCTGGGTGAATGAGAAGGGTCTTCTTACATGATTACGTAGCAGATCAGAAAGAAGTTACAGGAAGAGATCTGTAAAGACAAGTCAGGGTTTTTTTTAACTTAATTCTGGTGGAGTTACTGCTGTGGAACTACAGCTCTTATTCCTGTTGCTGGATATGTAGCTCTTTTCTTGCTGTCCAGACCACACAGACAGTTTCATGTCACTTCCTCTTCTTTTTTGTTTTTTTTTTTTCCTCTATGTCTTACAAGAAGAAAGCATGGCTTTTGCATCAAGGTTCCATTCAAAACAATTTTCTGTTTTAGTGGAGATTCATAAAAGCAACTTCAGTTGACATAAGTACTGTTACAGAGGGTATTACAACCTCTCCAAAGCAGGATGTACTTAGTTTTGTTTTTCCCTTGGCTGGATTTTTTGCAGGCTAAATATTATGGTTCTCATTTTGGAGGAAGCTAAAATTTAGCCCCTTCTTGTGCCGTCAAAGCAGACTACTTCGCAGAGCTGTTTGGACATTCTACAAATATGTTCAATTATCCTGTATTGTTTGTATACTTTTTTATCTTACTGATTTATGTCTGCAGCACTCTTGACAACCCTCCTTGCTTCTGAGTGCATGCTGGAAATTCTGCTCTGTTCTGTATTTTCAAAGGAGATGGTGAGCTCTATACTTTCGGAGAACCTGAGAATGGGAAACTGGGATTATTGCCTGAACAGCTGAAGAACAATAGAGTCCCACAGCCTGTACTGGGAATTATGGAGAAGGTTAATAAGGTTGCTTGTGGTGGAGAGCACACCGTGGTGCTGACAGGTATGCGACTTAACTGGCTTTTTTTACAGCCCTGTAACTTAATCAGTAAACTCAATTTATTTTAAAGAATTTGCATCCAACTGAAGTATAACATGCTGTAGTAATCCTAATGGAAGACCATTGTACATCAGGGAGGTTGGAATCTGTGTAACAGTTAACCTGAGTGCAGGCCTGTGCTGTGCCATGCATATCCCTTGGCTGAAGGATAAACTTAGCCAGCTGATGGTGACAGAGGAGCGTACAGGCAGCTCCTGCTTGGTACCACTGGTTACATAACTTGCGTGTCTTTGCCTTTATCTAAAACTTCAGCAGGAAGTTCCCATGTGAATGTCCTTTATATTTGACAGTATAAATGATGAATAGAATTGTTTTGTTTGGAAGAAAATGGCGCAAGAGCTAAAATGACCAAAATGGGGTAACCTTCCACATACGGGATCTGTGTAGCATGCTGTGCCTGGCTCGAGGCCTGTTCAGTTCCACACAACTCAGGATTCCCAGCATCTGAAGGGACGTAAGACTATTGATACTATCTTCTTTTTTCTTTATAGTCTCAGCTCCAATAAATAGTATTTTAAGAGATACTTTACAGAGTCTGAGTGCCTTTCTTACTGGAATTGTAACAAGCCAGCACCTCCTAGGGCAACGCAGATGATTGATGCTTCTTTTCTCTAAAGATCTTGGAAGTGGTGTTGGTGTGAGGGGGGAGGAATTTAGAGGAAAGCTTCCATTCTGTAGTAAGCATAAATGACCTTGAATATTTAGAATGATGTTTAGGAAGTCACGTTCCAGGTAGCTGTCCGTTAATAGCAATGGAGATGCAATCTACTGGATGCCTAAATGGATTAACTATCTCTTGTTGTGATACACATGTGTAAATTCTACATGTGTATCACAACAAGAGATAGTTAATCCATTAACTGTGTGTGACATTAAGCAGAATCTTTAGCATACATATAAAATTAGTACAGATACAGACATTCAACATGTCGTGTATCATACAAGTTATAAAAATCAGCAAATACAACTGCTACATATTAGTTCAGAGGGCTGTGTGTATAGTACTTGGAAGATGGTGTATGTTACTGTACTATTAAACAGTTGTGTGCCAATGGTAAATTAGCTTTTCAAAGAGATATATGCAAAGCGTTGCTGCTATTTATTTCCACAAATTCTACCCTGAACTATAGTATCATAAAAGCAGGAAAGGGAAGTTTGGCTTTGCCCACAGATGATTTAAAAAATAGCAGCTTTGGCATATAATAAATTCCACAGGGGTTTAATATGTCTATAATTAATATAATAATACCTATATTATAATACCTAATAATTATAATAAATATAATAATTCCGATATATAACAATATAATTAATAAAATAAATAATAATATAATTAATATAATAATAAATATAAATAATACAAAAAATGTAATTAATTCCCTACCAAAAGTAGGATGTATACATACGAGTCCTTAAATCTGTGTTTTGAAAATGCTGAACAGTCATCACTTTCATAATGGTGTGCCTTCAAGGTTATGTAAGCAAAATTTCTAAAATATGAACTGAGAATCTAACTGAGGGAGATTGTGAGTGTGCAAGCCACTCAAGCGAGTGGTGGAAGTAATGTACTGGGAAAGGTTGTGTGTAATGATTGTCAAGCTGCAAAGATTCTGGGTAGGTTAGAACTCCTTTGGGAAAACTATGAAGAGGAAATAACAGTAGCCAATCCAGGAAATAATGCAAATATTTGTCTACATTTCAATGCCTTTGTCTCTCTTCTTCCAGTCTTACCCTGGCAGTATTCTATGTCATAAAATAAATTTCTTTACATGAATCAGATTATCATTATTAGGAAAAAAATTACCATAAATTTGGGGCTAGCAAATGTATAAATCATAGCATTATTTTATGGGTTATAAAGTCAAGTTCTGCAAAAGAATTTGATTATCATTATTGATCATTTTTTTAACCATAAATCTGAAGCAAACCAATAGATACTTTATTTTAATGGTATTTCATGTGATAGAACTTCATTATAACAAATGACTGTTACAGAGATTTAGTAGGAAGATATACACCTGGTCGATATCATCATTATAGTGAATTCTCTACAAAGTGCTGGAACAAAGAGGCAAAATAGAAATGTCAAAAACCAAATACAGTGAAGAAAACACCATAGTAAGTCACTGTCTTAGGATGTAAGATTTACTTGCCTGTGGAAACAGATTTTGTAGTAGAAGGCAATTAAGAAATTCAGTGCTGGCTTAGCTGTCAGTTGATGATCAAAGTGTCAAGTGCCAGAAGATCCAACTGAGTCAGAAGAGGAAACCCATATTCTCCAACAAAATACATTTTCCTAAAGACTAATAGTTGTGATAAGAGCGAGAGGTCAGATAGATGGTTTTTAATGTGATTCAGCTATTGTAAAATAGGCTACAGCTGCGAGCTTCTGCCTAAGACACTTTGAATGGAAGAGTAGAGGATAATGGAAATACTGTCTCAGGTGAAAGATTCTTCATCAGGAGTGCTGACACATGGAAATTTTTCTGACTCAAACCAATATTTGGGGAAAAAATTGGGAAAGGAGGGATTTGGACACTGTAATAATTTAAAAAGTGAGTGTAGTGTACATGCATTATAGGCTTTGCACCAGAAACTTAACTTGAAATCAGTACTGAAGGGTATGTTTCATCCCGAGATGAAGTGGCATGACCACAAATTGAGAATTCTGATGAGTGATATATCTTTAAAGAGGAGCAGAAACATTTATACTTCTTCTAAGCTAGTTTTCCTAAATTAAGAAAGTAGTACAATTTTGAAGAAATTCCAAATTTCGTGTATCATCGTCCATGAAGATAGGTGCTGCTTGGTTTTAGTAACACTGTATATATACTGATGCCATTTTCATCTTTTTGGGTTCTTTCCATTTTTTTTGGGTGTGTCATTTCAGTCTTAATAAGAACTGAATATCTGACTATTGTATACTTCCCTGTTTCATCTATCTCATTTAGCATAGGAATAGTGTAGGAGAAAATGTCATATGGAGAAACTTTTGCACATCTTGTCTCATTTCTTGTCATCAGTTCTTCTTAGGAAGACGAAAGCATAATCCAGTTATCTTACTGAGTACGAGGCAAGTTTCTTCCTGACTTGCATACATAATTAGTCTGTTCCTAAGCACTTCATTTGATTTCTTTTTTATGGATGTCTTATCTATTCTATTGGCAATTTTGTATAGTAAGAACCACTGTTATCTGGGTTATTAAACCAAGCTACTGTTTGGAATCTCTCCAGCAAGTATCGGTGTAAATGGTAGAAAGTATATATTAAAATAATTCATTTTTTTCTTTGAAACTCCAAAATGGGAAACTAAATTTTTCCCAGAGGACAAAAATTTAAATTGTTGAGAGCAATTATTTGGAAAAAACCTTTTTAAAGATAGAAGGTTTTAGAAATGTTGAATATAGTATTGGAAACCATCTTCTTTACAGGTCTTATTGTTACTTCTGCCTTTAGTATTTGCAGTTGTTCTAGAGAATAAATAGAATCAAAGTTAAAAATTCTATCACGCAAAAGCTTTCTCTCACTGTAGCAGCGCAAACCTATTCATTTCATGACAGTCTATCAGCCAGTTCAAGAAGATCATATCCTCATGCTGAATGACTTCTCTCAGAGACTTAAAAAAATTGTATCCACTGCTCACAATGCTTGCAAATACTTCCTACTGAAAATGAAAACTGTTGGTATTGTCACTTTCAAAAGAAATGTGAGAGAGCAGCAATCTCAATTTGCATGGTTCTTCAGTAAAGCTCTCTAAAAGGTAGAAGAATAATAACTTGTGATTCTAGAAATTGGAGAAGAAGAAAAAGATGACTGGGAGTGGTCTTAATATCTTCCAGTTTTTTTCAGATTATGACAGGCCCTCTGGGAATAATCCTGTCTCTAAACGAATACTACCTCCTTTTATTCTCTCAAAGGAGAGAAAGCAAATATACATCTTCAAAGGAAAAGGAGAAGCAGTCCTTCAGGAATAGGTGGTTTGACATAACAATACAGCATGTGAGCATGTTAGTATGTAAAATGTTGGAGTTTTCATCTTCCGTCTCAGGGTCTTTTAAAAAGAGAAGAAAGTCAAGATACTCTTTTGAAAGACGGTGAAAAGGATGAAAAAGCTCTACCTTTTCATGATAGAACTGACTGTTCTAACCGTATGGGATTGTCTAGGTTTTTCAAACCATCCTTAAGTCTGTATACTATTTATACTGAAATCCCCAATCCAATTACTAGCTCTGGTAAAGCTGAGTGCTGTGTTGACAGCTCATTTTTACAGTAACATTTTTCAGCATAAGCTGTTTAAAAATAAAGCTATTGTAAGAGTGAATAGCCCATTGGCATAGTAGTTGTAGTAGCGGTGATGGTGGTAGTGGCAGTGGTAGTAGTAGTAATAATAATAATAATAATGATAATAATAATAATGTTCAAGGGAAATGAATCTATGTGGAGAGATATAAGCTTACTTGTCTGTTTCTGGTTTTCTTCTGAGATTTTAAACTCTTTCTGTAGCCTTAAATACATTGCAAGGAATGCGTGAACCTTAAAAACATTCTTGGTGCTCACTCAGTTCTTTCAGCAAATAACACGTGTTAAAAAAAAATCTGAAAGCTATATAGATTTTTGCCTAGGACTATTTTATTGATAGTGACAACAGTCATGGAGATTAAAAAATTGGTATGTACTCCAAATGCCTGCAAAGGTGGAAGGTACACAGTTACAGGGAAATAATCTGTGTTCTTCCAAAAAAGAAAATGTAGGAAGTAAAGGAGAAGCAGTCCCACCACTTAAGTGCTGGAAGTCACTTGGAACAGCGAAGCCATTGACTTCTGTGCAGATGCTGAAACCATTTCTCTTCATCCTTCAAGACGCCTTCTCATGTGCTGCTGCTGTGGAGACAGCAGTTCCTTCCTCAAGGCCAAGACAGGACTTGTGTTCTGTTTCTTCTGGGTGCTGGTAATTATGGCTGAGCCTTCCTTGTGATGCCCTGGAGGCAGCGCTCCTTCCCTCATGCTGCTGTGGCTATACATCTTTCCTTTGTACCACTGTGGTGCTGCCTTGACCATTCCACAAGAAACTATACCAGCAAACCAACCCCCAAAACTGTCTTTATGAGCTGAGCTGGCTCACCACATAGCCAGGAGGACAGCAGATACTGTACAGGTTGGGACTGGAGAGAGAGAATGGGGGAATGAGATCTGCCCTTTTGCTGGCAGTATGTTTCATTTGTCTCATCCAACCATATCCTTACTGGGAATGAGGACAGTAAAAAAAAGGTGTCAGTGGGGCTGTATACCCTTTTGGATTCATGCTGTAGGCAAATGCATTTAGGAATTCCGTTTCAGAATGGTGAAATTCACCTCTGTCATTTTATCCCGAAGTCTGCGAGGTTGGTTTGCCATAAACTTCTTTTTCCATGTATCGATAAAGACAGATTGGAGGAAATACCTCATTTCTGGTAAGTGAGATTATTACTGAGGTTTGGCCTCACTTTGACACCAGTGGTGAATCATTAAGAAAGGTGAAGTTTTTGTCTTCCTGTGCCTTGATAATTGACTCATAAGCAAATTTAGGAGGATTAAAATTTAGGTGCCCCTAGTCTCTAGGGATAGGAGAAGATATAATTCTTCTTCTAAAGGCACTTTAATCCAGTTCTGGATTGGCCTGTTCTTCTCATTGCCAGTAGAAACAGAGGAAAGAAAAGAGTTTCCTGTGCTTTTAAAGTTAGCATTTGAGAGCATCTCCCTCTCAACACAAATGCAAAAGGCATTGCATGTTTCAAGCTAGGATTAAAGATGATGTGAAATAGCTCCAGCTTTACTCAAAATAATTATGTTAAACAGATAAAGCAATATAATTTGAACATTACAAGGTCCACCAGTTTCCAAAGACATGTTAAGACAAAAAAAAGAATGCAGTACTTCTAAACAGAATTTATGGATTCAGCCATCCTGAGAAAGTAATTTACTAAAGTGAAGATGAGACTCTGTTTCACTCAGAGAAAGCTCCTGTCTTTCAAGTGTGGTTTCTTGATTCTTATGCAGAAAGTCTAAATGCTCCAGAAAATGCTTTCCTACTTGTTTTACTTTTCAAATATCCTGAAGTGTTGGTTTCTTGCACTAAAATTTCCAGCAGAGGGAGCTTTACTATTACATTTAGTAAAACCCTGCTTTACTCGCTACTTTTCATTTACAGTCTGAAAAAGGTGAAACCGGTGGGGCTTTTTTTTGGTGTGAATTCATGACTTCTTAATATGAAACAATTTAAAAGGGGCAGAAAGGGAAAGCCCTTTCCTAGAAAGAACATCTCCATATGTAGTGTTACAGTATTTCATCATGGTTTCGTTGAAATTGGAAAATCCAATATAAGTTAGTAAGTGCACTATGGAACATGGAATCTGGTCTGTTCTCTGCTTTCTTTTTCCCTGACAGCAGTGAAGGATTAGTTTGAGGGAGTGGTAACATAATTTTTAATATATCTCCAGTTTGTGGCTGCTCTGAGAATTTGGTCTCACAGTATAAAGTACTTCTGTGGCACTGAAACTTAGTTCGCTATTCCAGTGGCCTTGTTTCCTTGACACAAAGAAGTGTTCAAAAAGTAAAGATTCTCTGTCAATTATAGTTCCCCACATTCTGCCGTGGATGGCCATTCCTCTCTTGCTTTTGAAGGTGGTGAGGTTTTTGAGTCGATGGCATCTGTGCAGCAGGAGCAGGCATGCTCTGCACCATGGTCATTACAGTAATGTAATGACATATTGCTCCCAAGTCTCAGTTCTTTTCGCTTGACATAGAACGCGTTTTGTCCTTCCTGATCTTTCCCAAGTTTTCATAACAATTTTTCAAGTACTTTGAGTAGTACTTCTCAAGCTTTTCCATTGTTGCCTACATGCAGAAGGAAAAGGGGCAGGGAATAAAATTCTAGGAAAACTTCTCCTTTTCCAAAAAAACTTTAGTCTTTGTATTTCCCTTTTCAAGCATGACCTCATCAAGATTTCCAAGCTTCACAGTCTTCCCCTGTTGCGATGGAGTGCCAGGGATGGACACACCAAAAATCTTTATTGCTTTGGAGAAGTGCTTGTTCTTTTTCCTGGCACAGAGAGTCCATTAAACAGACAAAATGTAAATGTGGAAAGATGATTATTCTGTCACAAGATAATACAATTATAGTTTTCTCTGTATTTAATGCAGGGCTGATTTGGTAGCTGAACTTGCACACAAATTAGCATTGGTTTGAAGAGGTCTAATCTGTTAAAGTTAGGTTCATACAGTGTATGTGCATGTAACCAGAAATTGAGACTACCGTACTTGAAAAGACATATATATGTAAACATTGTGGTCTTGAATTTACAGTATGTGAACTCACATAAATTTTTTGTTGGCTGGTATTTTATGTACATGTGATCAGTGGATTGTTTTGCAGTTATGTTAGAAAATATATTGCATATTGAACCATTCAAAAATTAATTTATGTATATATTTTAGTGCTTAATTTCCTGGTTTTTATTTTGTTGCATTTTTTATTAATTGATAAATATAATTGAGAGGTTGGAACATTTTTTAATTAATGAAATGTTGCTTTTTTGATGCTGATGTTGTTTGACTTCCATTTGGCTAACAGAAAGAAGGTTATACTATACATATATAAGCATA
This sequence comes from Microhierax caerulescens, assembly GCA_035590215.1. Classification (NCBI taxonomy): domain Eukaryota; kingdom Metazoa; phylum Chordata; class Aves; order Falconiformes; family Falconidae; genus Microhierax; species Microhierax caerulescens. The sequence goes on from JAVJGJ010000014.1 coordinate 82,796,401, forward strand.
TTTGTTGTTAACTTTGTCGGTACATTTTCAGAGACAGATGTATATACTTTTGGACTTGGACAATATGGGCAGCTGGGACATGGTACTTTTATTTTTGAAACTTCAGTACCAAAGTCTGTGAAACACTTGAAGAGGCATAAAATACGTTATATTACGTGTGGGGAAAATCATACTGCTGTAATAGCAGGTATGTAAGTGAAAAGTTCTGAAATGCACTTCTACTCTATTATACTATACTATACTATACTATACTATACTATACTATACTATACTATACTATACTATACTATACTATACTATACTA
>JAVJGJ010000014.1:82807699-82825932 GCA_035590215.1 Microhierax caerulescens
GTATCAGCACACAGTTGAAAAAAGCGTGAAAAAAGACAAACACAATTCTCAGAATCTGGCCTAGGTTACATTAGAGTCACAATGCATCTGTTTAGGGATAATTTTGGGCTATCACATTTGGTGATTAGATATAATCAAGAATTTGAAAATACACACCTGTATAACTTTATTTACTTGTTTATACTGTGCAATACACAGAAGATTGTATATCTGCCTACAAAAGACTGCATTACGTTACTCATCTAACTCTAAGGTTCTCAGTGATATATTTTGTTGCAGTGTGAAGTGTATATATGTTTTCAGGATCAGAGCCTAAGCTTCTCCTCATTGGAGGAGATTTGTGTTTTCCCCTCCTAAAAGTCACATCTATGATCTCCAGAAAGAGGACAATGTAATAACAAAAAAGCTAGATGGAATAGTAGAGAAAGTAGCATGAATGTCTGAATTCTTTTTGGAAAAGACAAGTATGTTAATACTTTCAGAGTTTCCTTAAAATATACAAACAAATCTTGCAAATTATTCTTGTAAGATATTGTGTTACTGTTTCAACTATTAGTGGTCAAACTGGGAAAAGAAGGGACAGGGATTTGTCATACGGCATTATTACTTAGATACTGTGCTAATGGGTGGTCTGAGAAATTTTTGTAAGCAGATCTCTGTTGAGATTCTCTAGAAAAATAGCTATTTAATTTCTGTTTGAAAATGAGGACAGGAAAAAAAGGAATCAAAATGAGTAAATGTCATTCAATAAAAACGTAAATGAAATCAATACCTATGTTGAGACTATGAAACATTTTTTATGTTGTTTTGTAAGATACTGGCATTAAACTATTTTTCACACAATGTCTCCAGATTTTATTTTCTAAAAAAGCTGTAGTAGAATAATAGTTTGTCAGTAGATTCTAGTCCAGTTCTATCCTTCGTGCCTCAGTCACCCCTTGCATATACTGCATTTGAAAGTAAGATCACTTTCAGTCACATGCAGTGCCTAACTATAACAAAAAGTTAAGTCCAATGACTGTATTTTGTTCCTGTGAAATTTGTTTTAAGTGTTGGAATTTTCTGCAATACATTATCTTGACATCAGCATGTGTAGGTCTTTGGAAAAGGGTAAGTACCCTCATATGCTGGTAGAGTGGAATACTTTAGCAGTTACATGCACTTCCGAAGAAAGCACCTCTCTCTAACAACGGACTCCTCTGTTATTTCTCAGAAGTGCTGCGTTATCACTGAACTGCTGTGAAAATATCTCCTTTTGAAACTAATCGGAGCTAAGTTGTGTTATTTTATCTTTCTTAGGAAAGACTGGGATATTACTGTGATTAAAATTAGAGTAATACTGAAAAGTATTTTTATAGGCCTAAAACTGTGGTTCTTGGATATGACATCTTGTTTGTGATTCTAAAATAGAGCTTTGGAAGAGAATGTGCTGTGAAAAAAAACCACAACAACAACTCATTTTTTCTTTTGAAATATGTTTGCTAGAGAGAAGGGGGGGAGTGAGAGTACTTTGAAGCAAGTGATTTCCAGTTCCACAGGGCTCTTCATTTACTTTTTGACTCTAGCTTTTAATCTTAATTTCTTAGGCAAATGGGGACCATTTGTTGTTCCTCTCTTAACATGTGCTGATAGCATAAAGCTTCCCAGAAGAGTAAAGGAAGCCAAGTAGTGGGCATCTCCACTTCTTTGTTTTGTCTGGATGAAAATTCATTGAATTGAGAACTGATTTTGTATCGTTTTGTGGATCATTCCTGTGGTGGGGGAAAAGCAGAGCATTACTCCAGCACTTTGAAGGGTTTTCCACAGTATCGTTACATAAATTGCACACTGTGCCAACATTTCTGGGCTTTGGTGGGACTTTGGAACTCCATTAGCGTAACGAGTGGAATTTTATTTTGTTTGACTCATACTGGTTTATAAGTTTGGTACCTGTGGTTTTGTGGAAATTCAGTATGTCCTTGGTATTTATTATGGGTTACAAAAAGATTTATGTGCATTACTTAAAGCAACATGGAGAAGTAGTCCTGAACTAGTTTTTAACACAGAAAGACCCTGCAATAGAGAGAGAATACAACAGACAATTGCTCAGACCAAAGGTCTAGTCCAGTCTTGTTTCTACCAGTGGCTACTAGTGAATTCCTGGCAAAAAAGTACAAGATTAGAGCACACATAGAGTGTTATGTAACTGTATGTTATGTGTATACTGACCGTGTAATCAGTCAGTATACCAAATATATTCAGTGTATTCAATAACTGGTGGTCCAGAAGATATATCTATTACACCTAATAGCTATTTTTCTTCCATTGATTTCTTTCAATCAATTTTTAACCCATTTTGCATCCAGTACATGTTTTGGCAAACAATTATTAGAACTGTACACATTTTTTTAAGAAATAACTCCTTTTTTTGTCTTGAATCTGTCTCCTGGTACGTTCACTTGATGTCTCTGTATTCTTGTATTAGAAAAAAGAGCATGTATTTCCTCTTCGTGATAATTCCCTCATGATTGTCACATGGAAAAATTGCTCAGCTGTGTGGTTTAAATCAAGTCAAGATTGAAGTGATTTATCGATTTATTATTAACAGTTAACCAGCAATCAACCAACTACACATTCAAGATCAAGAGTGGTAATACAGCAGATAACAACACTAGACAACTATAAATGTTAATAAGTACCCTCAAATTTTTAAGCACCCTTCTGCATCTAATCTCAGTTTTAATCCCACATCCACGCTCACAGAATTACATATGCATATACTACCTTTTATAGCAGGCATGTGTTACACACACGTATTCCATTTTCAGGGGGCAGGGTGCAAGTCTGCTCTTGCCACATAGCTCCTGCTAGAGATGAGGGTGCTCTAGATTACTTTGGTATGTGTTCTAGCATAAGCCTTCTCTTATGCCTGCAAAATTGTAGAAGGTAAATTTTCCCATTCTATCTGAAATATACTAACGTATGTATTCAAATAATAGTTCTCTTTGCATAATTGATGCTGAATATCCAGAAAATGTCTGGTTTTCATTCAGTTGACTTGGTGTCTTATCTGGGTATGTACGTGGTTATTCTTTAGAATGGGGCCTTTAGGAATTGTGCAGACAAGGACATTTAGTTTCCATTGCTTTTGGGTTTTTTTACTACCTTTTATTAGCTGTACCCATCTCTTCATATAAATTTTAGCTTACTTTCTCCAAAGATGACACTACATTCTAGATCTTACCTCTCAGAATAGCAAACAGTCTTTGATTTTTACTAATTGTTTTTTTGGTGTGAATCTAGTCCTTTAACAGAAGTATTTTTAAATACTCTAAAACAAATGAGAGTGATTAAAGACAGAGCATCTTTTTTAATGCAATCTGAGTTTTTTCTTGGTGCGTATAGGCTGAATTTATGAACTGTGAACTCACCTGAACTTCTGTATATTGTCTTTAATTTTATAATGAGTATTTTGGGGAGCAGAATCAAGCTCAGAAATAACAGGATCTTTGAACAGAAGAACATTATCAGATCTGTAAAAAGGCAAAAAAGGGCAAAGTAAATATAAAAGGGAGAATCCTCAACTCACTTCTAAATGTGCAATTCAAATAAACAACAGTGTTTAGTACTGCGACTTTCTGTAAGCCACTGAGCAAATATTTTGCTTGTACAAATGGCAAAGCTATAGTTTTGTCCTCTGTGAAGTTCTGAGCGTGTTCGTGATCTGAAGTCACTCACTGAGTTGTAATATTTTTATACACCTTTTCATGTTTTAATGTAGAGAGGAAAGACGTTAACTTTTGCATATTGAAAAGATTTTGGAGAGAGAGATTTAGCATTTGAAAATTGCACTGCTGAGAGCTACAGAGGCTTTATCTATTGCCAAAAGAAAAAGCAAGTACACTTAATCGCTGTCCTTTTTAAGGATTTGTGATAATGCCCATTGCTTATTTGCTTGACAATCTCATGCTATAATAATTTAAATAAATATTAATATAATTATCTCAAAACCCCATACTTAGTTATGAAAATATTTATTATCAGCACCCTGAAATGTCAAATGTAAAGATATTTACCATTCTGTCTTTCGTAAAAGTCCCAGCACTGAAAATCAGACATGTTTTTTTTTTCTGTTTGAGGTAGGTTGCAGGGCAGACTGCTGGAATGTCCCAGGTTCAATGTTATGGGTTTAGAGATTTATAATTTGTCATGTGTACCCCACCTTTCACACAGAGTTGCATTCATGGTTTCTGTGAAATGTAAAGTATTTGTGGTTTCATACTGAGAGCATGAGAGAGTGCTAAACAAAAGGTAGCTCTAAGCAGAATTTTGTATTAAGCAAAGCCTTTATATGCACCTACACCTGTAAGGATATAGATTACAGTAGTATTGAAGAGTACTATTTCCCACTCCCTGTATACCAGTGATAATACAAGAGCCTGGGCTGTGCTTTTCAACTGGAAAGTCAACAATCATGACCAGTTTAATAAGAGTTTGGGATTGTGAGCCACCCTGGCAGAGGCTGGTGCTCTTACAGAAAGTATAAATACTTACTTTCATTCTAGCCAAGGCACAAAACGACTCTTGTAATTAGAAACACAGCAGCACAACTGCTGCAAAATTTAATCTCTTTTACTAGGCACTTCATTGAGGAAGAGAACAAAGGAGACCGGAATGTGTCCTGTATCGAGTACAGAAAGAAGTTAAGGTGCGCTTTAAAGCCAGCCCTCAAATACCTGGAGAGTTGTGTTAGTAAGTTGCGTGTGACTTGAAAAATCGACCCGTACAAGATGAGAATGGATTCAAAGATTGTTGATGGTTGTATGGAAATTGCCACCTTTACATCAAAGCATTTTGAAATGGGGGATCTCCCCTGAGAGACCCACTCTTGCAGGCTGTGGAGATTTTAGCAGTGGCTTGTGGGGCATCCTATTCAGGAATGTACAGAGACCAAAGAATCTTGAAGAACCTTCCTGCATGCTGTGATGTTATTGATGAAAATTTGCCTTTGCTGGTATTTTTATCTAAGCACTGAATAATAATCAGCATGATTAAGGCAGGATTTCAATGAAAGGCATAGGATTTTAGAGAGATACGTAGTACTCAAAGCTTTGTGGCACAGTAGAAGCAGAAAGTAGTGACTGTCCTCATTCACTTGCAAATATGCGGGAGCTGCGTGACAAACTCCAGACACTAAAACTTTTTCCTAAGAATTCGGAAAAAGTGCACAAACTGCATCCAAGTATGTGCTAATATTCCCAAGCTACTTTTTCTCTGTGTCTGTTAGCATTAAGAATTCATTTTATGCAGCATAGTATCTTCCAGAGACGTGCTAAGTTTTTGAGATAACATCATCATATTCTCATTTGGATTTGCTTATTGTATTTCATATGCTTTGCTTAAGTACCCAGGAGTTATTTCGGTATGCTATTTCCAAGTGACTGAATATTAAAGGGTATTTATAGTACTCTGTAAAATAGCACATAAGAGATTATACGTGGTGTAAACAGTCTCCAGCTTGTTTTATGATTCTTCACAAAACACCTTAAAAATCCTTCATAGTTCTATAGAGATGTTTTCTTTCCTTTTCACCCTGGAAATTGGTATTAAATTTATTTGTTCTCCAAAGAAAGCAAACATTTTTGAGAAGTTAGCAGTTTTGTATATGAAAGCTGTAGTACGTCTGAGGTATTTCAGATGCTGATTTATCTTGGGGAATAAGTAATAAAAATTTGTTCTGAGTTGCTGGAAAAGGGGAATCCTTTCAATAAATAGTTATATTGGTTTTGTAGTGAATAGTCAAACCCTAAAACAAACCTGAAAGTACAAATACTGTCTTTTTTAAAATTTAGATTTACATTAAAATTATATACATTGTTAAGTAGTTATTTTTACTCAAACAAGAATGCAGAGTAATCTTTCTCCATGTACACCTACACCAGCAAGCTGGCAAGCCACAGAATAATGACACGAAAGCCAGCTGAAATAACCTTTAACTTAATGTCATCAAAAAAAGGAATGTCTACTACTCTGTAATAAATGTCAGTATACTATTGCAGACTGACACCTGAAGTCCTGAATAATAAATGTAATCAGATTAACTCTCCTAATGCAAAGTATGTGTACTGTCAGTCTGTGGCAAAAGTGCACAGATCTGTGGAAACTTGTGGGTCCTTGTATTGGACTTCTAGTAAATAAAATATATTGTGTAGCAAAGTATTGGCAGAAAAAGACAGGAAAACAACATGAAAAATGAGTCTGCTCAATCACTTTCTAACATTATTTACAGCTATGTATTCACTATTTTATTCCATTTTTCTCAGAGTAACACCATCCTGTTGGAGGATGTAATTGAAGTATCACAAGTATTAGTGTGGTAATTAGTCATCACATTATCAGGCTAATCAGTGTATCACTATGTGGGCATCTGCTACTCTGAAACATTTTCTTCTGTCATATTTAGAAGGCGGTGTAACTCTTTAAGGTTCAGTTTCCGCTTGACATGTAGCAATGGAAACTCATGCCTGACATAAAAATTATTTCCAGTTGTTTCACTGTCTGCACAGTGTGCCTGAAATTCGAAGTTCAGCATTGCATTAGTATTCCAGGATACAGGCATGACAGAAGCATTAAGGAACTGTTGTATCAGGTAATCCGTGTCGAGTGCTCTTGACGTAGAATTGTACAATTAGGAAACTAGTGTAACCTAGTGGAAGTCTAGGTGTTAACTTTTAGACAAGTTATGGCAACAGGCTCAGCTTTTTACTGAAAATTCTTTTAAGTTTATTCAGCTGAGCTCTTCTGTTTGACTACGTGACAATATATAAGGAAAGCCTAGTTTGACTGGTGGACTGCCTTACTCCTTGTAATTAAAAGAATAAGCTGTTAAATCTCTCATTTGAGTACTTACGCCTTTGAAATTTGTCAGTCATCAAACTGGACAGCTCTTTCTTTAGTAATCATTAAAATGAAAGATACTTCTCTAAGGTGAAGTAAGCTGAGCTAATAACTTCTCTATATTAATAGCTACAAAATGAAAGCCCAGTTCAAGTTCCTGACCACAAATGGCTAGCGCTGTGTGGATTGTAAGATGTTAAGCTTTCACTGTAACTGCTAAGTAAGAAACTACAAGGTATGTATCTTAGCCTTACTAAGAGTTTCATCAGGCAGTTATTTCCAGTCATTCACATTTGGTAACTTGACATCAGGACAAGACCGGTATTGGCAAAATGTTACATGCCTGCCCATCCCCATACACTTCCAGCCCACAAAGGGTAGACAGAGCTATTTTTATTTTTCTCTCATCTGCATGTAAAATCATGGGTAATATTGTTCCTTTAAATGCTGGTTTAGTAAAATGTTAACACAGTGCATTTTCCCAGTGTGGACAATTCAGGAGTGACATTGATGTGCACTAGCATTTTGGAGAGCAAAGTGAGAGCTAGCGGAGGATGTGATTCCTCTACCTATCCCTGTTCAGTCCTGCATCAAAAAAGACGGATGGTCCGTAGAAATGTATTTTGTAGTTGTTTTACCTGGTGCTGTACAAGGGGAGCATTGTTCGGTCCCATATGGCAGCATTACGCCCATTGACCAGCCTCCTTAGGCCTGATACCCATCTACTAAGAGTCTTCTGCTTCGTAGTGCAACTCTACTAGGTATGTATTCCATTCAGTTGTTGTATAGAGCGTAAGAGAGCCATGGCATGCTTTTGGGCATATAAAGGTAATGGGTTGGACAAGTAATGGGAGAAACCTGTTCCTTAAATGATTAAAAACTCTGCTAAGCAATTGCTGGTTTATAGCTGCTTGGCAGAACAACGCCAAGGAAGAAGCATGTAGCTAACTAGCTCGTTCTCAGCTCTCTTTAATAATCTTCTCTGTGGATATTCAACAGTTTCCAGGGCAACTAGAAATAGAAATATCTTTTCTGTAAACCACAGCTTCCCAGAACACTCTGTTTCTGAGTCGTACACATAGTAATTACAGATTCCTCTTCATCACTGAGTTTTCACCAGATTTTTTTAAAATCTGCAACTAAATTTGTCTCATCAGTGGTTTTGAGACTTTCTTCCCTAGAGACATAAAATGGTGGTGGCAGACATAAAATATTTTGACTTCTTGAGGAGGCTTGGACAGATACGATAAGCCTCCCCTTCTGAAATGCTAATTATGAACAGCCTGTCTGCCAGAGCTCAGTTTCCACCAAGTATAAAGAGGGATCCCCAGTGAAATAGTTACTACAATATCGAGAAACCTAGTTTGCAGCTGTCCTTTGAGCAAGGTCTACCATGAGACATGCCTCCAGTCTTCAGTGAGACTGTCTTTCAGCTAGAGCATGATACCAGGTGGGATACGGCATGGAACAGAGTGGAATTTTCCCCCCTCTCTGTCCTGTAGACATAAGACCACATTTTTATAGAGCATTCATAAATGAAATGTCTGTATTATGTATTAATCTGCCCAAAGAAAAGCTAGCTGCAGCCATTGTAGCAGAAGACAAGTTGTACCCACTGAGGCAATACATTTGCCAAAACAGTAAGGGAGTGAGGTCATTCATCCTCTAACGCATGGATAAAGCAATTTTATCCTTAAGAATGTCTTGTTCTGAAGGTCTAGGTTTGCAGGAAAACCAGTGTAAATGCATGCAAAAAATTAAGCAAGTAAAGCAGTTGTACAAAATCTGTTAAGTCTACAAGGTTATCTTTTCAAGACTCATGTTCGGCTGTACTGATTTATCATACTAGAGGTACAAAATGTTTAAGGTTGTTTCATAGTACCAACCACTTTTTTGTCCTTGAAGAAACTGGAACCCGAGGCTTAAATGAAAACAGTTTCAAGTACTTTACTTGTATTTATTTATTCTTTACAACTTTTGACTTTCTGTGTGTGACCTTGGCCAAGCCAGCTTCTCTGTATCTGAACTTTAGAGGTGAAACTATAGAGGTCTTACAGCATAAACCTCCTAAAGTATTATGAAAGAGAGTAATGCAGAGACAATACATACATATAATATATACCTATGACATAGTACGGACATATATGTATAATACATGTATAATTATATACATATGCATATACATATATTTGCTTTAATAAGTAGCCTAAAATTCTTCAGAGACTTATTTTTTAGTGGCCAGATGACTCATCTTTTAAAGTAAAGAGTATTTGTTATATGACAGTCTCATCTCTCCTTCAATACTTTTAGTAAAAACTCTCCCAAACATGCCTATAAATGGGCAAGCAGAAGTGGCAGTAATAAAACTGGGCTGTCGGAATTAGAACAAGCTGGTTTAGAAGTTGAACAGATAAGGTGACAGCCAGAGAAACCTGTGGCAAACTGCAAATACAGTAAATAGAAATGTGGTCAGTCTGGAAAGTTGTTGTGTTTAACAACAGCAGGTGTCTTTGGGGTGAAACTAGTGTCACAGTTCCATCAATTTTGTTGATGAGGACCATAGCTCTGTTGCCTAAACAAATATATCTAATGTGATTTTAGGTGTTGTGGGGTATCCTGCATGGCTGTGAGTTGGTGTACTGAATAATGGAGGTCTCCATAAGCCCCATGTAAGGATGTCTCAGATTCCTAAGATGTCTGAGTGATGCTTATCAAATAAATTCCACGGAAGATCTCCAGTAACTACAATGGTAGCTTATATTTGATCTCCTTTGTAGACTCCTGCGTTTAGATCTCTTCATTGAGGTGGCTAATAGGAAACATAGTCTTTATGATAGAATGCAAACCTGATACACAAGTTCACTGTGAGCAGAACCTGAGGAGCAGTACAGTGGAAGTTCAGCCTTTATGCAGCTGCAAAAGAGCAGTGATTTTTGTAGGCATAGGAGTTGTACATAAGTCTTGTAAGTTCTATAAGGCTATTGTAGGATCATCTTGTACAGTTTCTGAAATGCTATAACTATGCTGATGTGGATGATACCATACTGATTATGCTCTGCTTTTTTATTCAAGTATGCTAAATATGTGTCCACCTGATTCTGCTTACCACATGATCAGCAAATTCTAGAATGCTGGCAGTCATTTTGTACTTTGTTAAGATGTTATTTTATTCTTAGAATAAAGCTATTCTAAGTCCCACTGATCAATGCTGGCTTTATGAAGAAGCATAAAAAAGGTCTATCTTAAATGTTACTGTATGACAACTTTCCTAGACATTTGCAGCATTTTGTTCTGATAAGATTTTCACCAAATTTATGAAAAAAATGGTGTTCTTCCTTCCTATCTTTTCTGATTTAGCATTAGACTGTGCTTCTAGGAAGTATTTATAAATAGCAAGTTCTGGTTTTCTGTTTCCTTTCAGTAGATTTAGTTGCCAGCTGAATGAGAATTAGAGTGCTGTTCCTCATTAGAGACCTTATTATCTGTGCAGGAGGAATGGAATAAGAAAACAAGCTTTGCATCTCTTAAATGATGTTTTGAATATTTAGATGAAAACAGTTGTCAGTGGATAGAAAGCTGGAGATCATTTGTACTTGGAGGCAAAGCTAGAAATACAGGTCATTTCTGAGATTGCATTATGTAACTGAAGAGGTGAGGATTGAAAGGAGAGGGTTGTTTTTTCTCCTATCAGTTTGACTTTGGGACTGACTTTCATGTGAATATGTCATCAATCTTTACTATGTAATTATAAGTTCCACCCTCAGAACTCAAATCGTGACTACCTTTATTGCCCACACTATATGGAACATAGGTGTTTTTGTGGTTAACTGCTTGACCAGCACCTCTGTACCAGCAGAGCCAGAGATACTTACATGTGCTTATAGAGTGGGATAAACAGTAATTCAAAGCTGGACTAAACTCCTCTTTTGCATTTAGCTGTCTTCACACTCTTGCTGTGTTTTGCAGATGCCTGTTACATACATACGTGCCTTACTAATCTTAAATTTCCTCCAGTGTGAAATGGCGAGGTTGAATGCCTTTGCCATGGTTTAACCCCAGCCGGTAATTAAGGTAATTAAGCCCCATGCAGCTGCTTGCTCACTGCCCCCCTCTCCCAGAGGGACAGGGAGGAGAATTGGAAAGGAATGTAAAACTCAAGGGTTGAGATAAGGACAATTTAATAACTGAAATAAAATTAAAATGCAAGAACAACAGCAATAATAGCAATAGCAGTTACAATGAAAAGGAGGGAGAGGGGGAGAGGAATGAAATCCAAAGGGAAGGGAGAAAAGGAAACAAGTTAGCTGCACTCCTAATGTTCACTGGAAGTCTGGGGTTTTTTTAAATCTATTAACATTAGCAAATCTTGAGTGAGGTCTCCTGTTTTTGTCCTTAGTCTGTCTACTCCTTGCAACATTTTATAATGAATTCTCTTTTCTTAGTTAAATTATGATTTAGGATGACGGCCATGATACTATTGTGCAGCATGAGTTTCAAAATGATGTTTTGGCCATTTTGTCAAAGGAACAAAACTCTTCTGGAGATGAAGAGACAGATGAGGAGGAGGAGGAGGAGGAGGAGGAAGCAGAAGAAAAAGAAGAAGCAGAAGGAAAAGAAGAAGCAGAAGAAAAAGAAGCAAGAGGAGGAGGCACAGAGAAAGAGGAGGAAATAGAGGAAAAATGCAAAAAAGAGAAACCGAGCAAAACACCTGATGGAGAGAAAAGCAGTAATAGTGCAGTGGAAAGTGTAGAGGTAAAAGCTTTTACGCTATTAAGTTACTGGTCTCTGAAATAATTTGGTTCTGTAACTAACATTAGTTTGAATATATGTGTAGCTATCTTGTAAATGCAAAGTTGTTGTTTGGGGTGGTTTTGTTAGAGGGAGGAACATGTATTTATGTGTTAATAGTAGTTAAACATTTTAATTTTTAACAAGTTTGACAGTGGAGCTTTCATTGTTTTGTCTCTATAGACAGAAGAGACTACTCAGAAAGAGACCATCATTCAGCAGGGTAAGAATACAATTCCTAAGAACTCTGGACCATTGCGGATATTCTAAAAACAAATAAAACATTCCAAAAGATGAAACTTCTAAATGATCTCTATTATAAAAATACTGAACAATACAGTTATTGCCAGTAGTTGATAAAGCAGTTCTTGAGAGAGGATGAAATTTGAGAGGCAAAAATCTTTACTTGAAAGCAAAAAATTTCTTTTCCTAGTTGTGGACTGGAGGAAGTCCACACAAGGGACTTTCTTTTAGCAGGACTATATCTTGCGTGCTAAGAGCAGTTCTAGTTGTGCGGTGGCAAAGTAACGGTAATTGTATTATCTCTCAAGGAACTTCTTTAGATGCCATATTTCTTCACTTCAAGAGAGATGCTTGTCAAAAGTCTGTCTCATCTCTGTCAATTGACATTTCATCATTATGTTCACAAAAAGGTTATTTTAGGTGAAATATCATAATTACTGAATACTGTTCAGGGATGCTGAAGATGTAACTCTAGATCTAGTCACTTGTAGTTTTCATGGCAGTTTGAGTGAACTGTCATCCTTTAGATGCATATTCCTTTAGAAAAGCTAGGGAGCCTGAAGTTGGGTGCCCTATATGCAAGGCAAGTCAAAAAATACTTATTTTAGAAATTCTGGAATAATCTATAATTGTTCTTTTGAAAGTAAATACCAAATGTAGTATAAAAAAAGACCATTGACTCAATAATGAAGGAGCTATGACATTTATTTTCAATATTAGAATGGAAATAGTTTGTCCAGAATAGATGCTTAAATATTTTTCCATCATCCAGTGATCTGGAAGTTTTGATACTAAGTTCTAAATTTATATCATTCATACAAGGAGTATAGGAAAATTTAAACACAGAAGCATCAACTCAGATGGAAAGTTTTTCCTTTCCCAGAATTGTTTCTATGGAATAAAATTCATGCTGAACCATAACTCCTGCACTAAAAGTCAGCTTTTCCAAATTAGAATATATATTCAAAATCATTGTGCAAGGCATTGTCTTCTGTCAGCAAGAGGAAACTATGAGTGTCAAGTCAAAACATGTTATATAATGTCACTGCCATAAGCATTCTGTTCTTGAAAATTGAGCATCTGGAGAATGTAAGGGCATTATAGAGAGAGATTAAAAAATAAAAATAGCCTTGTCGGGCTGGACATCAGGTTGAACCGAATATCCCTGCTGCCTTTTTTTTTTTTTTTTTTTTTTAAGATCCACATTTTTAGTGACTTTTACTTCAAAAATAATTTGAAGAACAGTTTTTTCTGCTCTTAATTTGCAAAAATCAGAAGGAAGCTATGTAAACGTTTATGTTATTGTAGAGAAAGAAAGCACTGACAATCACACTGTGAACAGTTCTTCGGAGAACACTCACGACCAAGTAACTGGAGGAATCGGGAGAAAAAAGGTATGTGGCCTTATTTTTCCTTCTAGTTTTATCAGCGACCAAGAAGGCAGTGGGCAGTTACCAAGCTGAAGCAAATACCCCAGTTTACCTGATCTGCATAAACAATTCAACTGCTGAGCAGTCTTCGTTTTAAGATTTTTTTTGTGGTAACTTAAAATTGTCCAAATAATTGCTCTATTAAAATAAGTCATAGTACTTCAGTCAGTAGAAATGAGATAAAGCCTATTAGTGCCTGTTCATGTATACCGTGCCCATAAAAGACAGGTTGTTAATCACATCGGATTTTGGCAGAGGTGAAAAATTAGGACGTCATTCCTATGGGACATTGTCTAAAAATATTTCCCACCATATCTCCCTCTCGAAGCAGCAGCTGAGCTAGATGACCTTGTATCTATTTCCAACATGCACTGATTTAAAAACTGTGGGGTTTTATATATATATCTGCATGTTGAGGAGTACCTTATATGGAATTTCTTACAGGTTTAGGACCCAAAGGCTTCTGCAGAGACTGGCTGCTGTGTTTCCTGTTGAACAAAGACTTTAAGCACCGATTAACTTCAAGCACGTGTGTAGTCTCACTGACATAAAAACACATTGTCATTAACTTTAATGGGACTACACACGTTTATAGTGAAGCAGATTAAGCATTTACTGCTCTGGGGCTTTGCAGATCTGAGCTGCTATTTTTGGACTTTGCCTCAGACTCTTGTTTGAAAGAAACACAAATAATTGCACCACTTGCAGTATTTCATACAAACTGTACGGTGTGTAATTTGACGAAATGCAGTCATTCTAACTCCTCAGATTCATATGTCCTGTTTTGTCACATTTAAAATATTGCAGCAGAATGTTTTTCATTAACATTTTTTAACTAGTCATTTTGGTTTGAAAAAATGATCTATTTTACCAAGGAGAAATTTGTGACCTAAATTGACCTTGGTATATACAAAAGGCTTTTCGGGGTTTTTTGACCTTGAATTTCACAGCTGGTTTGGGCATATTATTTACCTGTTTTTTACTTCAGTTTTCCCTGTTTAAGCGAAAGCCACTGACATGCCAGAAGAATGTATGTAGCAGAATGGAAGATAGATCTGGAAAGCCACTACAGAGTGAAGAAAAAGAAAGGGAAGATTTATCTGGTGAAGGCAGTAAAGATGAAAACCAGAATCATACATTGGAGGATTCCAGGGAAACTGTGACTAACCAGGACAGAAGGATGAAATCTTCTACTTGCATATTACTCTAACACTGTTATAGTATGTAAGAATGTGACAGTCTTAAAGCACAATAGTGCAATTCTTACTTGAAAACAGTTATGACTCACTAGAGCTGTCGATGGTTGCTTTTTTGATTATTTGATTGCTGTGATTTTAAACATGCAGAGGATTTTCTTGATATTTATTGGTAATCTTAATAGTTGCAATTACATGCTTATCAGCACCTTGCTGGAGTTCTGTGGCCTTAACTGTTTGTGTTGTAAAGCAAAATATATTTTTTTACGTGAAAAGTTGGATACAGGCATTTCATGGGTTTTGCTAAATAATTTTATTCTGTTTCATCTGCAGAGTACCACTGTCAGTATGATACTCTTGCACAATTATATTTGATGTAAGATATTATTTGGTTTTAACAACCTAGGTAAGAATATTGAAGTTCACATTTTAAAGAGGGTACTCAGTTACTTAGAAATACATATGCCTCCTTCTGTTTTGACTTAGAAAAAACAGCAATAAACTTTCAAGGTAACACATAGGCCATTATTGAGGAAGTTACTTAAGTATGTGCCTGGTTTCATCTATAGCAGCAGTTCCATTGGAAACAGTACCTAAGAGTAGCGTGAGTAAGTAAGTTAAGTATCCTGACCCACTGAGACTTGGAGAAACTTTTCATTTCTGAGAGATGCTGAACACCTTCGCTCCTGCTGATGGGACTCTTTCCTCACAGAATCGGGCCCCATAAAAATAGAACATCCTCACTGTTGTTTCAGTTGGATTCTAATCCTATACTCCTTGAACATTCGTACCTTAATGAGTCTCTAGTGAAGCTTTCCTTGCAAGAAAATAATGTAATCAGAGTTTCTATGGAATACATTGGTATGGCAAATAGATCATTATGGGCTAAATAATCATGTTTTTCTCAGGCAACCTGGTTTTCTTCACATGGAGTCTGAGCAGCAGGAGTAATGAATCCCATTACTGGTATGGATGAGTGGAATGCATGGGTTTTTAATTAGTCCATGAAGCAGAAGTGACAAACCAACTATTCTAATTACTAGCATTCCCTCTGAATGAAATTTGGTTTCTGAAAACTTAGTCCAGGTGAATAAGAAATGTAACCCTTACCATGATGAATCTAACCCAGGGTCTGTGTTTGCCCTTTATTAAAATATGCTTAGGTTTTTATGAATATACACAAGCTCTAGCTTCAATAAAAGCTAAAGAATTATTTCTAAAGTGAGTACTTTTCAGAATACTTTACATGGGACAGATGACCGTTGTAGAAAACCTAGGAAAATTTTATTTAATTCACTGATACATCAATATATTTTATGTCCCTTTGGCCGTGTTTCACCGTTGGATTATCAGTTTTTCCTAGTTTTGTAGTTGCTTAAATATTGTATAATACAGTCAGAAATGTCTGGAGTTGTTTTCAACCTGGAAGTTGATTCAGCTGAACACTTTGTCCCTGTAAGTGTGGCAGGTGCCCAGATTTTTTCACAGGGCCTCCTCATGCTACTGTAAGCATCATACTGAAAGCCTGGATGCTTGAGTCATCGTTTTCCACAGCTAATTAAGATCCTTCTGTTTCTGTTATTTTTATTTGGGCTACTCTTTGGTTCTGCAGTGAACCTTACACAACCTATTTTTTTTCTGCCAATGTGCATTATATTTACATATTTTCATGTTTTCCTGAATGCACATGTGGTTTCTGTCCTACTTGGATACTGCTGTGAACAGTAAAGAAGTCAAAAAGGAGAAATAAAGTGACTAGTGTCATCATTATTTAAATAAGCTGAAATTATTTTTTTAAGGGGAGCGCAATCACAGAAACTATTACTGTTAAGGACAATTTCTTTCTTTAAAATGTGAACTAATTTAGTGGACAATATTACTTTAAATGGGGAATCACTCTTAAATCTAATGTTATAGAAGTGTATTTAAATAATGGATTCTAAACTGCTGTACATCAAGCAGTTTCAGGGACTTGTACATTTATCTTGTCCATACACTTTGCTTAAGAAGCAGGAACAAATTCCATTGACAAATCCATTCAGATGTCTTTTTTACATGTCTTCCTCGGTATAAAAAAGATTAAACAAATACAACAAGTTACATGTACATGTGTATTAATTTAAAGGGCTTTTTTTTTAACATGTTTATAATCCTCATGTTAAAAATGCAAGGGTGTTTTATTATTCAAAGGCTTTCAGAAACTGATTAGCAAAAAGTTGTAGGAACATCTACAGTGCATTTTCTCATTTTTTCTTCCTTTCCCAAAAATAGTGTCAACTTAAATCTCTCTTTACAGATTGCACAGCCCTGTTGTACAATAAGATTGTGCTTTAGAACTGCTGGTTTTCTAAAATTTCACCATTGAACCTACCCCTAGATGGAGTTTGTGCTCTTTGAAGGTGTAACCAGCCTCCGGAGCCAGAAATTTTCCTTCCCCTGGCCCCTGAAAATACTCACTCTGTATCAAATTTTCTCATTCAAAAATCTCTGAAAACTTTATGTTGCTGGCATATTGCTTTGGCGTTAAAGTACTCTGGTTCCTTGACGTGTATATATAGTGTATTTTTAAAGTTTTCAACTGTGTATTTGTAAAAATTTCAAGACAGAAAAATACAATTATTTAGTTCTCAATATATGCATAGAAATTCAGTGGTCGTATTCTGAAACATAAATGTAAGTCTAGGTATATATGTTTGATCTAAGAAGTGCTCTTAGTGCATCTTGCATACATACATATACATGTATATGCACTGATATGTATGTGTGTATGTATATATGACGATACATGTATATGTAGACATGTGTATGTATATGAATGATCAAACATGTACTTGACCTCCTGAAATTTCCGTTTCATCCATATATTTACATATGTATATTTAGTGATTTGTGGAAGCACAAGACTCATCTAGGCAGCTACCATTCCTATGCAAGTTTTTGGTGACTGAAGTATAAAAGGAGAGAGTGTGCTGTTTGGACAGTATTTTATATATCCAAAGATGGTAATAATAGTATATCAAATGAACTTTGTGCAACTTTTCCCTTTTTCTTCCAGGAAATATTTGTATAATATGCAAACTACATCCAGTCTTCGTTCTTAGGGAAGATTTTTAATTCATGCTGTTGACACTAGGGTAGTTGAAGTAAATTGAGTTAATATCATAATGATAAACCACTCTTAAGTCCTAATAATCATATATACACAAGTTAATTTTACATGACTATTGATAAACTAAGTATGGGTTCACTTAAAATGTACTTATGAATAACATATCCACCTGTCCAGCTTTTGACACCTAGCATTTTTGACATTTACTTAGTGTATCAGAAATGCTTTCTTGCACACGAAGCCCACTCTGTACTCATAATTTCTGCTGAAACTGCTGGCCAGACTCCTTGCTGACCCAGAAAGGGGTGGTTCTTAAAGCAACAGTTACACTACTACTACTGGTACTACTATCAGTACTCTACATCTAAATGAAATCTGGAGAGGGACCTTTTACAAGGGCACGTAGTGATAGGACAAGGGGAAACGGCTTTAAGCTGAAAGAGAGTAGATGTAGTTTAGATATTAGAAAGAGATGCTTCATTGTGAGGGTGGTGGAACAGGCTCCCTAGAGAACCTGTGGGTGCCCCATCCCTGGCAGTGCTCCAGGCCAGGCTGGATGGGGCTTTGAGCAACCTGGTCTGGTGGAAGGTG
>JAVJGJ010000014.1:82838700-82865607 GCA_035590215.1 Microhierax caerulescens
TCCAGGGGATGGGTACTCAGCCCTCTAAGGTGATTGGAGTGGAGAGCAATGAAGAGGCAAACACCAACACTCCCATCCCTCCCTGCCTCCACCTCCATCACACTACTAACTTTTTGTCCGAAAAACGTATCAATAATCTAATACTTCATGAAATTACAATGTATACTGTATTTTAATACAGTTATTTAATATTGTCAGTCTACCTGCCTTTTTATGGTACTTCTGTGAAACTTATGAAAGTACAAATGTATTTTCCCCAACTGAGGTAACAAATTGCATGTTCCTCTGAATACTTGGCTAATTTTTCTGCCTCTGAAATGGATGTGTTGGCTGGTTGTTTCTTTTTAATTTGCTGTTTTGAGTTATGTTACATGTTAAAAATTGTGGTGTACTGGGGATTGTCTGTTTCACAAGGCATTCACTTAAATTATTTTAGTGCAGTAAATGAACAGCTGAGTATACAGGACATGGCTGGCTGGCCAGCACTTCTCTGCCACTGTTTTTAGCTATTTATTATATTTAAAGGGCACTGTTAAGGTCGTTCAAACTGGAAATTTATGCTGCAGTACCTTGAAAGTGACTCCAGATTTTAGGTTTTAAATTTAATGATTCTGATCTTTCCTGTAACTTGAAATAGCCACTGAGAGCTCTGCCAGAGCTTGAAACCACTTCAACTTGTCATGCGGGATATCTTTACATGAAGAGAGAAAGGATTTTTATATTTCTTGAGACACCCACAGCAATGAATTAAATTTCCCCAAGTTAATACATATGGGAAGCTCAGCTTTGCTAATAGTTTCCTTTGGTTTGCCTGAACAATCTTAACAAGTTTTTGTTGTACTTGAGGAAATAAATGGTGGCTTTGCTGTGCAGGTAATGCACAGAAACACGGAAGGAGTAGTTACATGGAGAGTTAAGCTCTGTTCAGTGCAACATCAGGTTGATAAGGAATCCTTCCTCCACCCACCATTATCTCCAACTCCTTTCTTGGCAGCTGCAGGGATTTTCCCTGAGAGAAATGTCTAAAATTACATCATTCTCTTCAGTTCTGTGAAGATGGAAGGAGAATTATTTAGTGTGGGGGCACGTTAAGAGCCTGCTACTGGCAGCCAGAGTGAATCTTGTCAAAATACCTTGGTGCTGGACCTGTTAAAATGACGCTTTTCTGCTGAAAGGGTTATTGGAGGAGAAGGTCTTGCTCATGGGTTTTTGCTTGTTTCCTGAACAGAAGTTACTGGACTGGCTGTGCTGCAGTTCCCTGGTTTGGCTGGCTGGCCTTCGTCACCAACTCCTGCTTTTTATTTTCAGTGCTGTTTTTGTGCTTTCTTCTTTAGCACTTAGCAGATGCTACCTTGTACAAGCAGCTACTTTGCACTCCTTCATATCCTTCTCAACAGCATCTCTTTTTCTGGTTAATTTTGGGAGTTGTGCTTTCTCTCCAGGAAACATTAGACAACTTTGGCCTGGTTTTGCTGAGCAGGGTGGACTCCTTGTTATTGAACTCCTATTGTTGTTGAACTATATAGTTCAACAACTATTGAACTCCGTGTTGTTGAACTCCTGACAGTTCAAAGCTGTCCTGGGCTTCCTTCTACCCATCTGCCTGACTCCAAGCTTGCTGACTTTGGGCAGGATCCCTCGCCTCGGTCCCTGTTTGTTCAGGTGCTGACATGGTAAGGCCCTGGCCGGGGCTCCCAGGCATGTCTGCAGTACAGAAGAGATTTCCAAAATGGATTTGTCTCAAACCTACTCTTGTTCCTATTTTGCGTTGCTGGAAACATCTCTTTTCTCACCTGGGTGGTGGTTTTCAACTCTTTTTCTACTTTCCTGCTTGCGTTTTTTAACTTACCTCTTGACTTTGAGGTGGGCAGCCTTGCTTTCTTGCCTTCCCCTGTGTGAGCATCCCTGGCTCCCTGGGTGTGAGCAGTGTGGTGGTTTCATTTAATCTCGCAGCAAGTTGCTGCAGTCTTCCAGGGAGAGGGAAGCCTGCTGGCGAGGCCAAATTGGGATGTGGCTCACATAAATTTGTGTAGGATGTCTTCCTTTACTCGGTTGTGCTATTTGGTATGAAATAGGCACTGAGGTGGGACCCATTGTACTGCTTTGAATGGTGCTGTCTCTTTCAGCAAGCCTTCTGTGTGTCTTTACTGCCCAAGTTTTGGCTGTCAAACCTTATCTGGGTACTTGGGAGAGCTGCTGTCCCCTCCCGGCAGTGTGCTGGGCAAGTTACAGGCTGGGAGAGGGAAACACCCCGAAGCTGTGCTGGGGTGCTGAGCCTCTGAGCTGGGGACAGTTGAGCTTTTTTGGCCAAGGTTTTTGCTGTTTGAGCAGATAAAGTTTGTGTAACTTCACTCTTTCTGTTTACTCAGTGAAAATGTGTCTTCATCTGAGGACACGTGACATCAGTAGGGTTCAGGTTAGCTGCTCTGATGCATAGACCTCAAAAAGAAATGAGAATGCTTTAAATGATGGATGTTCTGGGTTGTTCTTGTGAGACGTTAGGTCATATGAGCTGTTTTCAAGGAGCTGGGGCAAAACCCATAACAAAAAACATGCAGGATTTGTATTGTAAAGAATCTTGATTGCATTTGTTTGACCAAAACTGGCGAGTAAATTTGTCTACATGTGTGTGTATGTGCATTTGATTTGTATAGTCTTTGAATTGTGACATGCAGCTGTGTCCTTCAGGGAGGCACAGAAGAAACTTCTGCAGATTTGTAGGAAAATATATAACATTAAAGTTTATGCTGTTGCTATCATTTGCTCCAGATCTTGCAGTGGATAAAAATATACACGTATGAGATTACTCCGTATAGGCAATTTGGATGATTTAGAAGTTTGTGTTGTAAGGAAAGTTTGCTTTGAAGATTCTGGAATTACTTGATGGTGTTACAGAAGGAAACTCTTTCTTTCTAGTCATGTTAAAATTTAAAATTTGTTACAGCTCTGAATAGACAGGTTTTCTTATAATTTGAGCAGTGTGATTGAAGACATCTGATTTTGTTTTCCCCTACTTTTCGCCCTCTTATTGTTCTTTTCAGGAAATGCCATTGCCATTTAGGGTACTGGATTTAGATGTGTTCTACATATATCCACTAAGAATAGCACTGGAGTTTGAAAGTAGTCATGTATTCAGGCTTCTCCAGCAGTGCCTTGTCATGCTGCACGGTTTACCCAAAGCCTACACTTAACCAGTGTGGGCTGGCAACATGAGTCACTTAGCAAAGTCTGTCTACTTTTAGGCTGTACCGTGAGAGTTTTAACTTGCTAGGGTCTGTGGTCCATCCTGGTGTCCCTCAGAGGTCTTTTGTTATGCTTCCTGATACTGACTGGCCAGATGGGAGGAGATGCTGCTTCTAACTCCTGCCTCAAGAGTCAAGTTATGAGCCTATGCCAATTACGCTTTTTTTTAGAGATGTCAACTTTAGGGCAGTGCACTTACAAAAAAATTATGTGGTTTGAATCTGCCTGTCTTGAGTCCATCCATTGTGGCTCTCTAGTTGTACCGTGTCACTCAGAAGTAGAACAGGCCAAAATTAACATGCCTCTATCCAGCTATTCTTGAAGATTAAAAACATGTTGGCTCACAGGCATTCACTGTTCTAAGCAGAGAGAGATAGCAGAAACAATACCCCTGGTGCTGAGTTACAGTGGCATACTCTGGGAAAGGAATGGATGTGGGTGCCTCATGCTGAAAGGAGGTACCTTTCTTATTACTGTAGTAAGGAAAAAAAGGGTGACTTGGTGAAGCTGTTTTTTTTTTTTTTTGTGATGGCATCTGACTGGTAATTTGTGTCAGCTTTGTACCACTGATTTCTTTTTGTGGCCTTTAAGGCAGCTGGCTAGCCTGTGTCTGCATCCCCTTTGTAATGTGGTTCGCCTGGAGAGCTTTGACTCAAACCGTTCATACAATGAGCAAGTACAATTATTGCTGTTGCATGTGCAGCGTATCATATTAAGTAAAACAGTGTGGGTGTCTTGAGTTACGGAACTGTTACAGGTTGTTCTTGGGTCTCTTTAAAGCTGAAAAGGGGTGCCTGTGCCTGGCAGTGGTTCTGGGCATACCTGTGTGCCCTTCTGATGAATCTTTCCATAGCTCTCATTACTGCTTCAGTTACAATTTCTGGCTGTGTTTCCATTTCAGTAGGTATCAGGAACCACATTTTGAGTTTCTCATTGGCACTTGATGGTTATAGTAATGAGATAGGAAATACATGTCTGGGAGAAACAGGAGGTAACTGTAGGTGTAAGCTTGCTTTGACTTGGAGTTCAAATGCATCAAATCCTGAGTAGTTCTATAGTAAGGGCAGGGACAACTTATGTATAAATGCCAGAAGTGCTGTTGATGTGTCACTGATGCCTTTTTGTCCTTTCCACCTGCAAATTAGAAGCTTGCAGTGGTTAACTGGCTGACGACTTGTCATCTTCTTGGAAAATATGAGCACCTGAATTGGTTTTTCACTCTGTTTTTTAAGTGAAGTCCTTCTGATTGGGGATTCTGTGCCTCATTCCAGCTGAATGTCAAAACCAAGAATATAAACCTTTAGATGGCTCCAAGGCACTTCAGACCTCTTAGGTACTAGTAACAGAGCAGTATGTGCATTACAGTCGTGGAAGTTCTTTTGTTTTATTCTTATCCAGAATCATCCTTTTGCAGTGTTTTGGTTTGCCAGTTTGTAGGGAAATCTTTAATATGTGGCATACTTATAAAATGAATTGGACATTTTAGCTATAACATACGTTAAAACCCACATACATTGTGTGTGCAATTAGAGACAACTTGTAACTCATGAGAAAGATGATTGATTTATAGTTGATTTCACTGTTGGCAGGATAAACTGATTTGCTAGAACAGATAAGTAGAAAGGAACTGAAAGTAAGTCCTCCATCTGAGTTAAAAAATACTTCCCTATTTGTAAGCCCCTCACAAGGAGAATGGGGATTGATTTATTTGCAGTGGGTAGATGTTATCTTTTAGAGCCCTGGTCTCTCTTTACTGTGCTGCCTTTAACAAAGCTATTCTTTATTGCACAAAGACAATGAGAAGGCAGGGCGGGGAACAGAAAAAATTCATATCATAGTGTGTACACAGGAGAATAATTCCATGTATTATTAATGGTTTTTATGGTGTAGAGCCTGAGGCTTCTCAGGATTCCAGTTCACAAGAAGCCACGGTCTTCAAAATGTTCTCAGGCTTTCTTGGATGAAGATACCATGGTAAGTGGGACTGACAAATCCTGGGCAACAGAAGTGTGCAAAGGGAAGCTGCATAGATTAGTTATTGCACAGGTTAAATAAACTTCAACTGAAAAGCCCTGTGCACCAGTACTATCCAACAAACTGCAGGCTCTCCTCTTCGTCACCCTTCTCCCAAGCCTTTGTGATAGCTGATGCAGCAACTTACGTTTTGGATTATATTTGCTCAGTTAGTTTTTTAAAAAACAGCCTATTTAATTTCTGGTCACTTCTAGTTTCCGCTGTGAAAGGAGCTGTGAGGAATCCCTGCCATCACAGTGAGATACACTCTGTGTGTGTGTGTGAGAGCAGGGGAGGAGGAAGGCTTGGCAGGCTCCACAGTGTACAGCAGCCTACAAGTTCATACAGGATTGCATCTCTTTAGAGCCTTTGGTTGCCAGCTGCCTGCGGTGAGTGCTCCAGTCCTGTAACAACGTCCTGAAAATTTCTGAAGGCTGGAGTAAGCTTTATATCAGGGAGCTGGCTGATGGACTGGTCCTGCTAACAGCGTCTTGCCAAGGTGGCAGGTTGTTGAGGCATAGTTGAAACGACCTGTAATATAGCTGATTTTTCCTAGAAAACTATTTCTGCTCTCAGAGCGAGCTGAGTGAGGGAGCTGAAACCAGGGACTTATTGCCAGGTCTTGTTGGAGGTTGCCCTTGGCCTGATTTCTTCCTGGCAAATGTTGACTTGCCTCAGGCTGCAGTTGAACTGGTGCCTTTGCAAATAAGAGATGCCAGAGAGCCTGTGCGCTGCAGAGGGGCAGCGTGGTGAGGGGCAAATGACTGGACAGCTGCCACGTACAGCTTGTGTAACCCCTTGCCTTCTGCTGGGAGTTAATGCTGAATGTAACATACTATTTTGTTTGACGTAACGAGGCTGGTACTGCACTATGTGTAAACAGCGGCAGAGTAATGCTGATGGCCTTCTGCACACAAGACACGCCACGCTGTGGAACTGACTGTACAGCATGTTTCAAATTTTGCACATCACAGTAAAATTTCATAAGAAAGAAAGGAAACTTTAAATCATGAAAAGAAATCAACAAACTTGACAGCATGTTTGTAAACACGCAAGTGCATGGATCCTTTGATTATTATTTGATCTAACTGTAGTGGAAATCTGTGTCAAATCTTTCACAATTTTTAATGACACGGGATCAGACTTGTAAATGGAAGGTGAGAGCACTAAATCAAGGAACCCAAACATTCCAAAACCTCTGCAGGCTCCCCAGCTGAAGAGATTTATTTTTTTTCCCCTCCTGTGAAACATTGTGCCTAGTTGAGATACATAGAAAATTGCAGAGTTGATATTTTTCGATTATTTAAAAAAAAAAAAGGGGAGGGGGGGCTTTCAGATTTCTCATTTCTACATAGAAGACTTCAGGGTTAGGGTTGTCCTGGTGCTGTGAGGGCTGGCAGCAGGACCAGGACCTCCCCCAGCAGCCCAGAGGCATCAAGCAGAGCTGGGATGGGGACCAGCCTCTGCTGCAGGGACAGGGTGGCTCAGAGGCCAGGCCAGGGGGCCTGATGGGTGAGCGGCTGGCAGGGTTTGAGCTGGTGTGTTATGGGGAGTGTTTGACCTCCAGTTTTGGGTTAAATTCCACATTATTTACAGTGTAATAATTCTTAGTAGCGATTTAGGGTATGGTTTCAATTTACTGTGAGAATTATTGCTAGCTTAGTACTTTTTGTGTGGATTTCTTAATTCCACCCCTCTACCCCTCTCAGTGCATTTGACATTCTCCCTTTTCACATCCCTGTTTCCAGTCTGTATGACAAACTTGCAGGTTGTCAGTCTGCCTTTAATGGCAAGCCCTGAAATCTTACAAGTCAGTTTTTCAGACTTGGATGCTTCTGTGAGGAGGAAACAGTGAGAAATACGATGGCATCCCTATCCTGCCTTTATGAAAAACAACAACTGATCTTTGCTGTACAGATGTCCCCAGTTTCTTTGAACACAATATTTTGACACTCAGAAGAAACTTGATATGACAAGAATACAAACAAATCCATAAACCTGTTATTTAAAAATGTCTGTTCTACTGTGAGTTTGGCTTGCTCGTTCTGTGAGCCTCTAGTTGCTGTCTTCAGGATGTTTATGAAACTTGAGCAGTTTTTCAGTACTGAGCTGCCTTTGCGAACAGCTAAAATTCATAGAACTGGCTACTAAAGGATTATATCCTAATTAGGTTAAGTGAACCCTGACCTTGGTAATTTGAAGCTGTCCGCCAGCTTGCTTGCTGGAGCTGCTCCTGCCTGTCAGATGCGGTTCATCAGTGCTAGGAGTCAGCCTCCCCATTAACGAAAGGGACCCAGAGCATGGCCATCCTTGGGTAACGTAGCTACACTGAATACAGTGTGACTTCATATTTCCCTGCTTAGCCCTGCTGCTTCCCAGCACGCTCTGCCCTGGTGTCAGGAGGCTAAAGGAGATGGGGCATCATCCTTTTTGCTGAGGACCATGATGCTGGCTGCAGCCTCTCAGTTTCTGCTGTTGGCCTCACAGGATGGGAGGGATGGGGAGAAGAAAGGGGTGCTGCTGGATATTTGGTAGTGATGTGATGCAGGTGGGAGGAGGGGAGAGGTAGGTGTGCATGGTCACCATCTGTGTTGCCCTGCACTAGCTGGGGATGCACTTCTGGTCTGTGCTTCCCCAGGTCTCTTGTTGTCTGGCTGAGTGGTGCAGAGGCTCTGCTGAAGCTGGGACTGGGTTACCAAGGGAGAAGCCCACTGTATTTGCTGCAAGGACTAGGAAAAATCGTGTTTCCATTTTGTCTTCAAGCTTGTACCTTTTGTAAAACCTATAGGTTAGCCACATACACATTCTTCTCTCCAAAAAGGTTTATTTTGGGGTCCTGTTTTAGGTGCTTCAGTCACCTCTGCTGTTTCTAATAGTGGCAGTAGATTTTCACCGCCCTCTTCCCTCTCCTGAAGGAGGAGGGTGTAATTCTGGAAATGCAGCTTCGGTGCATTGGGGTAATGAGTTTTAAGGTGTTATATTGGTATTTCCAGGTTTCTCTTTGCCTTAAATCAACAGTTAGGCTTCCAAAGACTAAGGAAATTTATTTTTATGTTGATTTATTTTTATTTACTACTTTGTTTGGGGCACTTGACGCCTCTAAGCATTGTCTTTGGCAGTATGGTTTTATATATATTTAATATAAAGCTAATGCCTCTCCTGAATCATGTAATTTCATCAGATATAATTCAAGAGAACCACTGGAAGATTAAAGTCTAGTATATCAAAAGCCATCAATAAAGTGTATTTTTTGGTAGTATTTTCGTAATACATATGTATCATAGTGAAACTGGAGCATCTAAGCCCATATCCTTACAAATGACCTTGGTAACCACTCTTTCAGAAGGAAATTTGTTTACCCTCTTCTTTTCTGTGTAAGTGGGAACTTGGAGGATATCTTTCTGATAGGGGGTTGCCCTGACATGGATGTTAATGAAAAATGAGCAAGGGTTTGGAGGGAGTATCTCAAACGTTCCTTTAAAATCTAATCAGCGTTATTTTATGCTGACTGTAGCAAAAGCACTTTTGAATCTACCTTAGGATATGATTAACATTTATTATTTTAAACAATATGAGCAAACCCCTTCTCATTGGTTGGTTTATATAACTTCTGTGCTTTTGGCTGTGAACTCCATATTAAACACTGTTTGTTTTGAGGCTGTTTTTATTACTAGTCTTCAGGAGTAAATTAAATTCCTACCTCCTGAGCCTTGACAGCAGTTATTTACTTTTTCCTTCAATTGCTTAGTTTGCTATTTTAAGCTCCTCTGCCTTTTTTTTTTTTTTTTTTCCCCCCACCTGTTTTTCAGTCGTCTTTGCTCATTTTTTGACCTGCTGACTGCCCTGCATAGCTCTGAGTTGTTCCTTTAGCTCTTCTTCCCTGGTGTAATGCCTGCTTTTTCTCCTTTGTGATACCCTTGCAAAGCACTAGTAAAGCATCAGTAGTCCTGGAGTCCTTAGAAGTCTCAATTTTTCTTCCAAGTGGGGCCTCCAGTATTAATACCAACAGCCCTAATGCTTTTGTCTGTTTGCAGGTGCCAAGGGAAAAATGACAAATCTTCTAGAGCAGAGACTTTGTAACCCAATGTTTATGCTTCTAGTTTCTCCAAAAGAAAGCTGCTCACATGGAAGTGAGACATTAAGTGTGCTGTGAGACTTCTGGACTGCAGTTGGATTTATTCATAAGAAGATAACTAGTGAGAAAATGTAAGCTGACAAGTAGAAGCTAACTCGGGGAGAAGTCCTGCTTGAGGCAGTTGAGAATAATGAGCCACAACAAAAAATACAATTTTTTTTTTTTAAAGTGGTGACTTTAGCAGAGAAAGTGAAGAGAAGTTGCTCAAGGGAGCTCGGTGCCAGTGTAAGGTTTACAGTAGTTCTCTGTCAGTTCTGACACTCACTGCACTTACTAAAGAGCAAGAGGAGATCAAGGTCAGTAACTTTGCGTTTTTCCACTCCCCTTCTGGTTTCTAGGAATTTGTTGGAGAGTTCCCTATGGATTACAGGTGCTCCTGATGCTAGTTTTCAAGTGTTGGTGTAGTGTCTGATATTTACAGCTGAGACTTTTTTTCCTAGGGAGCCTTTCTTTTAGTCTTCTCATAAAATCTGAAAAATATGTTTGAAATGGCAGAGCTTCTGAAGTAACATGTGACTCAAGGATAAGAGAAGAGAAGAGAGGAAAGCAGTGTGTCTGGTGCTGTGGTATTAAAGGATACCGAGATGTGCCAGTTTGAGTTTCAGCATTTAAAAAAAATAATTTGTTCCATCTGCCACCAATTCAGAATAGATCAGGATTAGTTTTCAATCTCTTCCTTTGGAAAGTTATCCCAAAGTCCACTGGAACTTGTCATTAAGGAGACTTTCAGCTTAAATATTTTTCACTTAATTAACTGGTTACTAGTAGTTCTACCTTTTTTTAGTTACCAGTAGTAATACATCTTTTCAGTCCCTTATTGGCATTCTGTAGGTTTTTCTGCTGTTTTCTCCTGGTTTTCTGCCTTTTCAGTCTGTTCCTAAAATGTAGTCCTGCATTACAAACTATAATATCTTAATGTAAGGGGAAAAAAGCATATTGAAATGTTCATAGGAATTATTTCTCTGGATCTTAAAAGATAACACATTTACCTGTAAGATAGCATTTGCCTCTTCAGAGTCCCAGTTGGCTTTTCCATCTTGCAGTCTTCTAGTGCAACTAACGGTTCGCCTGCTCACAACATACACTGTCCTCTCATCCTCTCCCCATCTAAGAAGCCTCTGAAGTGTCATGTTTATGTAGGGCTTTATGTGTAATTCAAGCTTGATTTGTTAAAAACTTTGTTTCTTAAATTTCAAGAGAAAAGTCTAGAAAAAAACCCCAGCTGCCTCTGCTTATCACAGAAGGTAGCAATGGCCTGTGAGAGCCCCTTGTGCTAGAAGAGTTTGTGCCACAGGCGATCTGCTGCCCTGATGGGAGGTGTACCCTGCCATCAGGGATGAAGCAGTGTGACACCTAAGCATTTTTATCTGAACAGAATTTCATCCCAGTGCCTGAGGTCGTCTTTTACCCTTTCAGGTAGCTGAGAGACAGACTAGTCAGTGAAACTGTTGTGTGAGGGTGGCTCTTGACTTCAGTGGTATGCAGCTTATCCAGTGTCCTGGAAGGCTGCAGCCATCCCAGTTCTTAGGAAACTCTGAAGAGACCAGGTGTGCACAGCTGAATGATGCTGTTAACAGACCCATGTTGCTTTCTCTCAGTGAGGTGAAAGCTTTCTCTGCCAGCCCACCATTTCCTCATGACTCCAAATTCACACAGCAGCTTGATTTTTGGGATGTATGAGTAAGATCCATCAGCAAAGCAATTTTGGAAATAAGTGCCTTTGGGTGCTGGACACACATATCTCTAGGGGGTCACAGAGTCTCCAAAGTCCTGGCAGAAGCGGAGAGGTTGCCAGCAGGGTGCAGGTGGGCAATTCTCGGTTCAGGGTGCTGGACCACTGTGGAGAAAAGGGCCAAACATTTGTCAGCAGTAGAAGTGCTGTGAGAAGCTAGCCTAGAAAACAGAGGGCAGGTGGAGATGTGCTGCAGGGTTATAAAATAGCTGGAATTTCCTTAATTGCCTGGATCTTTGTGCTAAAGTAGATTAGGCTATTGTAGTCCATTTGACTGTTGACAAAGCTGTGAATAAATAAGATGAGCTGGTGTCTGACAGAATGGGACAGAGTCCAGGTTTATCTGTCGACAAGTATTACTGGTGGACGATGCTGTGTGAGAGCAGAAAAGAAACCAGTGGTGCTTACAGACGGCCAGACCATGGGCAGTGTGTGGGCAGCCTTTTTAGTTAGTCAGGAACAGAGCGTAAATCCTTCTAGATCAAGAGCTGCCTGTATTTTCCATACACAACCCTACAGCTGCTTAAATAAAGAAGGCTTTGCTTTCCTGATAGGCCTAACCTCTGGCTTAGACCACATATGTGCTCAGGATCACAAATATATTATGCAGTATGCGGCTATGGTAGCTGTGTTTTATGTAGAAGTAATGCAGTGTGTTGAAATCTGTTGATTAAAAAGTGTGCATTTTGTTCAGCTGAATTAATTTACATTTTGGTGTTCATGACACTTTTTGCCCATTCTTTGATGATAGTCTGTGGTACTGTGACTGTTCTTGATCATAAAATGAGATACTGCTATTAGTTTTTTAAATATTATTTATTGAATACTTCCTTAAGCAAAAATCAAACTTTGAGTTCCTCATGGCCTGAACAAAGGAAATGTTTTTCTCTAACCTCCTCCCTGTTGGTCTCCTGCTGTCATAAGTAGCTGCTATTCAAAATATTCAGGGACTTCTTTCATGCACCTATCTTTTTGTGGTTTTTATTTTGTTTTGCTGAATTTCAGTTTATTGCAAGATCCTTATCCAGTGGAGCCCATTAACAGGGAGGGCAAATGCTTTTGGGTCTTCTCTTGCCAGCTTAAAAAATCATGGAAGCTAACTTCTTCCTCTTTCTCTGTACCTAGTTACTTAAATTCGATTTGGCAATGAGTCCTAACAAAAAAAATTCAACCCCCTCACTGGTCATGCTGAAAATTGGCATTTCATGAGAACACTGTTCATGTAGTTTATGTTCAGGTTTTTCCCTTTGAGCCAAGCTCCCAGCTTGTCCCCCATAGCCCATGTACTTGATGAATCGTAGTGGTAAATTGTGGGTTGTCCTGTTCAGCAGTCAAGGGAACATGGCTTGTGTGGGATATAAGGAACAACACAGGAGATGACTGATATTTCTCTTGAAAATGTACTAATGTCAGCTCCCAAGTATATGTTTATTAGCTTCTTGAGGTGCTTCCCGCCCCCGAAATTAAGACTTTGTTTCAATAGTAGAGGCCTTTCATCTGTATGTTTCACCATTTTGCCTATATTTTTTTTTAAATTAACTTTCTGTTGAAAACCAGCTATATATATGTTTTACAACTCTGAAATTGCATTTTAAGCAAAATTTGATGAAATCTTCACTTCCCACTGAATCATTCAAAATGTCACATCACAAGAGCAAGCCAGAGCAAACCAGATTTTCCAGAATTAGGATTCTGGAAATGCCTTATTTGTTTTCATCGAAGATAAGGACACAGTTTTCATGAAGTATATTAATTTTTATGGCTTCAGGTGAAGAGTATTTAAAAAATAATTATGCAAGGCCTTTGGTCATTTTATGGGTATACTGCAGGCAGTACTGGAATACACTGCTCATCCTAACACTGAACACATAATTGCAGTAGAAGCAAATGTGTTTGCAATGGAGCAGGATATCTGGGAGCAGCCTACGACTGCACTAAGGTTCCTGGACCGTGCGTGTGTTGGCAAAGGTGTTTGTAGCCTATCCTTAAGTCTGCCAGCTCTTCCCTTGACTGCTGCTCTGTTACAGGACTTCTGCCTGGGTTAAGTCAGAGCCACTTGAACAACTTCCACTTTTATTACCAGTCTGGAGGGGGAAAAATAAACTAGAATCAGTGGTGGAAAGTGTTTTGCTTTGTATTTGTTGTCTCTAAGATATCTACATGTGTACATAAAAGAAAGCAGAGTTGAATTGTACTTTACAGAGCTTTTCTGGACTAACACTAACTTCTGTGTCCATGCAGTTTCCATCTCACCACTGATGCATGAGCACGGCTGCCTATTTCTGGATATGTGACTTCATTGAAATGAATGAGACACCTTATGCCAGGAGTAGTGCTTTCTTTGTCACACAGTATTTGCAAGCATGTGAAACTAATTTTGTTGTGTTAGATTACGTTAAGCGATAGTTTTCTCAGTATTTGTAATTAATCTGTTTTGAAACACCTTCATGTCTTGGTGTCAGCCTGTGGAGTTTCTTTATAAGTCACATTGTGTCACAGATGGCAAGGGAGGGCATAAGAATTATCTTTTGGGAAAAGAACCTGTGCCTGCATTTTCCTAATCAGATTTCTGATTTCTGTGTAATTGGACAGTTTTATTTCACAAAGCATAAGCTACTGCTGGCATGCAAACTTCAGACATCTCTGACCTCTTTTGAACTTGCTAGATCTGAAGCTTTCTGTTCTGCATTTCAGTTGTGCTTTGATTATGATGACTTTGTAAGAACTGTTGTTTGATGGAATCTTGTATGAGGCATCTCTCTTGAAGCAAGTTAAAACCTGTGCTGTAACACATGGTGCTTGCATCTTAATCAATACTGAGACACAGTGAATTAATCTGTGTATAGCCCTGAAGGGATCTTCTTGGTATAAGATTACTTTCTGTGCCTGAAAGACCTTACACCTGCATGGAATAAGCACAACAATGGTGTGGAGCTTGTGAGTGTGCATTGAAGCTCAAATCTGTGCTATGTCTGTTTCCATAAATACAGGCAGGGAAATTTCTAAACATCTCTGGAAGTTAATCATCTGGGCTACTAAACTGTGCATATAATTGTTAACTTGGTCTGGATGAGTGAGCTGTGTTTGGATTCAGGAACCCTCTACTTCCCAGTTCAGCACTGTTCTTGCTGAATATGAGATTGTGGGGTTTCAGTGCTTTAACTTGCTTTCCCGTGCATTGCAAAGACAGTTTGGACTACTGATTGAGTCAAGCAGGGGACTGAAAAAGTGATGTGGCCAGTGGGAACATCCTTTGAGGAAGGAGGAGGGCAGAGATCAGATCTTTTGAGTTACTGTGCATGTTGAACACTGTTTAGTATGAGCAGTTGCCATTAGATTCTCTACCTTTTAAGCATGTTCATGAATAACAGTTGCATTTCTGTATCAACTAACCTATAGCAAGGTTCAAAATAAAGCAGCATCTGGCTAGTTATTTATTGATTTTGCTGACTCTTCCTCTGCTGTTTGTTCTGCTTTGATTTCTGTAACAAAGGTTTGGTTTTGGTTTTGGGTTTTTTATAGCCTTACAGCCTTACAGACCAGATGCAACAAAACACCTGAGTATGCAGGCAGGTTTTAAACAAATACTGAAATCCCACTGAAGCCAATGGTGGTTAAGCGTGAGCTTTGCTGAACTGGGGCATAATGTTAAACCAGTAAAGAATGAGATGAAAAACCTAGCTTTCTGTTTTTAATACCATCATAAAATGAGTGCAGATATTTTTATACACAACATAAATCCCTCTAATGTGAAGGTCATGACCATTTTTGGTACCTTTTCTGCCTCCTCATGTAGATCTTCCAGACTTCTGAGGTCTTAGAGTGACCTAGCCCTGCCATACTGCAAGAAGCTCTACAGTCTGCTGCACGTAAAGCTAAGTTTTTAAATTCATATATTTGATACGGCTTCAGGTACTGTGGAACATAAAACTCCAAGGCAAAACACTGGAGTAACTAAATCCAGGTGTTATAAACTTATTGGTGGAAATTGGTCATTCTTTTCTTACAAACACTTAAACTGATCAGCTGTTTGAATATGGAAGGAATTCCCGAGTGCTCCCCTCCGTTTTGAAGGACAGGTAGCATGTGGAATGAGCCTTTTCTTTCGTCCCATAATCAACAGTAGCCAGTGACTGCAGACCACACAAGATGCCATCTAAGCTCATTTAATTCACATTGTTTCCCTGTGTGCAACACACAGTGTCATTGCAACTGTTTTTTTTTGTTTGTTGGGTTTTTTTTTTCCCCACTTTGTTTTCCTTTTGGTTGTTCTGTGAAGTTTGCTATGCAGCTAAATTTGGAAATTACCACTATATTTTTAGGGTTGATTTTTTTCTGTTCTCCATTTCCCAGCAATGTTCAAAAAGTTGTAAATGCAGTGATTGTTTCTGAAATACATATTTAAGTAAATTCATCGAATCACTTAGGTTGGAAAAAACCTTTAAGGTTATCGACTCCAACTGTTAACCTGGCACTGCCAAGTCCACCAATAAACCATGTCCCTAAGTGCCACATCTACATGTCTTTCAAATGCCTCTAGGGATGATGACTCCACCACAATCTTGGACAGCCTGTCCGAGTGCTTGACAACCGTTTTGGTGAAGAAATTTTTCCTAATATCCAGTTTAAACCTCCTCTGTTGCACCTTGAGGCTGTTTCCTCTTGTCCTGTCACATGTTACATGGGAGAAGAGACCAACTGAGAAATTCAGGTAGTTGCAGAGAGTAACAAGGCTCTCCCTGAGCCTCCTTTTCTCCAGGCTAAACAACCCCAGTTCCCTCACCCACTCCTCATAAGACTTGTGCTCCAGACCCTTCACCAGCTTCATTGCCCTTCTCTGGACATGCTCCAGCACCTCAATGTCTTTGTTGTAGCGAGTGACCCAAAACTGAACACAGTATTTGAGGTGTGGCCTCACCAGTGCCCAGCCCAGGGGGACAATCCCTTCCCTAGTCCTGCTGGCCACACTGTTTCTGGTACAAGCCAGGATGCTGTT
Source organism: Microhierax caerulescens (assembly GCA_035590215.1). Classification (NCBI taxonomy): domain Eukaryota; kingdom Metazoa; phylum Chordata; class Aves; order Falconiformes; family Falconidae; genus Microhierax; species Microhierax caerulescens. Next base: position 82,854,820 of record JAVJGJ010000014.1, read on the forward strand.
GGCCTTCTTGGCCACCTGGGCACACTGCCGGCTCATATTCAGCTGACTGTCAACCAAATTAGTGCTGTATTTAAGACTTCAAGCTTCAGTAGAGCATAAACTGGAACATTGACTTCTGCTGATTTTCACAATTTTTACCTCAATCTTTGGTAGTCCTCATAAACTGGGAGCAAAAGAGCATGAGAAAGGAAGGAGAAAAAAAAAAAAGGCTCAAGAAACTCAGTGGTGTAAATTGACAAAATAGTATCACCTAAAAAAATATGAGCTTTTGTTAATGTGTTCTGCTGGACTGCAAGTACAGTAGATAGTAAACTCTTCAGTGTGTCTGGTGCTCAACTAGGGAGGAGAGCCCTGCTTTTGAGAAAAAAGCCCTTGTTGCAGGCTAAGTGCTGTAGCCTCTTGTGCTTAAGTGCCTGAACTTGTCCTGTCTCAGGGCAGTACTCTGTAAGGACTTTCCAATTGGTTTTGTAAACTATACTGTTGTCTACAGCTTATTTTCATTTGATCCAACTAAAAAAGAGTTAAGAAATGCCTGTCTCAGTCCTGGGAAAAACAAGTTTGCATAGCTTACAAGTCTGCCTCTTAAAGCCCACATTGTTTCTTTTTCTCAATTTTAGAGGTTTTATAGCACAATAGCATGTTAAATGCTCATGTACACACCTGCGTACACAGTGCCTGCCTTGGCATCATGTTCTTGTGCCCTGATTCTGCTAGCAGACCTGCATGGGTGAACCTTTGCAATGGGGAGAGGGGTCCCGTGTGCGTGACCCTCAATTTGCCCATGTGCCATCACTCACATAACCAGGGGCAACTAACAATGGAGCACAAGAGTTCTTGTTCCCTTTGTCTGTATTGGTAATCCCAGTGGCCCTGGTGAAGATCTTACAGCGAATAACTCCACAGAGGTTTATATGCAGTTATAGGCTTTGATGTTGTGTTTCTCACTTACTGGTGCTTTGGTTTTCCTTTTCACTTTTTTTTTTTTTTTTAAAAAAAAGAAAAAGAAATCTTTACGCCTTCTACTGGTACTGATTTCTCTTTTGTGCATTTTTATTGCCTTGCTGCTGTTTGTCACAATCAAATGATCCAGTGTGAAAATACCTGGTTTGAGGTTTGAGATTGTGCGGTTTATTTTTGTTTGTAGGGTCAAGATGCCTAAGCAATTATTGATAGCTCTTCCAGTTCTGGAGACCTTTGAGGTGGTAAGGCACAATGGAAAGTTTGTTTTCCATTTAAAGGTTAATGCCATGTAATATCTGAAAGGTTTTATTGTGGAGGTTACCTACCCATTAGAGAGGTTTTGCCTGCCACAGCCTGAATTGGTGTGCCTGACAAGTGTGGTGAAGTTTGGGATCTTGTTGTCTGGAATAGTGTCTTTCTGTCTGTTTAGTCATCTGTGGTGCACAAAGAGTAATGTACTTCAGAAAGTTGGGGTTTGAGCAAAACCGAGGGACAGCAGAAGTCCTCTTAAAACTTCCTCTGCAATCTGATGGCATCTTTCTTCCTTCTCCGGCTCAGCAAATACCAACAAATTGATTGTTGCTCTTGTGTAGCAATCAAAGTACTCTCCTCCCAAAGCTTTTGCAGACATTAGCAAACAGACAAAGGGAAGGACGATCAGATCCTAGAAACACAGGAAGTATCTTGCTGAACGCCTGTTTCGTTGTATTTAATTTACCTATCTTGTATTGTGTGCAAACGCGAATCTGTCATGATAATCTGTGCTCATTCATGAATGCAGCTATATGCTCTGCTTGCTTCCCTTTCTTTTTCAGCTGACAAAGTCCCCTGGCCAGGACAGCAAATGCTGGGCTGTAAGGGTAGAAATGGAGCCATCATGAGAAACCAAGAATAGCAGCCTCCACTGAGTGTAGATTGGGGTACTAAAGTAGCAGAGTACTTCATCAGATGCTTGATGTTGAATGTAAACATCTGTGATCAATTTTGAGTGGGTTTAGGGTTAAACGAGTGGTCTTGAGGCTGGTGAGACCACTTCAGGAGATACTTAAGTGTTTTGCTGAATAAGATTTGGCCTGAAGGCTGTCATCAAGACACTTGTAGTGAATTTGGCAACCATAAAACACAGGCAAAACTGATCCTGAAATGGTCTGATTTAGGTTTTGCACAAATAAGTAACTGTTGTGCGTCTCAGTGTCCCGTTGGCTTGTTGGTTTCAACACTAAATGTGTTCTCTTAGTAATGAATTCTTCTTGTATGAGGATTTTTACTTTGTCAGAAGGCTTACTGTCATAGCTCCTCCTGCCCTGCCTGGCAGTCATATCCCAGGATTTATTCATTTGGCACAGACTTCTGGGTTTGTGGTGATATACGCTGCTATGTGTTTTCTACTATGTTGTGTGAAGTTGCATTAAAACTATGCTCTAATAAAAGGTATGTAAAGAGAAAGCTTTCCTGTGCATCCCCCCCTTATAAAAATATGGTGAATATTTCATGAATGAAGAAATCTTTTTTCCTAACATAAAGAAAATTGCCTGAGTCCATAAATTAATCTCATAATAGATCAATCTTAAAATGGAAGTGTTATTTCATGTGTTTTGCTTGTCATCTGCCACAACAAAATCCACAGCTGCTCTTTGCAGCAACCTGGTGTACCCTGAACCATGATGCGGGACATCTGTAAAGCAGCTTGTTGTTCTTGCCATTCTTCCTCAAATACGCAGTTTTTATACTGTGGTAATTTTAGCACTTTGAAGGCAGAACAATGCTTTGTCCTTACGTGGCTTGGTAGCTAATTTTGAATGTTTGTGAAGCAGAAATACTTTGGTTTGTGGCCAAGAAGATGAAGATGAAGCAGCAGTTTGCTCAGGGTCGCTTATGGGGTGGCAGCAGTGGGGCATGAGGCGCCAGGTCAGGCCTGGTGGCTGCCGGGACAGAAGCCACCTGATGCGGTGGGACAGCCTTGCTGCCACATCAGGTGTGGTAATAAGGGCAGGATGGTCAGAGCAGGGGCTGGGGGGTCAGCATGGAGAGAGGCAGGTAGGAGTAGCAGGCCCAGGTGTGCCTGAAGATGGGAGAAAATCCAGCGCCGCTGGGTGAGGCGGTGAGGCAGTGCCCAGGGCCGTGCATGGTGGTGTGAGTGCATCCTCCCAGAGCCAGCCCATCTCTTCAGGGACAGCCCTCTGGACGAGGCTGGTTCTCCATGGTGTGGCCCTGGGCTGGCAGACGCTGCCCAGGTGGCCCATGGTGCCCCCGGCTTGCAAAGGCCCTGCCAGCCCTGCTGGGGCCCGGTGTCGGCCGGTGTGCTCTCCGTGAGGAGCAAGACCCTACCAGGGTTGGCATGAGGACGACCTTTCCCGCGGTTCCCCAAGATGGGCCTGTTATGGTTATTAACAGTAATGAAACATTGCTTCTTAGGAAGGAAACCTCACTCGCTTCTCATTTTGAGCTAAAAAATGAGCTGGGAATGGGAGATGGCAAACTCCCATGAGCAGAGCCTTATTTCAGGGCAAGAGTAATGAACAACTCTTTAAGGCCAGTTTTTGTTAGCAGACTTCCAAAGGAGCTCGTTATTTCTTGTCTAAGGAAAGGTAAGTATTGAAGAGCGCATGTAGCTCTAACATTTACCAATTTAAAATGCTAAAGTCACTGCATGCTAAAATTTGGACAGTTAAGGGTGGTAACACCAAGATAACAGTTTTATAACCCTCAGACTGAGTAATTACTTAAGAGTATCCCAATTTCTGACAGAAAATTGATGCTTAGAGAGGTGCTTATTTACATATCAAGGTCTTCCTGAAGCCCTCAGGGATCACAGCTTGCTCTTTATGTTACACAGTCAGACTTCAAGTGCAAAAAGAAGTTAACATTTTTATGTTGAGAAGTTTCTCAGATGTCAGTGTTTAGGCATCAAAAGTTCAACCACAACAATAAATACAAAAAAATCCAGAGAAATAGCTCCTAAGTGATAGGAAGACTGTGCTATATATAAAGCCCTGGCTTTCATGGGAGAAGCTGTTTGCAAGTTCACTTCATCAGGTCCCAGCTTGCAGCCTTCTGAAAATTAGTGGAAGGATTCTCAGCGATAAAAACAAGCTTTGAACTGGGCCCAAGGTGAATTGTGAGTTTTTTCTACTTTTATGGTACATGTGAACACGATTCTCTTGATTTTTCACATGCAGTCACCTAAACGGTTCACAGAGCTGCAGGATTGCTGTAAGATTTTGGTCTGACGTGAAGCACGTGTATCTGCCACTTCCCCGTGGTTCCCTGAAGGAGCTGCTGAGTACTGCAGGGTGGTTGTGGGTCCTGGCACTAACACCTGATGCACAAGTAACGCAGCAAAAAGAGTGATGTGAGGTGCAAAGTGTCTCATCTTCAGATGGTCCAAGCCCTTGCAAGCAGTCCTGTGGCTGGTGCTGTGGAAGGCACTGCCCTTCTGTAGAGAGACCCTATGCGCTAAATCTACTCCCGTGGAGCAGCTGTAGATATGTGGGCTGGGCTTCTCTCCTGGATATTCCTGAGGCCGGTAGATTAAGAAGTAGAGTTTCACTGGTTTCTGGGCAATTTATTTTGGATTTTTTAAGAAGTGGAATCTGTTGGCAGATGGTGACAGTTATGCTGGCGAGGTAAATGTTGTTTGGGTAGCTCTTTTATCCTTATGCTAAGTTGTCCTAGCCATTAACATCTCTTGGTTTTGATTTCTGCAGAAAAAATGCTTTGCACAGGAAATGAGTAGCTTATTGAGGTGTCTAAATTACCTAATTTAGCGTAACTTTAAGCCACAGCTTGTAGAGAACACGGTCTCAGACCTCAACAAATAGTGATGAGGTATCCCCATAGCTGTTATTGAAGATACCACGTGTGAGAAGCTCCTGTAGCATAGCGCTGAGCCTCTTTATTACCTGTCTATTGCATGTAAGGTTTTGAGAAAGGTTTCTCAGAGGGGAGATTTGTATGAGGCCTTCTTCTTGGAGGGGACTTATCTAGAATTGAGACAAGACTTTATGCTCCGAAGCTGCTGATTTAAAATAAATGTCACTTAAGGATATCATGAAGGCTGTCTTTCAGGCTGCCACGTTTTGTTGATGAATTACTTGAATGGTGGTGCTCCAAATTGTTTCTGTTTTTTATAAAGCAGTTTCTACCATTATTTTAAGCTTTTAACTGTTGGAACAGGTTTTCAAAAGTACATAACCATACTAGTCTTTATTTTGAACAACCCCGGAAGATGCCTGATACCAAACTGTATTTTTGAGTTGAGTATAACTTGTGTTTGCAGGTAATGTACCTCCATGTTTTGTTCTTGGTATGAAGATCATACAGGTTGTAAAAGAGGATTGTACTTCATTATGCATATTTTACTGCTGCTGTTTGGCCTGATGGCTGTTAACAGCCACTGACACTATGGAACCACTTTATAGTGAAACCTTTGAAGTGCCCCTTCATCTGTACCTCCTCTGTTCTCTGTGCTCAATAGATCACCTTCATGGTTGGTGGGCTTTCCATAACAGAGGAGCTGTCACTTGACATGTGCAACATGGCATTGCACAACATTGCTTCGGGAGCAGTGAGAGAGATTTACTATTATGCTTGATTATAAAAAAAAATTTCCCCCTTCCAAATTCACTATAAACTGGCTCTGCTATGAACCTGAGCTTTAGAGAAGCCCGCGCTGATGGCATTGCATAAATTATTGCATCCTAATCTTGCATGTCTTTTCGCAAAGCTTTCTTTTATTCTTAATTTTTATTTCCTTTCTTGCTGCAGTTTTTTTCTCTATTTTGTATTGTAGGATCGGGATATTCGCCCCTTGAAGATGACGAAGATGTGTATGCACGCAGTAGATATAAAGGTGAATGCTTTGCTTATGTGCTAAAGAGGATCAGCTGATTGCTGAGAGAAAGCTTCATTCATTTGCTTTTCATGGATTGTAAAATCTTGGTGATCCAGCTCCATGGGTTTTCTCATGGATTTTTAGATCAAGATTTACTTTCTACTTGGAAGTTAGACCAAGTACTGATCACCACTCTTTTATGCACCTAAGTAAGTAACTTTTGCACTGCCTTTGCTCTTGGAAGATCAGGTTGCTAAATCATGAAAATCTAGGAAGAGCTGCTCTTTCTTCTTCATACATCCTAAAATAACCATCAGTTATAAGCTGACTCAGAACCTGGGCCTGCTGATGGTAATGTATAGAAGTACACGAAAGAGAACTTGATTTTCATGACTGTTTTTTATTTTCCCCTCCCATAAAACTGTTTGCATTTCAGGTTCACCTCCTACCTGAAATGCCAAGTGAAGTGTGTTTATCAAATTAACATGTGCATTCCAAAAACTAATTATGTAGCTGGATGAATGAGTGAATGGACCATCAGGTTTATAAATCAAATTCAGGTTTTCTTACCTATTCTAGAATATTCTGCCATTCAGCAAGACTAAGAAGGTTTTTGCCACTACCAGTAAATCTTCCATTTACTATGTCCGTTTTCTTAAAAAGTCTGCTTCTCTCTCAGTACCCCTTTCCTCTGCCAAAATCCCTCAGAAGCCTAGCTGGTAAAGAAACTCAGCATTTTATTTGTCACTTTAAATGATAACTGTGTTTCTTTTTAGTAAACTAATCTGTGGATGTGCTAGAATTGTAATAATTTGATTACTTGAAAATACTGGGCATTGGTGTCTTGTACATTATTGATTCTCTGCAAAGAATCAATGGGCCTTATAAGAGGTAAGTCATAAAGTAATTCAGACATTTATGAACAACAAAGAGGAAAGCACAGATGTTATGGCTGTGTTGCTATTTTCATAAATGTCTTATGTTCCTCCCAGTAAGATACTTCAGTATAAAAGTTTGCTTTGAAACACATGCAGAAATATTTCTGTAAAACTTTATTTAGGTAAGCTAATTTTTCTTTGCCTTTTAACATGTAATGCTCCGCAGACAGATAGAAAAAGAATTCCAGAGATCATGAAGGTGAATCAATGCCAGTGCATGCCAGGGCAGGCAAGTAGTTAAAATGTGGATTCTGTATAAATTCCTTTTATATGGTGATCCAAAATGGATTATACTCATGTCAGCCAAAATGTCACCAAGTTAAGTGAAACATAATGACTCATTCACACAGATATTAAAAACTGCCCTGAGTTTGGAAGCGCTACTGCCAAATGTTGAGAATCAGACAATGTGAATCTAGGAGTATGGAGTAGAAAGGGCTACTCTTCATTAGCATACTTATTTAAGTTGGTATTGGGGGGAAGGGGATGGGGAAAGACAAAGCAAGGAAAATTGGGCTGAGTGGCTACATTCAGAGCTTCTCCTTATATGTGCAGTCTAGCATTTTGGGTATGGCCCATTGCTCAGCAAATAAAACCTTCCAGTAATAACTAAATGAATTTTCTTAACTGATGTTAACATATGTAAGCAGCATTGTTTGGTTTTTTTTTTCTTTGCACACATACTTATTAAACCATGCAGGCAAGCACACAAATTTGTCCTCTTTGGCATCTGCAAACAAAACGTTGCTGTTTATTTGCGGGGGGGAGTGGGGGCGCAGGGGGGCAGGGGGAGACAGCCTCCTACCAGACCCTTTTGTCTTCATCTGGATGTTTTTCAACTTGCTCAGCTTTTCAGAGAAAAGAGACTTCTGTGCCCACAGCATTTCTAAAGGATTTTTCCCTTCCTCCCTGGTGAACCGTCAACTCAGTTGGCTGATGTACCAGCAAGCAACAGCACAGCTGGTCACTTTGCATGCTGCTTGTGAAGGAAATACTCAGCTGAGGCTGGTGTTTGAACAGGACTGAGGAGCTGGGAGAAACAATGCTCTAGAAAGTGCTTTCCTTCCTGCCACTTGGCATGGCTGTCTCAGATCATATTTGGTGAGGCAGGGCTTCCCAAGTACAGGAGTTGCTGTGTTCATCACAGCTCTAGCACCACTGCTCTGATGATCCTCATTTTTAACATGTTTTCTTAAATACTGTTGTGATGAAACGGTAGCCCTAGCTATAAAGGCCACATTGTGGCTTCAACCATTTTTGCTTGCTGCCTGTTTTCCAGTGGCGTCAAACACAGGACTGAGTCTCTGAAATATTTTACTACTGAGCAATAATGCAGACTATTTTATTGCTGAGGAATAGCTCAGACTTTCTGTTAAACAGAAAAACAGTACATAGGTCCTGGTACCTAAAATCTCAAATTTCAGTTAAGTGAACAGAGTCCAGTACAAATGGTGAAGCTCCAGAAGAGGTGCCTGGGAAACCTGTATTTTAATTCTTATTCCCAAAGTCTTCAGGAACATGGCTGGCTGATCTTGTCTTTGAGGCAGGGAACAGCCTATGTGACCTCTCAGGGCCCCACCCCACCCTAATATTCCATAAATACTCCGTGTAGCTGCTTAGCCTTTGAAAACCAGTATGTGCCTTCACTTAAACAAACTTTGATCTAAAACTTTTTTGTGCTGTTTGATGTGCTTTCAGACACATAAGCTTTTCAAGTTAGCTGGGTTTTTTTCACTGATACCAATTGGTCTAAACCCAGCTATTTGCCCCCTTATAAACCCTGCCTCACCCAGTTTCTTCTAATCACGTTCAGTTCTGCAGTAAGCATAATGTTTTAGATCAAACAGATGTTCCTCCTAAGCTCTTCAAGTGCATGCATCCAAAAGCATGTCTGTTTTTGTTTTTTTTTCTGACAGTATCCTTTAGTCCAGTGAAAGATACATTACCTCTCCTTACGAGCCTTGCTTTGTTTCTCTCTGTAGACCACTGTAGCTGTAACAACACTATTTTCCATTTGTTCATTAAACTGCATTTGTTAGCATTTATTTAAAATGTTACAAATGGTTTTCACATGTATTGGAGGAATACAAAAATAAGCATGTCACAGTACAATATGACTGCTTCAGAAAAGGACTAGTTTAGAGGAACATACTTTTGGTCTAGTCAAAAGCTTGACAGTTAGTCTCTGATTTTAGTCCTCAGATGCTGTTTGTGCTGATTCAGGACCAGCACAGCAAAATGTAGGTGGAAAATGTAGTTTCCATTGGGAAAGTGTAAATATGTCCTTAGAGACATTGTATGCTGAATGTAAATATCTCATATATGAGAAATAGGCCATATTGATCTTTATTTATGTGTGAAGCTGGTCCAAATTGTGTAGAAAAATGCACATCATAACTACAGCTATTAAGAGCTAGAAGTGAACAGAGATGCTCTAGAAATTATTTTTAAATCTCTCCTGTGATTTTGTAGGGATAAAGGCTAAAAGTTTTGTTTTGTTTGGGGTTTTGTTTTGTTTGAGTTTTTGTTTTGTTTTGTTTGAGTTTTTTTTGTCTTTCTTGCAAACTTCAAAAGCTTTGTCATGTGCCTCCTGCATGTCACACAATTTCAGGACCTGTCATCTTTCTCTTTTTGCCTTGCAGTCCCTCCCTCCCTTTTGACATGTCCTTTTCAAATCTTGGAGCTGAGAACGGGCAGGCTTAGTCACTCCTTGTGTAGGAAACTCCTCCTGAAAAGCTGCCGGCTGCAGAAAAAGCATGATTTTCTTGGTGCACCCTGTTGTCAAAGCTAAATAAAGATTTTGAAGCTTTGGCTGGGAAGGGGAAGTCTCTGTTTGATACAGCACCCATCAGGATCGCAGTATGGTGTTAAATCCTCACAATCAGACAGTACCCATACCCCGAGTATTTTCAAGTGTAGCCCTGACCAATTATTAAAGTTTCAGGTTTATGTGCATGTTTCCCTTTTTCCTATGAGTTCGGTAGGAGCATTAGCCATGAGAAGTCCCAGCCAAATTCCAGTTTTCCTCCAACTTGGCAGATCCATCTATGTCATTGTCCTGCATCCAGGGGAAACTAGAAGGTGGTTCTTGTATGTCAGGCTACATTTCCATGATACTAGTGAAAGGCAGCCCTCCACCCATCTTTTATGGTGAAGACTACCACACATGAAGTCCAGACCTTTGAGAATGTTTAGAACTGAATTTTTCTGCAGCTTGAGTTCCCTTTTCTGAATGTAAGCTAAGTATGTAGTATGCTTATGAATGAACATCGACACTCTCCAAAGGATTTGACCATAGGAGGTGTAGGGGTTTGTGCTGTCAAATGTATGCATTGTGCTTGAATGCTTGTTGCCCTAGGAAGCTACAAATGACTACCAGAAAGAGAGAAATAAGGTCAGATACTTTTTGAAAGCTCTTTGCTTAGTCTGTTGGATTGCATACTTGCCTTCAGATTTCATCATGGTAATGGTATTGTGTTCATTTGCTGGTAGAAGTTATATTGTGTTGGCAATATAAAGAGTATTTGAGTGTTTCAGTGTGGCACTGTGGAACTGCTGAGAACACTGAGGGAGCTGCCATTCTTGCACACTTCACAAATTCCAGTTCACACTTAATCCTGGGTGCTAACTTGGAAAGTAACCTTGCAAAATTGGAGCTGTACTTAAACTCTGAACAGTTGTTCTGACAGGTGGAGGATGTGTACAGACAGGCTTGACATATTGGCAATATGATTTATTTAAGTTGCATCCCTTCTAAGTGTGAGAGAGCTTGAACTATCACAGACTTCAGCCTAGGCAACGTCCTTTACTGCACAAATTATTACAGAAGATATTTTTTTTTTAAATGGGCAGTAAGAGCTAAATGTTCTAAATATGACAACTACAGCTAGACCAAAGGTGTTCCTAGTGCAACCTTTTGTTACCAAAGGGAAGTTAAATATATCCATTTAAAAACGAGGGGAAAAAAGGTCTGGTTGTCATCAAACTGTCCACATGGTGGCACACTTATTCCACGGACAAAAAACCAGCCCCCCACCCCCCACCCCCCACCTGGAT
>JAVJGJ010000014.1:82865707-82884756 GCA_035590215.1 Microhierax caerulescens
ACCTGGATCTAACAGCTACAATCTTTAATATTTGTAATAAAAAAGGTCTGCCAGTCTTTGAAGGGCTGACCTTCTGATGTATAAGACTTAGTACAACTTGCTGCAGTGTTACTTCTCCACTTTGAGGGCTGGTGGTTTTTAAGTAACACTTTTCCATTTCTTCTCTCTGACCTTGAATAAAGTAAGTGATTTTATATTCCTGTCTGACTTTTTACATTTTGCAAAGTACTATGTGTGGTTTTTTGTTCTGTGCCAGAAACACCGTGGTGCTCCCCCATTAAAGTGAAACATGGTTATGCAAACTGCAGGACACCTCAAGGGGAATATTACAAGAATGTATTGGGAACAAGATGTGATATTCGCTGTCAAAAAGGCTACGAACTGCATGGCCCTCAGCAGCTAATTTGTCAGTCAAACAAACGCTGGTCTGGGAAAGTGCTGTGCAAACGTAAGTAGCTATGAAATCTGTTTGTGCAGCTTGCGCCGCGGGTTCAGCAGAGAATAAACTCTTATTTGCCTTTGAAACGGTGATCTTTAGATTGTTATTGGTATTTTAGACATTGACAATGTACTTGGATATGTAGACTGGCTTATGGTTGAGAATCTTACCATGAATCTTACCGTGGTATGTGGCATGATAAGTATCATGAGTGGTAAAAATACTCTTGGCAGATAGGGAATGTTTTATGACTGGGATTTTAATTTGTGGGAATAGTTTTATGACAGAGTCATAAAGCTGCTTTGAAGTATTGTCCATCTTGGATTTTATAAGTTGATGCAATTTGTATCAGGTGTCTAAATGGGTTCTTGCAGTAAAACCTTTTCTGAGAACAGACAAATAGGTACTCGTCATCTTTTTCTAATACAAATATTGTTAGACCACTGATGTGTATGTAAAGTTAAATTTGAAATGCAGCTAATAAGAATCCTGTAAAAAACTCGTGTGGAACATGACTTTCTCCCACTTGTCGTTTGCTAGCTGTGCCTTTATTTCTGTGTACTCACTTTATTCTAAAGGTGGGATAGCAGGTTTCCAGAAGTCTTTGTTTTCTGTTCCAGAAAAGCGCTGCCCCACCCTGTCCATGCCGACCAACGGGGGCTTCAAGTGTTTAGATGGTGCCTACTTTGGCTCGAGGTGTGAGTACTACTGTTCACCAGGATACCAGCTGAAAGGTGACCGTATAGTAACGTGCATGGACAACAAAGTTTGGAGTGGCCGGCCAGCATCCTGCATTGGTAAGTGGGATGGTTGGTCTGCATCCCAGAAAGTGTACATCTAGAGGTACCTGCTGGTGCCCAAGTCCTCCAAGTAAGTTGCAAAGTGCTTATCTTTTTTAAATTCAGTTCCTGGGCAGAAAAAGCAACTGTCCTTTTTGAGGAAGCAGAGAACCATTTTCCAAGGGATACACAGCGTTCTCTGTCACTTAGTACTTTCAGTCCCAAGTAGCCACCTTCTTTACACACAGGCTATCAGCTCAAAGCATTATCACTTTAATAAAGATGAGGCTGGTGTAAATGGTCAGTGCTTTACAATGCTTGTAACAGCCTTCACTGATCTCCTGGGTGACTTGCTGGTAGTCTGTAATTACTGTGCTGCTTGCCTAGCATGTTCTCTGTGCTGGAGTCTGCCCTGCTCTCTGCAGCTTACTGAGTTGCAGGTTTGGAAATAAACTCTTTGTCTGACTTGTTGCTTTTCTTTCTTGAGATCATGGTCTCCAAATATATCCATGGAATATGATTGGATTGTAGTTACCAGCATGGTTGCAGTAAGCCAAAACTAAATTTCAGCCTAATTCACATTAGTTATGTGAGCAATATTCATTACATAGTCAGCGGTTTCCTGGGAACCTCAGCTGGAATAATTGTTTTTATATACATAAATAAAAAGAGAGATAAACAAATATTGAGATTCAACTTTCTTTCCTACTGATGAGATTTCAGCAGATAGTGAAGTGATAAATCTTGTTTCTGGGAAGTCTGATAAAAGCTTCAGCAGCCACCCACTAAGAAATGTATTTTTTTGCCATCTGAATTGGCTACCAGTAATTTGAACGTGTGGGTGGTAGAGTATTTATGCTCAGTGTTTTCTGTGTAGAGTAAGTTGGTTTTCCTCAGAATGCCTGTGGCTCAGTCTAAGTTAGCAAATGGCTTTGGAGTCACTCCACTGTGGCCTGACATTCGTAGAATTTTGTTCAGGTTTCCTGTTACTTGATGTTGTACAAATGTAGAAGTGAGCCTGCTGCTTTGGTCAAGATTTTTTATGGTGTCTCTTGGTTTTATTTACAAAAAACAAAAAAACCCTTCTCCTTCTCAGTGGTGTGGGCAGAGGAAGGAAAACAAACCCTTTTAAGTTTGGGAATGATAAAATGTTGTACTCTTTATTTCCTGGCACTTTCAGGACCTCATCTGTTTGCAGTGATGGGATGCTTATTACAGAGGATGCTGTCTGGCAGAGTAGAGTAAGCAAGTATTTCTTCAGCAAAAAAAAGAGGCTAAGTTAGCACTAATGTTTCTTTTGGGGACCAGAAATGCAGGATAGTTGTTATGTAGGTTATTGCAAGTCCCAAGTAACCCAGTAAAAGTAATACTATTATTTCAGTTCTGGTAGTACTGCATAGTATGGAGAAGACCCTTTCAAATCTTGTATGTACACAGATCCTGTGTGCAAATAGTGAATTGTGTAGTTGGCAAACTGTTTAATAATGTGTGTTGGTATCTTTTGACCTCTTGATAGGTAGGGTTTTTTTGTGTTTTTTTTTTTTTGCCAGACACGACTCTAAAAGAGCGATGCAGTTTACAGTCAAAACACATATCCCTTACTGTAATTCAGTAGTTACAGAAACTTTATCAGTGAACTGCAGCCTACAAAAGCTTAACAGTGGCCAGGGAAGAACTGGCTGAACAGCTCACTTTCAGCTGAAGAGTAAAATTAAGGTGAGGGGAGCAATGAAATGTAGGTGAAGGGACTGGTTTATTTCTTAGTATATAAGCCATTAGTTGCACTGTGCTCAGTAGGGATATTACACGTGATCATAGATGTGGGCTGGTAAAGTTCATGTCATTGCCAATAGGTGGGGAAGTGTCCTGGGGATACAACAGCTATTTGGCATCAAGTGTGGCAAAAATACTACAGACCTGAATTTATAATCCTCTTGAAAACAAGGGGATTTCCTCTACCCTTTTGGGCAACTGCAGTTGCACGGCTTGGCATTTTCTCAAAAAACTGAGTGGGGTTTGCAGTGCAGTAGTGAAGATCCATGTAAAGAATGGCATAAGGCTGATGTCATTGCTGAAACAGGTATTCATTAAAAGGGGGGAGAAAAAGAATTTTTTTTTTAAAGAAAATTAGGTATGTTTTAGCAGTCGCTTACAGAAGCCCTTACAGACAGTGAGTATTCCGTCCTAACAAAGCAGACCATCTTGTTCTCTGTCCCCCTGCTATAAGAGGAAGGATATCCTTCATGTTGCTGAAATAACTGATTAAAAAAGATCAATGTACAGCTGCTTTTGGTTATTAGTTAGCTAAAAATGCCAGTACTCACTTGAATAATGTTTCTATTATATCCTTAATGCACTGTAACATAGATTGAAATAAGTATTTTCCTCTAGAAGATTAAAAAATGTCACTGTCTTTTCTTCTATAAAGGTTTAATTTTCCTGCTGATTCTATAACAGAGGTTGTGGTAAATGGCTGTCACTGTGCTAAGTCATCCTGCTGTCACATCCTAAGTCTGTACTGATAGGCAGTTAACTAATAGCTTCCAACTGAGGATGTCTGAAATAAGCTTTGCACTCTGAGTCATTAATTATACAGGCCCTGATAATGGAATTTTGAAATACAGAGCAATTCTTTGTGGAGGAGAGTGGGGAGTACAGGACAATGTTTTTCATTCTCCCTTTTTATGATTTCCAGTCTCTGCATCTCTTTATACTTTTGACACAGACTAATGTTTTGAATTAACTTCCAGCCATCATTTAATGTCATCAGAAATCAGTAATACCAGTATATTAACGTAGCAGCATACCATTTACTTGACCCATACAGCCTCTTAAATAAGCAAGCAGTGAGCGTTCAGTACCATCCTTCTGTTTCTTTCTTCTTGTCATCCCAAATTCACAAGCAAGTAAATGTAAACCTTAACAAATTATGAGAAGGGCAGTTAACAAGCTCTTTACATTTTGTTGACATTGTTAATATGGCCAGCCCCAGAAGTATAAGACATAAATAAATAAATCTAAAACCTATTTGAAAACATCATGTTTTTCACCACAAAGTTCAAAAGGCTGCTTTAAAATTCAGTATTCCACTGCTGACCTCCAGGTGCCATGTCTGTAGTGCTGCTTCCCCACGTGGAGCCAGAGTACCAGTTGCTGCTGCCAAGTAGCCAAGAAAAGCAACAGCTTCCAAGAATGTGGCTGAATGGCGCCGCATTTTTATGAAAACTCAAATTCTCTGCCTATGATTTTAACCTCACAGACAAGATTCACCTGTTTAATATATAGCCCAGCTGAACAGCTTAAATAAATCTGCTTGGCTTTTTAGCAGTGATACTAGTAAAAGCATAAGATGAGCTGTATGGGGTCAGAAAACCTTGCATCACGTCCTGGCTCCAACTCTGGCTAGGAATACTTATTAAGCAAGAGAGTCTGATAATCTGGTGCTTCCAGGATGGCATTTCTCTCTGATAAAACCTCCTCAGCAATCATGAGTTCCTCTGTTGGGGTTTGTTTTGGAACCAGTTTAATTTTCTGACCTGCAGGTTGGGCATCTTGCTCACATCATACATTTTGTTGAAAGTTTTTTGCAGGGTTGTTTCAGTTTTGCCACTCATGCATTTGCCTGTTCTCTGGTAACCTTCTTTGCATTTAAATGGACTGGGTTGGTTTTAGACCAGTCTTCCTTCTGCAAGCTGTGGCCAAGGTGCTTAACGTGCTGTAGATTGGCTGCAACTTTGTACAAGGACATAAGGAAAAAGACCTTGTGGATTCTTTGAGCATTCTTTGGCATCCCAGCGGCCACTGTAGTTAAAGAGCCTCTTTGGTAGATGGCTGCTTTCTCTTGGTCCATTTCAAAGCAGAGTTATGCTGGTGGGGTTAATTTAATGCCTATTGAATGCTAAGAGGCAGCTGAAATGACCAAAGAAAATATCTTTTCCAGGAATTTTTAAGTCCTGCTAAAAAGGCTGCCTGACCCCCGGGTGCTTGGTGAGTTGGTTCCCACAGTAACCGTATTGTTTGTCTTTATGATGTGGAAGTCGCTTGTTCATGCCAACCAGTCTTCTCTGTACTAAATAGTGTAATTAGCTTTCCGATTAATTAAATGCTTAAAACACTGGGTCCTTAAATGCCGTTCTGTCTTTTATTCCAGCATCATTTATTTAATGTGTACTGCGCATGGCACAGTGGTGAGCTGTCGCCACAGTAAACTAACCAGAGCCAGAAGCAGCCTTGGTGAGACTGGGTTATTGACTGGGTTATTTCTTACCTTAATTCAGCTACACTGGGGGGTTATTGAGAGCTGCATAGTTTTATAGAGGAGGGCAGAGCTCTCACTGACTGCAGTGTGAGCAGGTTTCCACACGTAATGGGAAGGTACTCTAAAAATAATGGAGTGAATAAGAGATGTGAGGAAAGGAGACAAAGTGCTACCTACAGCCGGAGTAGATACTTGAAAATCCTGCTCATTTGCATACTGTAGCAGATGAAGGAAGGGGGAGTGAATGAATTTACAAAATGAAAGAAGAGTCCATAAAGAAGAAGTAGTGAAGGGTGTTCCTGTAAAGTACAGGAAGCTTCAAAAGCTGTGTAGAGGATTCAGTTGTGATTGCTCCATTCCCTGTAGTGGGAACCCATGCTTGCTAGCTTCACCTTCCGATAGGATCTACAAAGAAATCAACAGTTGTCCTCCCAATAGTATAGGAGGAAGGAGATACATTTTCATTGTTTATTTACCAAAAAAATTCTACAAAAAATAGCTTTTGTGTAATTTCTATAACTTGCAGTGATTCATGATGTTTTCTGAGCAACTTCGGTACAACATTTACTTGTCTGTGTCTCCCCGACTCCTTCATGTGCAAAATTAAGACATGAGCTCTTCCTATGGAAATGCCTCACAAAGCTGCAGTGTTTGGGGTTGGAGGAAAGCTCTACAGAAGAAACAGAGAGAATCTGGTTTTCGAGGATCCAGCGTTCTTTGGAATACTGTTAGAAGTTTGAAGGGGTTATAGCGGGGCGGTGCTTGCCCTAGTTAAACTTGTAGAATACGGGGCTCTATGAAATTATTTCATATATTTGATGCTTTATAAAGACCTAAATGTTTTCTCATTGTTTTCTTTTTGAAAGTAAGTCAGATTGTGCTTTATATCTACTCTGCAAATGAAAAGACAAGGCCTGCCATCCTTGAAATCTAAGCAGTGTTTTAGGGATTGCTTTCTATTTGCAGGTAAAAACCAGTCCTGTCTCTGTTCATTTTTAAAGCTGGTATGTGACTCCATGGATTTAGACTTCAGTTTAGATATAACCCAAGACATGGTCAAAAACCTGAGACTAAGCTATTAGAGATAGATTTTTCAATTAATGATTGTGATTGTATTTGGTTAGCCCATGCATTTTTGTTATGCTGGCAGGATTGGCAATGAACTGGCTGAAGACAAGTAGCTGTGCATCACTTCTATCGTCCATCAGGGTCTTTTATCATTGCTACTGTTCCTTTACTCCTGAGTAATAGTCACAATGTTCTGGTAGCAGTTAAACCAGCTTTCCAAATATACTGGTCTGCTTTTTGTTTTGTGTTACCTGTAAGGCATTATTATAAGAACTATTCAAAAAAATCAAATGCAGCAGCAATTCTGTGCAAAGTGACAATTGTGTCAGTTTTCTGTTATTTCTCTTTTTGCCATTACTGCAGGAAAAATAACCAATGTGCAAGGTTAGCGTGCAGAGAGAGATTTACGTTCAGTATACTTTAAAAATGTTCTTAATCACAGTATCTACCACACAGATGAACAAAGAAAGGAAGAGCAGATAAACAGAACATCCAGGCTCCTGGGGTACATCTTGGGCAGCCCTCCTTAGAGTTCAGGGTTAAATATATGTCCATTTGTTGACATTGCTTTTTAACTGGGGACTACTATGTAAAGAAATTTACAATAAATACTTAAACTTTTTACATTGCAAGGCATTGATCTTTGTCATCTCTTACTCTTCTTACAAAAAGGTGAGAAGCACAGGCTCCACATGCCTTGGCTGGGATGGCTCCAGTGTTGAGGAGGCCAGCTGAAGGTGGTCCTGGATTAGGCTGACAACAGGGCAAGAGCTATGAAGAAAATGCATAGCTCTAACAGATGCACCGGTGCCCGTTTCTGTGATATTTATTTCAACA
This sequence comes from Microhierax caerulescens, assembly GCA_035590215.1. NCBI lineage: Eukaryota > Metazoa > Chordata > Aves > Falconiformes > Falconidae > Microhierax > Microhierax caerulescens. The sequence goes on from JAVJGJ010000014.1 coordinate 82,873,089, forward strand.
GATACTGAACCTCCAAGAATCCAGTGTCCAAGCGTGAAGGAGAAAACTGCGGAGCCCAACAAGTTGACAGCCAGAGTGTTCTGGGACACCCCAGAGGGACGGGACACTGCTGACGGGATTCTGACAGAGTAGGTGCAAATCCGTAGATACCTGCATTTTTCTCCTTTTTATTCCTGGGGTTCTTGGTTAGCAGTTCAGCTGATGAGAAGGGCCAGGTACCCATTCCCCTTAATTCATCCAAGATGCTTATTTATAGCTGTCACATGTCACTGGCCTGTGAAGAATTGCATGTTTAACTGAAAAAGGAATAGTTGACATGCGGGGGTGAACTATTCCAGAACTGGCTTCTATGGGAAGCATAGCAGATTGTTATGGTTATTTTAGAGCTCGTGGAATAAACAATAGTATTTTGACTGCACCTGTGAAATTTTCCAGAGCTGCTTTGTGAGTCTCATAGTCAACAAGTTTTCTTACAGAAAGTTACCTTTTATACATAACAATGAAAACAGAATAATAGTGCATTGGAGGTAGCAGCAGAGGCAATTTTGACTGTCTTAAAAAAAATCAAGGTGAATTGTGTCACAAAACAGTGCCTGCAATCATCTTTAAGCTTCTTCCTGAAGTAGTGCTGGCTGCTGATGTCCCAGAATTCTGCAGTTACCTTTAAATACTTCTTGTTTGAATATTTGGTAGCTTTAAGCATTGAATTCAAACTTAACTCTTCAAAATTTCCTTGTCAATTTTACGGTTTCACAGTCACGTCTTCCAGAAAAGCAAGGTGTACTTGTGATGGTACCACCGTCTCTGATTTTCCCATCTTTATTGTGCAGGATTTATAGCAATCTAGCTAGAGTATTGTAATGGTATGAGTAAAGAAAATCTGCTGCTTTCACTAAGCAAATTACATCTTCTAACAGTATATTAGTGGACTGGTTAAACTTAAAATCTCAAAGTTGTAAGCCTAAAGATGTTTACAGTTTTATGCAAATACAAAAAAGCTGTTGAAAGGCATAGTGACACTGCCTTTTTATTGCTATAACTTAAATAATATCAGAAAGAATTCATTGCACAATTAAAAAACAATATTGCTGTTGAGATCTGATGTAATAGTTCTGTGGCTGTTAACAGCATTAAAAAAATTAAGCCTGACAAAAGCTGAAAAGTATCAGAATAAAGAAGTCCCTTAGTCTTTTTTGATTAAGTGGTATCTGGCAGACAAAAAAAAAAAATGAGGAATATCCCATGTAGACTTTGTCATATGGGTAACTGTTCTCAGCCCAAGAGGTTGAATCTGTGGAGCTTTTCCATAAATTCCATCTCTAATTTTATAAAATCTGGTTAAACTGTGATATTTTATAGAATGTGCAGTGCTGTCCTTAAATGCACTGGGTCCTGCAGTGCCTTGAGTATGTAAGCTTTTCCATTACATGGAACACTGCTCAACCTTACTGCTTCAATAATGAGGACAAGTTTAACATGTGTGTATCCTCCTGCTGCGTTTGCATGATAGGAACAAGTTCCAGGTGAAAACACTGCTGTGAATCACCACACCCTTCTGCGGTGGCAATAAATCTTGCTTTCTATTCTACTTCTGTAAATATGCACAGTCACAAGTGACAATGATAGGAGCAGTACAGATAGCCAGACAGGGTACATCCCCACTGTAAGGGGCAGGAAGTTTTTTTACATTGCCAGCTCTGGGTTACACTGCAGCCCTGACAGTGGATTGTTCACAATACAAAATGTGGGAAGATCGGTCTCGACTTTTCCTTATTTAAGGAAAAGGAAGTTCAAGTTTGTTTGGGCATGGCGTGATGCTTGGCTACACTACTGATTGTCTTATGGAAGCAAGCAGGCCCTGCCTGCTCTGCCTCCCTTGTCTCTCAGCAAGGTGAGACCCTTAGGTACAACTCCAGGGTGGGCTGTTGGTAGCAAGTTTAAATACTCTGGCTGCTGCTTTCCAGCTTCTTCCTTTGCTTACTCTCAGCCTTCAGTCATGCAGTGCAGCCAGTCAATCTTAGCATGCCACAAATGTCACTCTTCAGGCTTTTACAGCATTGCCAGGAGGAAAATACTGGTGACTTTATAAATGTCTGCCCTGTTTTATCTCCTGTTTTAGTGTTATTTTGAAAGGTTTGCCACCAGGGTCACATTTTCCAGAAGGCGACCACAAAATCCAATATACTGTGTATGACAGAGCTGAAAACAAAGGCACTTGCAAATTTCTTGTTAAAGTCAGAGGTAAGAATGATGTTTTACCCTATAAATACAGTGACCGATTTCCATCTGGCTTAGAAGACAATTTGAGAAATAGCCTCGTTTCTGTATTTGTCTCCATATGTATGTGTATGCAAACTGTATGTTGATGCAGAAAGGGAGAACACCATCTTGCTCATGACCCTGCGGGCCAGGCTTGCGGAAGGATGGAGAGCCTGTGCTCTGCACATCAGGGGAGAGCTGTATTGATCTGTCCTGCTTCCAGCTCCTCACCCTTTCCCTCCTGCTGGCTTCTACCTGATCCTTAGCTTGTGAGCTGCTGAAACAAGTATGCGAAGGGGTTTTTTCAGCTGTGACTCACAGCTGTTAAGCAGGGCTGCTCTTTCACAAGTCCAGATCTTGAAATCTGGAATTGAATACACAGAGATGAAACCTGTGGGTTTCAGCTTCAGCTTTTTTTTGTGCTCTGTGACCTTTTGTCACCAGCATACATCTGTATCATTTTAGTTTACATGTGAGTTAAGAGGAGGTTTTTTTTGTTTGGTTGGGATTTTTAAATATATTAATAATATAGAAAACAATCAGAAAAATGTCTTCAATATTGGTATTCCACTGGTCATGCTACCCTAGTAATAAACAGTATGATTCATGCCTTGTCTTTATTTTTTCTTTTTGGCCTCTTGCTTAAAAGTCAGGCGCTGTGTGAAATTAAATGCCCCAGATAATGGATACATCAAGTGTTCAGGTGATGGAAATAACTATGGTGCTACATGTGAGTTCTCCTGCATTGGTGGCTATGAGCTGCAAGGAAGCCCAGCTAGAGTGTGCCAGTACAATTTGGGGTGGTCAGGAGTGGAGCCAACCTGTGCACGTAAGTGAGTATTTCACCACTTTACCAGAAGGGCTGCCAGAGCAATGGTTCTTGTGGCAATGAGAATTTGGGAATGGGGTGTGGGGTGGAATACAGCTGTAAATTTTAATGCCCTAGAGGTAAGAAACTTAACCTCTGTCTCCTCTGCCAATTTGCACTTAGAGCTGAAGCCTTTGCCACCTTTGGCTGCTCTTTCCTAGGATGGTGGTGGTACCTCACAATTGATAGGTGTTTTAGCTCAGAGCTGTCTACAAAACTTCTCATTCTGGAGTCAATCCATCTTGCAAGTCAGAACAGCTTAAGATAAAACTGTTGGCTTCAATGAGGCCAGTATTTCACCCATATCTTCTTTAGTATTATTTCTTGTTCTTATGCGTCTGCTGTCTTAACAGTTTGTGCTTTTAGAAATAGGTCTGTTTTCAGTATGCTCTATAACTTTTGCTTTAATTCTAGCCATGAATATTAATGTAAATGTGAGGACTGCAGCTGCACTTCTGGATCAGTTTTATGAGAAGCGGAGACTGTTAATTATCTCAACACCTACTGCAGCCAACTTTTTCTACAGGATGCAGTTGGGAATGCTGCAGGTAAAACACATTTCAGGGGGTGCAACTATTTTTTATCTATAAAGAAGGAAGGACACAAGAGGACAAGCTTCACTCTTTGATGTAAATCCACAAACCTCAGCTGTTATATTTCAGCCACTGAAGAACTTGGCTGGAGTAGTAATGGTTCTGGATTAATCCTTTTTACATGAGGGGTTTGAGTTGAAACATCTCCCCAACCTCTAATTCAGCTCCATTCTGGGCTGTGCTGCCTCTGACAGACCAGTCGCTGAATCCTACGCAGTTCTGGCCCTTTTCCATCCTCCCCAAATTAATTTAATATTAACTTGTGCTCAATAATCATTCCCTAATGCAGCTCCTAATGAAGCTGAAAAAAACCCAAACCATCCAGCACTTCAGTGATTGCAGTTCATGCAAACCAGGCTTACAGACTTGGTAGCTACAGTGCAAGGAAATGTGAATAGCTTCAGAAATAACCAGTGCACCAGCAAAGAAAGGACCAGAGCCTCAGCACAGAATCGTCCAGAGTGCTGGAGCTATCTATACCCACTGGGGTATTTTGTTCCAAAAAAGAAGAAAACTTTTGGTAATTGTCCTTCTTATGTATTGTAAATGTGATGCTCTTGTTGGGTTCTTGCTAGACGTAGGGATGTATCTCAGAAATGTATGTGTGTCCTCAGGGAAGAGAGCCAGTCCTGTATTCTTTCACAGCAGTAAGTGCTTCTATCATGCTTCTTTTCTCACAATGGTAGCAAACTGCTGGCTTAAGTTACTGTTGTATTAAAAAAAAATAGTAATTTTTTTCTTCTTTCTCCCTAGTAGATTAACTTGGCAAGAGAATTCAATATATTGGTCAAAATGAAATAGTTTAAAATGCTGAATTTAATGGCTGTAGTACATTTCCCACTGCTTGACAGTGGTCAAACGAGTTAGTCATGAAAGAAAACTTTCTGCAGTCAACTTCCATTTCATATACCTTGTTTTGATTGCCAAATTAATTAGACTACTGGCTCAGTGTTTAATACCCTGGCATCATTTCATGTCATTACAAAGACAAGTTTATTTCTCCTAGGGTGGTCTCTGTGTGTTATTTTTCTCAGGGTAGTTAATAATCTGTCATTTAATATCCCCTGGAGTCATGAAGCTCTAGTTCTTTGCAGTGAGAATTAGAGACTTTCCAAAGTATGCTCCCATTTTAGTTTAAACCATCTCACTAACATAAAATTGGACTCTGTGGATACTCACTGTACACTCCAAACAACCCCCTGTTCTCTCCCTGATAATTAACACACCTCTTTCTTCTTTTAACCCTCCAGCCGGCACAGTGTGGTTTAGACCTCCGACATGTCACCGTAGTTGAATTGGTTGGTGTCTTCCCAGCACAGATAGGAAGAATAGGCGTAAAGCTGCTGCCCCCGTCACTTGCCCTGCAACTCAGGTAAAGTAAGCTCTCACCACTGTTGTGTTTGCACCTTAGCATGCACTCTGTATTGCTTTTGATCCCTGCATCTTAATCTCTAAACATACATATTCTACTCTAATTTATGTAGCTAGATGCTGGAAGATAGATGTTGATGAGTAAATTTTAGGATTAATTTGCTCTCTCCATGTAATAGGTACTGTAAATTTATGGACATTTATTATTTATGAAATTAAGGCTGTGATCCATTTAAATGTTAAACAAGCTGAAGTATACATCATTCTTTCAAGTGCCCTGTCTTCCTTGCCCCTCTGCTCAAACTGAGTGAATTTCTGGATTCACGTGAACTCCCTGGCTATCACTTTGATCAGATTATAGGTCTGTATTTTTTGGATGCTACCTGAAAACACTTGAAGTATGTCTGTATTTGTGCTGGAGTTGGTCTAATGCAGTCATGACAGGCTGCAATCACTTAGCAAGCCTTGGAGCAGCCACCAGTGCAGCCCCAGATGGCAGTGGCAGCTCATCTCTGCAGTGCTGCTGGTCGTTGTGGCCAGGCCAGAAAGGGAAGCAGTGGTTGCTCTTTGAAGTCCCACATGTAGAAATGATATGGGCAGTATTTCAAAGGGGAAAATAACTCAGTCTTCCGAGCTTGACTACAACATTCAGCAGTTTTACTGAGGTGCCTAAACTGTTCTGACTTGGGTTTAGACTGACAGGAGGTTGGTTTGCACTTGAAAGGCAGACTTCAAGTGCCAGCATTTTCTAGGGACAAGAGGACTACAGGAGCCAAAAGCGAAAGCCTCATTGGCAGGGAAAGTAGTAGTTATTCAGGAAAAAAGTCCAAGAGCATTTTAGGCAACATCTTCTGTAATATGCCTGAGGAAACTGAGTGACTTTTAATTTGAGACAATAAAAATGGCTGACAAGTCAGAGAGGGTTTTTTGGATTGCAAAAAATAAAAATATTGGTTCTCTGTAAAAGGAGAAAGAGAGCACAAAAAGCTTGTCTTTTACTTTTTTTTGAATAAAAGTACTTTTACGGAAGTTAAAATAGTTTTCTTGTGACTCTGTAGAAAATAATAACTTCTGGTAACCCCTTATTCCCTGCCCTACGCTCTTAGTTTTTCACTTGATTTTTTTTCTCTGTTGTTCCTACAGTATGTGAATTATAGCATTCCAGTTCTGGAAGGCTCTTAAATCAAAATGAAATGCACCCTTAAACATCTTGAATTAAGATGCTCTCTGGAATTGGCATTCAGTAAATTAATGAGCACAGGTACACTAATTAAAACTTGGAAATATCAGAAGATTAGCATTTGGATTTGTAGAAAGTAAGCATTTTTCTTAGGTGGGGCACAAGAGGAATGTAGTTTCACTGTAGCTTAGCTTCAAATTTTATTTTAGTTTGAATTTAATAGCCAAGCTTCCTAATTGCAATGAGATAATGCCTAGAGCATTCAAATAAAGGCTGAGGAAAGTAGATTTTGAAGCTTCACACTTTACCAGCATCCCCACCCCCCTGGACCCTCTTCTTCATGGCAGCTTTCCTGTCCTGATGCCTGTCTGTCATGGCTGCCTGAATTTGGTTTCCCCACACCAACGATGTTGACTGACAGCATGTCTAAGGATCTTCTAGGTCATCACTCCTTCAAGGAAAAGATGAAGAGAGCACCAAGGACATACTTTTACTACTGTTGCACCTCCAGGGGAGTTCACCACCTGGAATGAAAGGACTCCACCATGATTAGCAGTGGCTTTTGTTCTCCTAACCTGGAGTTACCACCAGGTAGATGGTTATTATTAGGAAGATTAGGTTATTATTAGGAAGATGAAAACCTGACTCCAATAAATTAATTCTGCTTTTTTTCATTGTCGTCTTATACCATGTGGCAGCCAAGAAAGGGAATAGTCTACTTGTAACTCTAGCTTCATCACAGTGGTTTTCTTCAGGCATTTAGGTCTTACATGTGTTTTTTTCTCTTGTGATAACCGTAAGTAATGGTGTACGCTATACTAACAGTCAGAGGTCTAAAAAGAAAACAGAGCTGAGTGCAGTTAACTTGACCCTTCCTTAATGCAGAGGTATGGCCTGCAGCACATGCTGGCACTGTGCTCTCTTGTTCTTATAGCTGCAACAGAGCGGACCCCGTATAGTCTCCGCTGCTTAGGCCCAGCAGGCTGCTTCTGCCAGTTATTAGTTTGAAGTGCAAAGGCAAATAAAATGCGTTTCTTATTTTGCAGGCTGCTGCTGAGGATCCCCCATTACAATTTCAACATTGTGGTGATGGACAAGCATGGAATGGACAAGGAACGCTATCCTTTCCCAGCAACACCAGCTGAGCTCTTTGCACTTATTGACAATTTTCCCTTGAGAAAGGAAGAGATGAAACTGCAAGCAGAAATTGGTCAGTCATGTCCCTAACTCACGACTGCAGAGCTTGCAGGCGTCAGTGAATTGGTTTTTATTCCATGTGATTCTCCCCTTGGTGCTACACAAAGCGTGGCTTTTTTAATCACTGATGTACAGATTTTTTATGTGTACCATTAAGTCTGTCCAGCTGTGTAGCTACTCTGCGTAGAAGTATGCATGACGCTTTTTTGTACTTTCAGCCATCTTTAGATAAATGTGTACGTAGGATTACTACCAATGGAGTTTCTTGTACAGAGAGTGAAAACTGAGGCACGCTTCTGGGAGTTTATTTTGGATTTTTCATTCAGTGTAAAATTGGTGTTTCTTTCTTGCTGTTTATAAGTCTTTTTATTAATAAAATATTGTTTTGCAAACAGATAGTTGTCTAAAGTTCCTCATGGGGATAAGTTGATAGATTAATTCAAAAGTTGAATCAAAATGCCTCTCTGCAAACCATTATAACAGAGACGTTAGCCTCAAAGCGTACAAGCAACCCAGTGGTGTCTTTCATTTCTATTAATAATATGGTTGATCATGGACCCAAAGCATAAACCAAAGGAAATGCAAGTACCTGCTTTCAGCAGCAGCAAGGAGAGAATAGCTGATGGCAGGAATGTGGAAGTCACTGCCGGAAGGAATACCATAAATGAACAGTGAGCAGTGTGGAAGTTGGGCAGTAATTTCTAAAGGCCCATATGGCAATGCTTCATAGAAAAATACCCTCTTACCTGATAGGCTTCTGCTTCAGTCAACAGACTTGGAGTAGCAGAATTCTTTCCCCTCTTCATCTTGGAGACAGCCAGGCTGTTCATTTCATGGCAGGGAAACATTAACCCCAGAGAAATTTCATCAAGGATTTGTCATTTCCAGATCTGTGAAAATATTTGTTTGCAAGTTATCGCTTACTTACAAATTAACAAAAATGTTCCCTGCTTAATAAAAAGTGATAGGAGGCAATCAGAAAAGGAAGGAGTTTTCTATCGTTTTATTAGAGCCCACAGACTTGCCAATCTGCTGCAAAGAATATACATCCTGCATGAAGAATATAAGCATCAAAGGAGTGAAAATTGTGACTTACAGCTTTGGATACCTGTTTACAGGATATGATGCATAAGTTGATGTGCCTGAAAATCAGCACTTCAGTGTCTGTGCTGTTCATTCTTGTCACTCGAGTACAGCCCTGTTTTTTCAGCCAACTGCTTGTCTTTGACTGTAAGGTAGATTTTTTTTAATTTTACACTCTGGTGTCAGCAAAGGAACAGTTTAACAGCATCTTGAAAGTAATCCTTACCAGAATTTTGTCTCTCACAACTGCTGAAATTAGAAAATCCCTTTTAAAAAGACCGTTCCTGCAAGTGAATTAATGTGGGGATGAATGTGAAAAGAGGGAAGTCAACCCTGACACTAGCTAGCAAAAAGCTAATTTGTGGACTGAAATGTGACAACACCAAGGAGTGGGTGGGTGGTAGTAAGTCCTGTCTTCTGAACAGGGTGGTCTGCTTCTGAGAGTGTTAGGCCACTGTTACTAAACACTAAAGTGTAGGTATGAAAGCATGGCACAGCCCAGGTGAGGGCTAAAAAGATACAGATACACCCTGGACTCTGCAGGTGGTGGTGCCAGGTGTGCAAGGATGAGCAACCAGAGAGCAAGTAAGCCCTGACTGACCTTTCTGAGTGTTGCTGTTAGGAATAAGATGCAAGGACAGAATTGGTGACTAAAAAAACCAAATAAAAATCACAATAATAATAAAAAAAAATAATCACAGAAATAGCATTTCTGTTCCCGACCTGACCAGACAAAAAAGAAAGTAAGACCACTATAAAGGAGCAAGGCGGATAACAGCTGGCGTGCTGATGGACGCAGGGGTATTGCAAGTTCCTTCCATCTGCTGCCTAACACCTGCGGTTAAGAAAACTAGACATAGCTGGGCACGCCAGATCGCTTCATGCCTTAAGCGTAGCACATGGAACTGAGGCAGCCTGAGGACACATCCATACACGTACCTGTGGTCACAGTTCTCTGGCTCAGGTTCTTCAGCGTGCATATGCTTAATAGCACGAATGCACAGGTGGGCAGGGTTTTTCTCCCCCTCACTTTTTCATTGAAAAGCACATCAACTAATCTCCAATGATTTCAAATTTAAAAAAAATAAAAAAATCTCTAATGGGTCTGGGGTTTCTACTGTATTGCTGCAATTCCAATCTGCTGGTGCTCCATTTTGATGTAGTTACAGAATCAGTGCATCAGTCATCTCTCGTGACTTGAACAGGAGGGGCTTTACAATTGCTGCAATCAGGAAAGTGATTGCAATCACTAGGCTGTTACAGGAAACTGAATTAAGTGGAGGAGAGTGCACGAGTGATTGGATTACTAGTTATAGTTCTACACAGAACATCTATTAAAATCTTGTGATTAAGGAAAGCTGTTCTTGATTAGTAATATAAGGCTTCTGGCATTTTCTGTTGTACATTTTTGTGGGGGACAGTGAAAAACATGCTGTGCTGTCTGTTTTGGAGTCAAATCAGCCTGTGTATATAGTATGCAGGGATGTTGCAACTGGCCTTTTGGGAAAGGAGTGATTTAACAAGGGACTTAGTATTTCTCGCTTTAGCACAGCATTTTTATATTCAAATAAATTTCAAATAGTCAAATACATTCCAGTAATTCATCCTGCTGGAATCTTTGTTGTACTACCAACATGGCTCTTCTTGCCATAGGTCTAATCCTACCACTGCTGTCAAAATGCAAATACTGTTTAAAACATGAATTTTAGTTAGGAGGATTACAGGCTGGTTCAAAGAAGCAAGACCTGCCATGAGTCTTGTCCTTTCCATTCCCACCTCTGGGCTGTTCATTGCAGGAGATGCGACAGATCACAGTGTGTGGACACAGCCACAGGCTGGGGGTTCCTACATCAGTCTGGAGACACTTTTCAATTTTTGAAAAGGAACCAAAAGATTTCAATCATTTTAGACAAGAAAAGAATTCATGTTTCTGTGACACAATGTCTTTTGCAAGCAAAACTACTGGGATAAATCGTGGGAGGCATCAGTTTCTCATGAGCACAAAGTAATTTTGTAAGTGGCCTGATTTTCCCCAGATCCTACCCAAGAATCCACCTAATTTGATGAGAACAACCCCTGCCATCACACACCTCCTCTATATCTGCAGAGGGAAGACTAGTCACACATCGCTATTCTTGAAGTTCAAACCATCCCCTCTGGGACGGAAAGCATTATGTTTTAATGAAAACACCAATGACCCTTACAGCTCTGCACTAAATGACTGCAACATGCAGCTTCGTTATAGCTCAGTACTTACACAAGAGCATGAGTCAGACTGCATCACATAATTAATGAAAAAGCAGAGACTAAAAAGTAACCCGAAGTACATTTAAATACTCTTACATTCGCAGCCCACTTTTTAAATTGAGGTGGTGAAATAATGGAGCTTAGACTGTGCGATCTTGGCGCGAGATGACTTCCAGCCACTCACCTCAGTCTCAGCGCTGCATGTCCACAGAAAGCGAGAAGGGACCGAGTGCTCCACACCATCAGAAGACGGCACTGCTCCTCTCAGCTGTGTAGCTGCTGCCCATTTCTCTCTCCTGGAGGATATTTTTATGGCAGCTCAGTGACGGGAAGAGTGGGAAAGCATCTGCAGACACTGGAAGGCAGAGAGCAGCAAGGCTGCCTGGGCTAAAGGAGCCAGCGAGGACATTGGCAGCTGTGGATAGCACGTGCATTTCTCTGGCCTCTCAAGTGGTGATCCAGCTGCTGCACACCCTGTAAAATGCAAGGGGAACAGATGGGAAAGCTGTTGTCACTGCAGAGTGTGCTGGTGCACATCTGGTTACCACCGTGTCTCCCATTGCCATCCATGTACCCAAGAAGTAACCTGTCGTGCTTTAACCCCGGCCGGCAACCAAGCCCCACGCAGCCGCTCGCTCACTGCCCCCCGGCCCAGAGGGATGGGGAGGAGAGTTGGAAAGGAATGTAAAACTTGAGGGTTGAGATAAGGACAATTTAATAGTTGAAACAGAATAAAAATGAAAGGGCAATAACAACAATGATGACAGTAACAGTTATGATGAAAAGGGGAAGAGAAAGAATAAAATCCAGAGGGAAAGGAGGAAAGGAGCACGTGGTGCACAAGGCAACTGCTCACCGCCCGCCGACCGA
>JAVJGJ010000014.1:82886821-82912330 GCA_035590215.1 Microhierax caerulescens
CAGCATTTGCAAAACATGAAATCACCAGGCAGCAAATTCATGGCACACAGTGCTAAGGTTCTGCTAGCGTGCTTCTCGGTATCTCCTGCTGGGCTATGGTAAAAAACACCACTGCAAATAGAAGTCTGCATCCTATTTTGGAATTCATCACATGTTCTACCACCATTTCTCTACGGTTAATAAAAATAAATAAATAAATAATCATCATTTTCTAGAAACTGTTTTAAAAAAAGAAAGGTGACAAAGTGCATAGACCAGCTTTCATGAGATAATTACTTCTGCCATTGTTGTAAAGTGCTGAAAATCAATACTCTATGTGAGGGAAGTAAAATTCCAGGTTTTGCCTCATATAGGTGAAAATAAGTGGGACTATCACTTAATTGCTGCATGCTGCCTCCTTCCAGATACTGGGGATTAACATTCAGGTAGAACATTCTGGTGAGGGTTGCAGAACTGAAGGGAGGGGTGAAGGGAAGAGGGACCCTTACAAAGATACAAAGGTACAACCCTTACTATCTTCTGTGAATCCACAAACTAGACAGCTGTGGAAACAGGACTCAGCTCTTTTTTGAAGGTGCAGGAGATCCAAGCAGCCTTTCTCTTCACTGACTCTACAGAGCACACTGCAAACTTTACGTGCCTGAAGCTGGGCAACGTGCATATCCCTCAAGAAACCAAAATTCTGCCAGTCTAAATGCAGCCTTCCTGATACCTCTTCTTATCAATTAGCACCAGCAGATGCTCAATGGCTGCTCTGGTGTTACAGTTTAGCTGATGTTTTGCAGACTCGGCAGGGCCTAACCAGGCAGGACAAGAAGAAAAAAAAAAAAAAAAAAAAGTATAAAAATGCTTCTATCATGCTACCTTAGCATAATCTGCATTGGAAGACACACAGAAGAATAAGCTTCCAGTCTAATGCAACATGATCAAACTGTGCTCACCATCCCAATGCCTTCTCTCTTAAACCATCTGCTAAAGCATCCAGTTGAGAAAGAAGGATCAAAATGTAGCATCTAAAAAGGCATTCAAGGAAGGCAATGATACTTGGATTAACACAGGAAGATGGCAAAAGAATCCCTCAGAGGCTTTGCAGCTTTCCTCCCACCCTTGCTCAAATGTAACACAATGCAGGTGGAGGAGATGGGGAGGCCATTTCAAACGTATTTTGACCTGCTTTTGGCATCTAAGCAAGCGAGCGAGAGCATCAACATTTAGAAGCCTAAAGCCCCTGTATAGCTGATGAAGTGAGCAGAGAAACTTCTGGAGAGCAGGGCTGGATACCAAAGTCTGATGGCAGAACTTGGAGAGCCCTCAACATCAGCCCTTTTTGGTGGATGCTGGCAATAACCACACTGTCTAAAGATTTATTTACTGTCCCCACTTGACATTTTACAGTAAAAGTTGCACTTGTACTCTTCTTTAATGGGTCAAACCCTCAAAATCTAATCACATGGGGGAAGAAATAGTGATGAAAGCCCTGCAGTTACCTTGCTAGAAAAATATGTATCAGACTAAAATGCACTGTGCAATGCAGAGAAGATTTCTTCTCCACTGACACATCTTCAGTTATTCAAGTCTGTGTGGAAAAATACTTTAGAAACATCAGCTCTGCTGTGTCTGTTTACTCGGGACAGCAGTTTATGAATCAATGTTAAAATTGTGGCTATTTTCTCCTAAAAATGAACCTTGACTAAACCATTCATGTGCCTTCAATACCATAAACATACATACAAAAGGAAGGCTTTGGCCTAATTCCTGGCTTTGTGTCTTTTTGTTCAGCCTAGTAACACACAGTACATGATGCTGCACAATTATAGGCAATTAATTCAAATATCTGGGAAACAAGAAATCACATCTGCAGTTAATCATCTTGTGCTTTTTCCAAACCATAAATCAGTTTTGTAAAGGAAGAGAACAAAGATGTAAGAGATACAATTAAATGAAACATTTTCCACAAATCAAATGCTTCCTACAAATGTGCCAATAACAACAAGGAAGAGCAAAGCTTTCCGAATTGCTCTAATATCGATATGATGCTCATCCTCCCTCCAAGGCTCGTTTGAGGCAGAGCACGATACCTGTTATATGCTACCGTAATGCAGAATTGTCACAGCTAACCTAGAAGGTAGTTCCACCACACTACTCCAAATCCTATCAGTGGCAAACACAACTGCCTTGGCCGAAACCACTTCTCAGGTGAAACTGTTCCTTTCATATGCTGAACTGCAGTTGACACCTACAGTCTATTCATAGCCCGGTCTATAATTTCAGGTGCAGGCTTAGAGTGAAGTTTTGGCCATTTGGAAGGAAAAGGCAGAAATTAAAAGCCTGCGTATGAGCTGGGTGGCACTTCCCAGACAGGTCCATTCACCACAAACTCTACCATAGGACTAAAACAGGCAGAAGCTGAAGTAGTAAAGCACAGACTCTTTCCTTTCAAAGCAAGATTGATTTAGCTAAAATGTTCATGCTTAGGTCGTTAGAAAATACTGTTCAAAAATTAGACAAACTCTTGTACTTCATGTAAGAATAAATGGTTTGGTTCTGTTCAAAATTATTTAAAGGTTTTCAATCTTGCAAGAGAAAAAGGTGTCCATTTTGGTGCCCAACTTCAGAGGATTTTTTTGTGTTATTATTTTTCCCATTTTCACCATCAAAATGAAACAAAACCGAACTATCCAATTGCCCAGTGCTCCTCTACAACTCTATCTGGAATTTTGCCCTGAAGAATCGTTTTCTTTAGATTTAATAAGCTTTACCTTTTTGAATCAACTTCCAGCAAGCGAAAAATCAAGATTGTTCCTCCATGTCAATATAATACTATTATTCCCAAAATAAATAAAGGTTTGCAGTACAAACAACCAAGAAAATTCAGACCAGTTCTGTTAGAGAGAGAGATAGTTCAGGTGGCAAAAGTTTGGTTTGGTTTCACTGGGGATACTGATACAAAAAAACCCCACAACCCAACCCAAACCTAATACTTAAAAGGAGGACTACTATGATAAGAAAAAGGTCATAAATGTATGTGCTTGATATTTGTGCTCTAATTTATCAGCTCACAGCATCTGTGGCATAAAATGAAAAGCCAGCTAAAACTAGACTAGACTTGCTTCAGTGCCCAATTTGAGCAGGATTTCAGAGAAAATGAACAATTGATAAAGAAGGAAAATTAAGTCAGTTTCCTTGAGCAAGTACTGATTTATGGTTCACAAACTGAGATTCTCCAAGGGAATTTTATTTTCAAAGATGACTTGGTAATTCCTGAAAATTGTGGATCTCAAATTGGGCAAAGCACTACCTCCAATGATTTTGTAAAGTCATATCAGAATTGTAACAGAAAATATTCACAATGAAACAAACTGTTTTATTAAAACTAAGATACTGTTTTTAACAACAACAAAATTAGCTGTTAGTATTAGGATTTTAAAAGACTGCTTGTAACCTTCCCCACAGTTGCAAGCCACTCAAACCAAAACCAGTATAAAATATCCTAAAAAAAAAAAAAAAGGAACGGACATCCCATTTTAAGGTTTTGGATTCAGCTCTAAATACATGTACATAATTGTACACTAGAGCAGATAGACATATCAAATTTTCCAGCTGTCATTACTCTGGCTATCAGTTCATATTCTGTTGTTCAGTCTAGATTTCTTGCAGGTTCCGATTGTGAAGAACAACATTTGTATCTCAAAAAAAATATATATCAGATTTTATGGTCTTTGTTCTTTGCAGAAATCTTTTGAATACTGGAGTTTTGATCTACAGGGAATGACACATTATTTGAAATTTTGGGTGTTTTCCAGTAATCTATGTAAGGATTATGTTTCCATATATTTCAATTTGCTTCCTTAGTACTAATACTACTTCCAAAAATAAAACATTTGGGGAGAAGAATAAAAAAGGTAGAATGGCTACAGATTAGTTTACCAGTTCAAGTAGGAAGCTGTGTTCTAATTCTGGAAAATTCAGAAGAAATGTTGTTCAGTCAGTTTACTGATCTTCCTTTGTCTTATGCCCTGAGCAATGACATGCCACACAATTACATTCAATTACATTATCACCCAATCTTGCAAGCAGACATGTGCTGTCCTTGAAAAAAGATTATAAACCTATCTCATTATGGTAGGAGTAGCCCACAACAACTATTCAAACCAGTATGCTCTTCACAGATGACCTGTGTAAGTCCCCAAAGGATGGGGGATTTAAGTAGGTGTAAAATCACTTTAGGAAACCAAGTAGCAAAATTAGTGCTGAACAATTGTCACGATTAGTAAAATTAATGATTGAATTGGCCAAACCTCACTCTTATCATTAAAACTACTGTTAAGTTGCAGGGGGATATTCAGGAGAAAGAAAGACCTACTCTGGTTAATAATTAATGTGAACGGGTATGTGTTTGAATCCCAGCACATTCAGAGAAAATTCCACAGTTGTGCAAATCAATCTGCCCCGTGCTTTAATCACGTCACTTTGCTATATGATCTGTTAAATGAAGGTCTCAGCTAACTGTCTCCAAATGCAGTAAGTGTCTCATCTCAGCAACATATCAGATGGGGACGGGCATGCGAACATATTCCCTCTGTTTAATGACATCAGAAGATCTTGGCTAGAGCTGTCAGCCGAATGAAAAACACAGTAATGCCATGTAGTTCTGGAAACTGGGGATTTGTTATGATTTATTTTCATTAGAGGCTCTTTGATTACATTGAACCAAGCCTGCCTTTTATACAGTGCAATAAACTAACCCAGAGAATGCCAGGACAGGACACCAGCACCGTACACCAGCTCACCTGCTGCCTATTTCTAGTGTGCAGCACAGTGCACTGGCCTTCCTCGGTAAGCTGCTCGGTGCCAAGCCTGCCACCCTGCACAGCCCAACAAGCATACGTGAGAAAAGAACGTTGTTTCTTACCCTTCACAACATTATGGCTTCTTATCTTTCAAGTGCCAAAGCACAGGCTTGCCCTGGATCTGCTTGTATTGTATCACTGCTGTCTCCTAGGCCATCTTTGACCCAGAAGGAGATACGTAAGCCAGGCATTACTTACAAAATGGCTAACTAGAGAATTTTCTCACTTTGTGCTTCCCATAGGCAGGGGTGTTCATCAGCTGCACGCCAGTCACTAGGAGGGACAGAGAAAGCCAGTCCGATCTCTGTACAAGGTCATATTCTCACTGCCTTCAGGTAAAACAGAATCCGTACAAGGAGCTTGGGTTAAAAACATGCGCATGAAAGTGCAGAATGCAATAAAATCTCACTTGGAGCCTCAATATCCAAGGCAAAGAGCACAGCAACTTTCCCACTTTCAAATGGGCAAAGTGACAAAAGCCTGAACACCACCAAGGTCAGGAGTACCTGCGGTACCCCTCACTAGTTAAAGTCTGCGTTTTCCCATGCTGGATCTCAGCATTAATATCCCCTCCACAGGAGCTCCCGGACTGTCAATCATCTTCTGCCAGAGGTGCTGCTCTTCCCCTTGAGAGTCCATCCAGTCGACCTCCTTACCATTACTTACACCTGGCAATCACAAAAACACGAGGCATTTCTCCATATTAGTAAGCAGTTATCTAACATCCTTGCTCATTTGCTCCAACAGTGTATAAGAAAGATGGTAAGTGCTTTACCCCACCTACACAGGGAGTTACACTGAAAACAGGTGGCTTCTGGAGAGCTTGTCATTAAACTTTGTGGCACATGGACAGAAGCACATAAACATCCCCACTCTGCACCACAAGAAACTTTTTCCTAACAGAGGAGGAACAGATTCATGCCTCTTCCAGATCATACCATTGTCAGCAGAAAGGCTGCTGCTGGACATAAGTAGTCTCACCCTCCTCACTGGGGTGCTAAGAAACACTGCCAAGGTATTCCCAGTTGTTCTAGACTGTGCAGAAATACAACTGGGCACCAAATTTCTGTGTCTCACTCAATGGAGAAAAGAACTAATCTACAGATTACATGTCTTCTCTCCCTTGTCTACTGCCCCAAGTTCCCATATACTTTCCATATGCTCAGTAGCATTTCTGTCCATGTACATGAATCACGTGGGGTGAGGTAAGAAGGCAGCGTAAGAAAAGCAGTCATGAGTCAGGTGGGTCCTTACCATTTCCAGTGCTCAGACGGACACCTCCCAAAAAAATGTTACTGGAGAGCGACTCCTTGTCCCATACAGTCAATTCTAGGCAAACGTTATGTATATCCCTTGAATTCAAGCCACTGAAAGCAAAGGTATGATTCCACTGGGGGTTCACACTCTTTTTTATTACGGGAGTTTTGTGTTTTGTAGCTTTGCTGTCATCTGGGAGTAGGTATCTGGGAGATACAGAAAAGGAAAACTGAGTATGTAAAGTGATTGTCACATAATATTAACATATAATTACAATCATAAAGAGGCTTAAATGGGATCAGGACCCCAACTTCCCACTGTTAATAAAACTAGCATGTACTTGAAGGGCATATTTCACATTTGTGCTCCGTTTGTTCTTATAGTTACATCAGTTATCACCAGCAGAAACTGGAATTAGGTCTCCTTGCCCCAAGTCTTGGGTCTTAACCACCAACTTTTTAATTCAGTAAGGATAAATATGGACAGAATTATAAAAACACTGGCTAGAAGGAGCCTCTGGAGTCACCTCATCCAGTGTCCTTCCCAAAGCAGGACACGAGGTCCTCCAGAAAGAAATGGAAATGACTGATGAGGAAGGAACTTCAGCAGCTTTGCATCACTAATTTGCCTAAAGCCCCATTCAGTGCAGAAACACAAAAGCTGTAAAGTCTGACAGGCTCTTCACATTTTACATTCAGTGAAGAATTCCTTTAGTGAAACAAAAAGAATTTAATACTCTCGTTGAAAATCAGAGGTCTCTACAAATTTTCATAGTCTGTACCTTCTCCTTCAGCAAAGCTAATGCAGTAACTATGTGGTCGCACATAAACACTAAGGGGTCAGACATACAAACAAGTTGCATCACTAGACCTTGATCGGGATTCCTGTGCAGGCTTTTACTTGACAATAAACATGAGCTAGTTACTGCAGTAGGCTAACTGTGGGCTAATCTATGTCAAATTACCTCAAGCTAACAGTGGAGGTTAGACCACTGCAGCACCTCAACTGGTTCATGGCAACTTGATTGTGCATTTGGCCATGGCACATGACAGACCAGCAGTCCAAGGTAAAGAGTCAAGTTGCACTGTACTGAATAAGCCATGTCAGCAGTAGCTGACACCACTAAATAAATACAGTCCGAAGAATTATTTGCCCTACTTTGCTACTGCTAATGTAAAAATACTTTGACAACATTTTCTCCCTGAAGTCTGTTGCGAGCTCTGGGTGGGAGCAAGCCATAGGGGTATCAGACAGTCTGTTTTCAGTAAAAGGAAATGCCTTCACATGTTAGGAAAAGAAACGTGGAATGGGAAAACAAATACATAGGAAGAACAGCTCAAACTTGTTCTGCATGAAGTGTATGAGCTTAGTGATAGTTTGAAGCTCACTACAACATCAAGATAAATTCTTGGCCTCTCCAAGGCATTAAAGCCAGGGTGTTTTCTATGATCTCCATTTAGTAACAATGCTCAAACCATTACTAACGAACTACAGCGTATCTAAAAATCAGCAGTTCTGAAAGCTAGCAATGAGAGCAAAAACTGGCAAAGAGAAATGTTTTAAGTTATCTGTTATTTCCTAAATGTAACACTTTTAACATATAACTTACATTTATGAAAAAAAACCCAATATAATGAGGTATGCAGGATTATGGTAATTTTATTCAAAACAAGTATATTCTAAATGTAACATTTTCTATATAGTTTGGATTTGACTGACACAAAATGTTGCTTGTCTAATAAAAAGGTGCATATATGTCATACTCTGTATTTTTACGTAACCACGTGCATACAGGCACGTGACACAGACCTTAAACTTTTCAAAATTATGCATCTTCAAAATCAAACCTGAAAGCCATCAGAGCAGAAGTTTTAAACAGCTTCTGTCAAAGAATACTGAATGTTAACAAGACACAATTAGAGTTAAGACACTGTTTGAAGTCAGTGACAAACTTCCTTGGAATCCTCAGGGTTTAAATGTGCACCTTGACACTGTGCTGCATGCCAAAGAGCTTTCCCAATTAAGCACTACAAAAAAAACCCCAAAACTATGTATAGTTTAAGCAAGAAAACTCTTTTCTCACTTAACATATTTACTGGAATCAAACCAGAATTTCCTCACACACATAATTAATTTTCTTTTTCTGTATGTTTCAGGTGACAATCATTAGAAAGAAGCTCAACTTGATGGAGCATGCCAGCTTTTATAGGTGCTATTTGCAGTTCTCCAGGGAATCCAAACAGACTTCTATCTTCCTGAAAATAAGTTTCTTATTCAGGACTAGTCTGGCTATTCCTCTTAATAAAAAATATGTACAGTTTCAATTTACTGGAAATGTAAATGCCACCATCAGATCAGGTATCATCTCCAGTGTGAGAGCCCTAATTTACAATTTCTTGCCTTCAGGAGTGATGAATATTCACCTACCCCTCTCTACCGACTCAGTGGAAGTGTTTTCTTTTCTAAACATTATATTCTATAACAACATGCACATTAGCACATTGGATACTTATGTATGAACAGTTCTGTTTCTTGACTGAGTGGTATGTAAATATAATTGTATTTAACCTCTGGGCCAAGTTGTACCTCTCTGCCCTTACGTGTATCATTTCAAGGTGCCTGTTGCTTTTCGGGGCTGACACTCCATACACACATATACAGATATATTGAAAAAAATGGCTCAGCCAAAATATGATTCAGTGCAGCCATTAAAAAAATGGTGAGAAAAAAACCCCACAGACCCTTTCACGAACGTGTCGGATGTGCCTCCTGATTTCACTGCTGTTAAATTCTTTGCTTCTTTGATGAGGACTTCTAATATACCTCCAGATGGCATGTGAGAGTCTCCCTTTTTTCCTTTTTTAAAGGTCTTCTTTCCTATACATACAACAGAGTTGCAACATCATCATCAGAAATTATATATACATTGCAAGACTGATAGGGAAATGTAAATTGTCTTTCCTAGATTTTTAAAAATCATCTAATGCGATGGGATTGAAGGATTACTTATAAGGAGATTCTAATTCTCTACGGGTAGAGAAACTAATAAGGCTGGGGCAGAAAAATCACTCCATATATGATAAAGAACTTGACCATGTAACTAGCTAGTCCTTGCTGGACACAATAGGGTGCTCTGTCTGAAGTACTGTCTGATAAGTACTTGTGGATTACTGTGCTGAACGCAAAGAACTGCATGTCCTGTAAGTCCTACCCCCTTTTCAGAATCTGCTTCCACCACTGATGTTAAGGCAGCCCTACACCACAAGAAAGATATAAAAAACCTCTGTCCCAAAGCTTAAAATGTAGAAATACACCAGATGCATTCTGTGTGTAAGGATACACTGCTCCTCAGAGACCATGACAAAGGTGCTCACCGACACCCTACTGCTTTCAAACAGCAGCATAAGGACACGTGCATTTGCTGCTGCTGCAGATTCTAAAAGGCTTATCAGCAGGGATTGTACACACTGATTCAGGCTAAAAACATCAGAAAAAAGATCAGGAGTGATGTTAAAATGTACTAATATTTAAAAATGCAGATAGCGATTATCTGCACTTTTTAGACATCAGCTCTTAAGAGAGAAAACCTTGGAATTACTGGAGGGAATGTCATCTGTCAAAAAAAAAAAAAAAGGTCATCATATATCTATCAAATTCTAATGCTAACAAGCAATACTGTCACTAAGACAGTGCTATACCTGTGTCTGGTATACACATATACACTCAGGTGCTACCCAGTGATTGCCTTTGCTTCAGATGATTGCTGTTCTTCATGCTACTACAATGTGGAAAGTTAAAACTGTTTTCCCCTATTCATTGCTGATGAAAATAATGGCTCACCCTAAAGAATTAAAATTTATTTCATAGGACTGAATTACAGCAGTAATACAGTAAAACTCAACAAAGAAAGCAGTGTAAAAAAAAAAAAAAGTGAAAATGAGGAAACAGGTATGCTTAAATACAATTAAGCATGAAGAACTAAGTGAAGTTATTATTTTGATCAGCTATATGCTGTATATAACTAGCTGAACAATGAACCCACAGACTATGTTATTGACTATTTATTTCTGTGTGGCTGCCCTCGATCGTGTTTTCTAATGCCTGCATTTTTTTTTTAATTAGGTCACAGTCATGCATCAACACTCGACTGCACACTTCCCTCTCCTTAAGATCAACACAAGAGAAGAGGATGGAGCAGGAGGAACATACAGTTCAAAATCTCCACAAAGACAACTAGCATATTTAATTATGATTCCAATCTTCAGTAATACCATTACTTCATGCTAGACGAGGATTTTTAATACTCAGAGGGATGTTGTCATATGCTGCCATTAATGTTTGCTTTACCTTGAAACTGCCCTAGAGGAAGCATTAGGTTTCTGTCTGGGGGAATGTAACGTAAAACAACTGTCAGTTCTCCTTTATATTGAAGCCCAACATCTGTCACAACCTCCACCTGAAGAGAAAAAAAAAAACCCAAAAACAAACAACAATCAAAAACCCCAGAAATCCAGCTACGGTTAATCATTCACCTTTGGATTTTAATTCTGTTGTACAATACAGTACACTTCTTAAACATACCAAGACACTTTCAGATAATTAGACATTCCAGATTGAATGCAATCATATTTCAGAAAACTATGAGCCAGGGAATGCAAGCTCCCAGAAGAACAAAGCCATGTGGCATAAGACACTGTTCAGTGAACATACAAAGGAGAGAGATATCTTAACATGAGTAAGCGAAGCAAACAGAAAAACCCCTCAAACTTTTTTCTGGACATATAAGCTGTAGCTAATTTAAGCTGACATTCAGCCCTTATTTCCTCCAATCAGTATTTTAAACCATAATTAGTTTCATGTATTTTAGAGGAGTCATTCCTGAGTCACTCTTGCAACAGAGGTGTGGGGAATGAACACAAGGGAAGAGAGCAGAGCATAGCTCTGAAAAAAAAATAAATATTGAAAACTGCTATTCCCGATGTCTTTCTCCTTTTCTACACATATACTATTTCTGCATCTTTTTGTTTTATAAACATTTGAATCTTGCTCAGAAAAAATGCATTCAGTGTGCTTCAGAGTATCCTTGATGAACATCAGGCCTTCACTGATGTGTGCTGAACTTCCATTCACATTTTAAGTGGGAAACTACATTTTAAAAACAAAAGATACAACACCACAGGGATAATATGTTATGCCAGTTCAAACTGATTTCTAGAAAAATAGAGTGCAGTGAAAAAATAAGTCTTGTACATTTACATTAGAGATCAGGTCTATGAAAAACTCAGGCATATGCTAACCTCACTCAATGATGTCCCTAAAGGAGGTGGGACTACTCAGATGCTTGCATTTCTTAACATGCTCCAGTGCTTTGGTTTGGGTACAAACAAACAAATCTTCCTGATGTCTATAACAGCAGAAAAAGCATATGTATAAAGGGAGAGGACCCTCAAGTGTTGCGAGACACACACTAAGGTACCACACAAGCCTTTAAAGAACAGTGTATAGATGAATGTCTGATCTGTGACAGTATTTCTCTTTTCAGCTTGTTTCCTGACTCCCCAGGAAAAGTCAAAAGTCTGTCGTCATGAGAAAACTGAACCAACAAACCCCACCAGAAGTACATACAGCGATATGCACAGAGTCAGCATTGCCTTCATATCAGACTCCAGGCTAAGGCACTGACAATGTTTAATGGGGCTAAGTCTGTAAGCAAGGATGGGACAGGGAACAAAGCAATTTTAGTGATAACACGGCCCTTTTGTGACTCAAACACAGGCATTCCTGCAATGACTCTCAAACAGTCTTGTCTCCACCAGGGTCTGATGCCAGTTGCTACAACAGAGGACAAAAGAAAACTTGTGGTAAATGGCTGTGGAATACCTTGCACACCATCTATATCTTGCCAGTCAGACAGCTCACTTGCGGTCTAAACTATGCAAGTTTAGGATCAAGTTTTCCATGAAGGCAGAAAAGATTATTTTTTTCTGTTCTACTGGTGGACAAGTGATGGTATAAGTTCTTACGTCAGGAACAATTTGTCAACCTCCCTGCCAACCCCATATATAACAGGGCGCTAGACTCTGCCCCCTCTTTAACAATAGAACTATTTTATCTACTTTTTCTGATTTAATCACACTCCTCTTGAAAACAGACGTTCAATGCTCATAGAAGTAGGTCTTAATGCCTCCAAGCTTTTCACTTAAAGCAGCTAAATGACAAGTAAAGTATAATAAAACTTGGGGAATTTCACTGCCATTCCTGTCTCTATCGGGCAGTTCATATGAGAGAACAGCATGTAATTTGCATGTGTATCACCCTGAGCTTTTTTTTTTTTTAAAAAAAATCAAAATGCAATAATTGATATTTTAAAAAAATATTATCTTTGCTGATAAAAAAATCTTAGCAGCAGTTTAAATTTAGAAATATTATTTACAACAACGTAGGAGGCAGAGACCAATTCTGTCTTTGCTTGCTTTGGTAAAAATCCTTTTAATGGGTTTGGAAATAATCAGACAGCACCTTCCAGCTGGAATGGTTTAAATGCTTGGTGCCTCGTTACTTTTTCCTGAGCAGAAAAGCTTCATGACTATCTTTTTTTTATTTTTTTCCCTTCCCCTTAGGATTAAAAGAAACCACCCATACACACACAAATCCCCTAAGATTGACATGAGATAAAAAGAAACTACTGTATGAGAAGCAGCTCAGTTTCAGACCCATATTGCACAAAAACTGCAAGCAAAACAAATACTGGATGTGTTTCTTCTTGTTGTAGACTGTTGGGTACCGTATAATAGCAACATCTGACACCAGCCAGAGCTATGACAGAGATTAGCAGACATTAGTAGACATTTCTTCTACTTCAAGGGAAGCCAACAAAAGCAACTTACATGAAGTAAACTTGTAAGGAGGACAGTATAATCCTGGCCTGGACACAGCGATTTCAGTGCTGACTGAAACATGTTTGCCACTTTCTTTTCCTGGTCTCACTTTGCCTGGACCATGAAGGAAGGGCTGGTGGTCATGGTCACCCTTATTAACAAAGCTGAACTAGGAAGCTCGGAATGATCCTCCTTGCCACATATAAAGCATGAAGTATGTAAGTGTTCAAAGAAGAGATCAATTTCCTTATGTATCTTTTGGCAAATTAATTACTAAAATATAAATTTGCGACAGTTTAGATGTAGGCCTCACTTAGGACTATACCTAGCAACCAATTATACAGCAGTCACATCCATTTCCCACCTGAGAGAAAGGCACAAATCAAACACACCTTCCTGAAATCTGAAATGTAACACTTATTTCCTTAAATATAAGGAACACAGAGCAAACAAGTCATCCAAGTCAATCTCCACATGGATTGCAGTACAGCCTTGGATTTTTCTGCAACAAGAAAAACACTTTCTGTAACGGCAACGTAAACCACTGGAATTCCTGGGGATTCTGGCTGCAAGCAAGGCAGAAGCCTTTAATCCTCTAGCTTACAATAACTCTTTGAACCTCTTCCTGCTTTGGCAAAGGTGTTTATTTTTGGGTGTGCCCTAGACACAGAAGTTGTCCTATCCTTAGCTAAGTGCAATGACAGTCCTGTTCCAGAGATTGATTTGCCTGCTGAGCTTTATCTTGTACTTTCCTTAGTTAAGGTGAATAAGAGATTAAGAAGTCATTTTGTCACAGCTGAAAGGTGTAAAGCGCTTCAAACTGAAACCAAAAAAGGTCTATTTCCTTAATAAATTGTTAAGGGTTCAGTAAAGGGAGTGGTAGGAAAAATCCCTTGTTTTATGTGCTATTCTTTACTAGGTCATTTCTCCACTGCGCTTTATTATGAGATGAACTTTTACTTTATCAAAAGGTGGGTTTTCTGTTTGTTTTTAAGTAGCCAGCCATGTCTAAAGGTTTCATAAAGACTTTAAATCCAATATGTTTTGATTGAATAAAGAGCAAAGGTATTTTTATTACCATATTAGATGCTCATAAAGTCCCATTTTATAAACACATTCCAAAGGAAAAATAACTAAGCCTTGCTAATTTTGCTATGCAGCACATTCACCGGCCCCTGAAAACTCTCACCTTAGGCTGGAGCACAAACCACTCATCACCCTGATTTTCGAAGTTCCAGGAATCAAATGGAATTTCCACCTCCCCAAGGAAACTGTTGCGTCCGAATCTGTCATAGTGCCAGACGGAAAGCTGCAGGGTCCTGGTTTCTAGCTGTGTGTGACTGATGACATACTACCAACAGAAAAAGAGTAAAAGAAACTCTCAGAATAAGCAGAAATAATAGTTTCCATGGAGCCTTTTATAGCTCTAGCTCAATTTCACGAAGCCCACAGCAGCTAACAAATGAAGCATGAAAGATTTGTTTTCTTTGCAAACAAGACTGATCTAGCCAGAAAACTCACAATATTAAATCTAACTCTCTTCTTTGCAGTATGCATACAGTGGTAACTGTTACTATCATTATTGTGTTTTTTCTGTATTACTTACTGGGTATTTATGACTATGAAGTAAAATGTGACACTTAAAACTACGAACCTGCTCATTCCTTATAAGTCTATAAAAGAAGCAGTTCAACATCAAAGTTTAGTTCGTAAGAAGAAACCCCCACTGGTTATTTCACCCTGAAAAAGAGTCCGCTGTAATAGTGTTCTCTCCTTTTCAATTGTATCTTTGTAACTTACAAAAAATTGTTCTGAGAACAAGTAAATCTGCATCTGCAAAGCATACACCAAGTGTATCAGTCTTAGGAACCATTGTTGGTTTTGAAAGCTATTAAAAAACTCTGAAGAAACACTGTATTTTAGCAAATACACAGAAAATTATAAACATCTGGAAATCTAGCTCTGCACACACTGCTTTTAGCAAAAGGCCTATTAATTCCCTGAAAGTCACCCTTCTCCTAGTGTTAGCTGAAGAGACCCAGATGTCTTCTTTTTTGCATCAGGAATAATGTCTGGACACAGACACATATTGTCCAAAAGCTGAAACAGTCAGGTCAGTTGGCCAGCCACACAAGCAGGCTATTTGTGTATAGATATGTCTGCAAGGCTTAATCCTAGATGCCAACAATTCCACTGTGAGAGATGCCATATTTAGCAACAATGGGATAAAAGTTAAAGAGGGAAGATACAGACAGATTTAATTATTTGTCTTTTCTTCTTTTAACAGTAGATACAGTTGGGATGAACAAATGCAGCTCTTGCTTACCTACCCACAATTCAAGAAAGCCCTCTTTGTTACATTTCACACACATTTTTAGCAAGCTGCCAGGTTCCATCCTCACCAAGTTCCCTACCAACAAACATGTTCAGTACTATGTTCCTTGCTAAATAGTCTTAACACCTTTCTTTTTCCAGTTCAGGCAAGTCTTAACTTCACTACAAACCATTTAAAAAGAGGCTATACAAGAGACTTTCCCTTGGCAAGCAGTCTGGCCAGACAAAGTGTGTGCGTCTGCAGAATGGTTTTGTAGCCACGTTAAGCCAAGTATACTGGCCAGGGAACATCTTTTAGCCTCTAGTATAAGAAAGTTATTTAAAACATCACTGAAATTACAAAAGAGAAGAAAAAAATGTCAGGAGAAACTAAAATGTGTCAGGCCTCATGACAGCCTGCTGGGATAGCTCTCATCAATTGCCAGGAAGGGGAATCACGGGGAGTCACCAGGAGCCTTGCAGTCCAGGTACCAGACAGGTGGGGAACTGGGCAGAAACTCTGCCCTTCCCACCTGCACCACAGTGCTGAGGAGGTGAGTAAGATGCTTGTGAGGAGCTCAAATTGATTCACTCTCTGTAGTGGATGTGGGTAAACAGTAAGGAAAGGAAGAGTCTGGGCATTATGCTCCACCAATCCTTATAAAAATTCATGTCATTGCACCTTTTGCAACAGAAAATTAACTTCACCACAGCTCTTTAGGAAGGCAGGTAGTGAAACTTGTTGGCATTTTCTTACCAAAGTCAGTTCTGCTTTAAAAATAAATTAAAGCCTCCAGAGAAATTCAGATCTTATGGGAAACAAAGTTAATTTACCTTACAAATCAGATGGGAAGCTTTAAACTAGCTTTACTGCAGCATTAGTTGCTAACTTAGGGTGCACAAAATCTTTAAGGTGCTTTTAACAGCTCTGAGCTCAGGTTAGATGGGAACATAACAGTTTTGAAAGAGATCTATAGAAACTAATACAAGTTTTACCTGCAAAGAGGAGACCCAAAGAAAAACACCTCCTCAATGCTGAAAGCCAGAAATTACAACTCATAGGATTACTAGATGTTTTTGCTTAAACACCTTTCCCTTTGAGGTATCTCTTCCAAATTCTAATCCCTATACTGGAACACATATAGAAAATGCCTATGAGCACAAGTCAAACATTCATCCCAGCCTGAGAGAGAGACAGTGTTCTCACCTTCAGTGTTTCATTAAACTCTGGATTGGTGCTGTTACTTTTAATTTTGGTCTTGCGTTTACTTTGGCGGGACTTATCAGGCAGAAGGTATGCTTTGACATATCTGCAGATCAAGTAGGAAATTATTAGTAAGGAATAAAAATGGTCAGTTTGAGCAAGGACCTGACATTGCTGCATCAGCAACATATATGAGGAAATTAAATTTTGTGGTCTAAACAACATACACACGTAACACAGAATGTGTGAAACATGGAAAGGTTTTGTCTTTATCTACAAAAGTAGCAATGCTAGTCAGATAGGATCAGAATAACAAAAGGCAGAGCTAAATTAATTTACTTATCCTCAGAAATGCAGAAAGCTTTGCTAACGCTTTCCCTTTTGTAGTATATGAGTGAAGAACTTCATACCTTACATACTATAGGATTACACATGATTAGAGATACTAATTATTGCTTCCTGATGAGAGAATTTACATATACTGAAAACTATAATAAGAAGCTCAGAAAACAAGGTCTTTGCAAAGTGAATCTATGGATGCATGAAACCAAAGTTATCTCTATCCCCCCATCCCTCCCAAACATTACTCCTCTTATATACTTTAGTTTTGGGTCTAGAAGAAATAATTTCAACCTCCCTATTCCTTCATGTTTTTTTTTTCTTTTACTACCAAACAGGTTGATAATTCAAATAAACTTTTTTTTTTTCCCCCCTGAACAGGCACACGTTGCCCTAAGAAACATATTGAAAATGCATTTCCCACAGGGAATCCAAACCCAGCCATCATCAGAATGCTGGCTTGTAGAAACTGGATCTTATGAATTCTGGGGCTCATACAGCAACCCCAAACAACAGCCCTTGACATGGTGGAGGACACTGCTAGCAGAGTTTAAGGAAATTCTTCTCTGTGCTTACGGATCAGTCCTCTGCTTCTTCTCATCTGCAAGAGCCAGGTTTCTGCAACTTTTCACCAGGATATTGAGGGCACCTGTTTTGTAGCTGTAGTTGATGTTGAGAAGGATTTCACCACTGACCTTCACGTTGCCATAGTCACCAGTTTCACTATATACACTCAGCATGCTGTTAATGCTAGTCTGGAGGGGGAGAGAAAAAGGTCTTAGAGGCTTTAAAAAATTACTCTTTTCCAGAATCTGGGGTTTTTGTACAGCTACAGCCTTGCAATATTATCACACTTGTTAGGACTTGCTATGAAAACAGATATTTCGCGGAACAAGAATACCACCATTTGATGTGAAAGGGAATGAGAACTATAATTACTGATAGCTTAAATGTCTAGACAGTTGATGTTTTCCCATGCAGGACTGAAGCCTATTTATAAACATGACTAAATCTAAATTACCACCATTTAATTCATGCATGAACTGAAGAGCAGACAGGCTACATAAACTGTAAGCTCACGTAAGTTCCAAGCAGAAAAAATATCACCTGTCTGGCTCACCTGTCCACCTAATTTTTACTGAGTCTCATAAGGCAGCTGCTGATAGAACCGTTAGAAAAAAGTTATAAGGATGTTTCCCATAATACTAGATGGTATAAAACCATATTTGTTTAAAGTGACACCCACCTCTCACTAGCAATTCTACAATGGGCAAAATTCAATACCCACCATTTCTGCAATTTTCCTAAAGCCAAAAAACTTTAGCAATAATCACACTAAATTTTCCACTGCAACGTTAATATGTCATTATCCATCTCTTTTTTTTCACTCATAACATGCAGAGTATTGCTATGAGGATTTCCGCTTCCAAAAGATTGCAATTATTAAAGAATTAAGTATTTTTAAAGAAAACTGGAGAAATATGCACACTGCCAGAACTAAAGGCATTTGAGAAATCTGGTGCATGTTTTCCTTTGAGTCACTGAGCACGATTGCTCAAAAAAATATAAAACAATCAAAATTCTAACACATAGGAACCTTGCAAGACACACAGGTACAGTCTTCAACAAAAAAAAAAGAGAAAAGAGAGAGAAACCTTAAAAGTAAGCTAAGCAGAGGACTCAGGAGAACTCACAGTATCACCATCTGTTTCAGGCACATTTAAATACATCCATTTTCTGTCAGAGCCTTCTGTGGAGTTCTTTAAAGAAGGCAGTGCAAAAGATCAAGAGAAAAGACCATTAGATAGCTGCAATAAGAAAGAGTAAGTGCAGTGATAAATCTTTACCTACACAGACAGGTAAAGGGAGTTTGTACTGCAAAGCCATAGTGAGAAAGAAAGAAAGAAAAAGCTATCAGCAAATTAGGGACATGGTTTTCCATATACTTCAAGTATTGAAGGACACAGAGCTCAAGGTAATTAAACAGAAATGAAGTATCGGCTGTATCAAAATAAACAAATTACATTTTAGAACACCAGCTCAGCAGATTTGGATTTGTATCGGTTTGTATTTGGATTTGTCTTCACGTCTGCATGAAGACAATTCTCACTTAAGTCAGTCAAAAGCTAAACATTCATATATTGGTAGAATCAGTGCCTTTGTAAAAAATTGATTTTTCTGTGGAGTTTGTAAGAATAGATGAAAAATGCACACAAATATTGAAACATGACACTCGGGGAACAAATACAGTAATAGAATATTGGGGGAAATATTTTCATCCCTCTGCTTGCTAGTGCAGTATCCAGAAATCTCTATCAAAGACCTCAAGGGAAAAGACACATTGATCTGCCTTCTTCCTTATCAGATGCTGGAAGGAAGGAAGGAAGGAAGAACACAGTCAAGGTTCTTGAAGAGAAGAACACGACAGAGCGACACGAACAGAATTGGTCTGTGACAAAACTCAGCTCTCCCAGCACCTCGCCTAACGGCCCTGCAGCACAGAAAGCTGGAGGGATAAGCAGGCCTGTGCCAATATGTTAATGACAGACACGAAAAAACAGAACATGCAATCATTACCCATAGAGTTAATTTTATATATCATAGAGGAATCATAAAAGGCAAAAAAAAAAGTGCTTTTTTTTTTAATTTCTGCTGACCTTTATCCTTACTTAAAAATTAAAAAAAAAAAAAAAAAAAGAAGAAAAAGAAAAAAAAATGCTTGTCCTTTTAATCCTTTGCATAATTGGCTGAAATTCTGTGAACAGGACTCATTAAAATTACTAGAGAATTATGAAAACACACAAACAAATTAATTATATTTCCTCTTGTTCCTAATATGACTCAAGCTAAATCCCAGTCTTTATCATTTATGCATTTCATCTATATCATATGTGAAAATGGGCATCTTTGGACACCCTTGGTGAACAGTATATGCTACAAAATTATCCCTGTAGCAGAAAAGTAACAATTTTCATGCCCACTTCAGAAAACAAACAAGGTTATACCAACACCAGGAGGTGGATGAGTTGTTCCCTACTGAATCCAAATACTCTTTTTCTTGATCTTTAGGTAAGTGGGCAGCAAGGGATAAATGATTAGTGTAAAAAAACCCTGAAAGCCCTGAATAAATAGATGACCACTGAGCCTAGAATTTATGCAAACATAATTTCTGAATTGCTTACAAACTCCAAACAAAATAACACAAATTTAGTGGAAGTATTTGATACACTTGACTTTCTTCTCCCACAGACATTGTTCTGTGGCATTTACACTGGACATTACATATGCTAAATGTAATGACCTTAAGAAATCTACTCATTTTCCAGTTTTGTAAGTAGTAAACAGCCACCACATATGAAGGATGCAGACCTTCATTTTAGTACCTCACCAAGAATTACACTTGTTTTGCATCATACCTTATCGCTGCAGTAAGGCACTGTCAGTCTCACTGATTTGATGGGTTTTGACAACAACACATTAATATGCTTGGGAGAGGAACTGGTGAAGGATGCAGGGAAAACTAAACACGCAGTTCATGTGTTAGCTTTGGGAAAACACAAAGAAAAATACTCTAATGCTGAGATACTGTTCCTGTTCAATGTCACTTTCCATTTTCATTTTTGCTTACTCATGTTACATGTAGATTTCAAGTATCTTTACCCTTTGAAATATTTCTTCCTTTACCTCAAATACTTGTTATCAGAGGACTCATGCTGTCCTTTAAACTCTCATATTTGAAAAAAAAAACCCAAAGAAAAATTCAGGCAGTTAAAGCCTACTGTTCATTAATAACAATATTTCACTGTGACTTAATAGTACACAGTTATTTGACAGGTAAGTAGATGAAAAAAAATCCATACACTGCAGAAGGCTGAAAGGCTTCAACCAAGCATAGTAAAGGCAAAAAAGTAAGAAAGAGAAGAAACATCAGTAACCCATACTTAATGGGAACAAAACCCACCAGAACCTGTAAAATTGGCCTGCTCTCACAGGGAGAAGCAGCTTGCCATTCACAACTTGGCCATTAACATAGCATGCAGTGACATTAAAAAACATGTCACGGTGAATACAGAGAAACAAGAGCATTCAGACGTGAGATTATCTCAAACCTACAGCTCTGGAAAAGCTGTGCTCTGCCTAAGAAAAAGGTCAAAGGGAAATCTACAGCTAAGACAAAACTCAATGCACAGACAGCACGCTGCCTACAGCACTGAGAGGGAAGGCTCTCTAAACGCAGTTCCACAACTAGTGGCCTGAACACAGAAAGCATTTGAGCACATTCAGAGGAAATAAAAATAATTCTGTCTATAAAATCCATGGGACCAAAAAGTATTGGAGACAAAAAGTAATAGTCATCTTTGGGTAAGTGGGTCTAATTAGACCAGTGTCAACAGGCCGCATTTGCTCAGGTCTGGTTTGGTGTGCGGCGCCACACAACACTGCTGTAACAGTCTGTTTCTGCAAACTACACAGATCAGAAGCAAAAAGGGTCTGGCTGTGGCCAAATGTAAGATATCAAAATGCTCTGTGACAGCAATTTTCTTAGCCCTTTCTCCTCCCCAGGTAAGCCAAGCTTGGATTCAGCCAACTCAATTTCTTTGGGATCAAGAACTTCAGCAGCATTCCCTGGGCCCTGCTTGCATGGGCACTAATGCGGATGCAGTCTAGAAAGGGCAGTTCATTGGTTACTGTCATGGACCAAATTTTCTCTCCCCTTTTAGCATGTAGACTCCTCAGCTCTCCTCATCCTTTTCAACTCTCTCGCCTTCTACTTGGAATTTGTTGCAGTTTTCTGATACTCTGTATGCTGACCAGAGCTATTCTTAGGCAGAAGTCATGAAGAAGAGTGGCCAGAGAGGGCTCCGCCACTTTTCTGAAGATGCTCTCAGTTGCCCAAATCCAATCCAAATGTGTCAGATCCCAAAACTGGGGTACACAGCACTTAGTCATAAATGAGACATGTTAAAAGCTTTTATCATCTATTTGCTTTCCCAGAGAATAAGACTGCATAATGAACTGCATAAGGCTTGTTACATCAGTTTTGTTGCATCTCAAGTACCTGTTACAACCTGAAAATGCAGCTATCCTTTTTAAAACCATCATTAAGTTGCAACACTTAGACAACTGCAAGACTCAGACATCTGCTTTACAGTATATAGTTTGTGGGTATGACAAGAAACAAAAGCATATAATAGAAAAATACTTTAATTATTGCAGAAGGTAGAAAATTTGTCACCAAACATCCCCAAGTATCTCCCTTTTCACTGTAAAGAGAAACACTTTTCAGATGTGGCTGGAATAGCAATCATGTCACAAAGAATGAGAGAAGCTAGGCTGGAAGATTGACAATGATGCCACAGAGTGGTATTTATGCGAACAAAACAGACAAGTATTTGTGTCCCAAGAACCTGAACAATCAGAAAGTG
This sequence comes from Microhierax caerulescens, assembly GCA_035590215.1. NCBI lineage: Eukaryota > Metazoa > Chordata > Aves > Falconiformes > Falconidae > Microhierax > Microhierax caerulescens. The sequence continues at coordinate 82,909,089 of JAVJGJ010000014.1, forward strand.
GTTTGAGATGGAAGATCCCACCACAGCCTTGTTCTCTTTATTTCAAGTAAATTAAGATAAAATACTCCTCTGCAAAGCTGAGCAGTCACACACTGCAAACACCTATGGTTTGCCATCTCCAAAAGTGAGCTTGCTTGTAACCTGAGCATGTGAAGAAATCTGATGAGTATGAATGATTTTCTCTTTCCATGTGCTGCAGAGAACAGCATTTTAGCTTTGAACAGCATTAAAAATATAATAGAAAAACTATCTAAATGTTAAAGGATGTTTCTCAAATGCAGGATGAAAGATGATCTGCTGCTAAGCGGTATGAAGTTAGAACTCCTTTTTGGAGGAACAAATGGTCTTTTGTGGAAGGACAAAGCATATGTTTTCTACTTGAGATCTTACTGTTGATAGTCCACTTGTCAAATGTCCGTGTTTTCTCGAATAACGAGAAGCCACTACGTCATCAATATCTTCTTCTGTTTCATCCAGATAATCCTAAATGACAAACAAGCATTTTAGTCATCATGTTCTGCTCTGTATTTGGTCAGCTTCTGTTGCTTAGTTTTGTTTCCTATATTTTCCATTTTAGGAAGACTGTGCAAGATGCACTCAAAATTCTAATCTCTAGAGGAATTGTGATTTACATTTTCCACATCTTTTTACAGGCACACAGCATAAGGTGAAAAGACAGTGTTACAGTTTCAGGGTTCAATTGATGAAGAACTGAAAAACTTGACACACATACTTGATATTTTATTCTGGAGGTGCATACCTTTGCATGGCCAACAACCGTGCACATAAACAAAACCCACTCCCATGTCTACTAACAATCTCATGTGAACTACCTTATTCTACCTTACCACTCTTTGCATTCAGGAGTTCAGGTCTGGAAATCTTTGAGGGACATGGTGAGAATTTTTCAAATCTTAACAAAAGAAATGAGTGAATTAAGGTCTGCTACCAGCGGCCAGGGGATCACAGATAAACTGGTTTACCTGAAGACATTTGTAGTCAGAAGCCGTTAGATGACTGACTTCTTGGTTACAGTCCAGGTTCCATGTTTTTACGGGACATGATTCTTTACAATCCAGTTTTCCAATGATGGTCCACATTTATATCAGTCACATACAAATGGGCAAGCACACAATTTGCATTACACTTGCACCTTTTCATGCTGTCTTTGGTGACAGGCAACAATTTTGTGAACACAATCATTAACATAGAACCACTTTCTAACAGGCAGTGTTGAAAGCCCTGGGTTATTGTCAAACCACATAGGAAGAAACTTGTTCTGACATCATACACACAATATATTTGGGGGGTAAACAAAAACCCTAATTGATGTGCATGTTTTAAAAAGAATTAAATTCCTGTATTATTTTAATAATTTAAAAAATGGAGAAAAAAAAACCCCAGTAATTACACAGTTTCATATACATGCCTGAGTTTTAATAAGACTGGACTGTAACATCTTTAGCCCATATACAGAAAAAAAATATTCATTTTTTAACACAGCAGTAAAGTAAAATCTAAAATGAAAATAATCTGGTTGATGGTCCTAATAGGACTGATAACTTTTACTTAAAGTTACAGGAAAAAAAAACCTCAACAGACAGATATCATCCTATTAAGCATAGGTTAGAAATTTCAAGCCGTCATAAACCTTAAGGTAGGTATTTTGAAAGACTGCTTTAAGTTTTAACAGAAGTCAAACGTTCAGCTTCCTTATACCTGCTTTGCATCTATAAAAATCTTACATGGTGACCTACCCCATTCTTTATTGCTTAGTTACTCTCACTCTCTTAAACTAAACAGAGAAGAACTGTATTCAAACTCAGGAGTCTCAAAGACTTCTACGCTAATCAGAAAAAAAGCAGAGAAGAAAAGCTGCAGGAGAGTTGGACTGTCACAGTTTACGTAAAGATCTGCAGAGGATTTGTCATTAGTATGCATAAAACCAGCTGGTACATCAGTTCTCCGCTCCAGTGACTGAAATAAAACCAGTTGAAAGTGATGCAAATTTTTCTATTACCACTTTCCAATTGTAACTGCATATCTAGTATTAGGCAGAGGAAAAACAGGACAAGTCATCACTTTATTCGGGACCAAAACGTACATACTGAAGCAAACATTCCTCTCAGCTTCACGTTTTTACAATAAGCTTCCTCTGCTGGTCTCTTTCTAATCTATTCAGGGCACTGTTACCACCCCATAGAAAAAGAAGTCACAGATATTTTATACTCTAAGGAAGAATTCCTTGGAGACCCAGGCACAACAGAGCAAATTGTATCAGGGAGACAGATTGAGAGCTGAATCCTTCAAAAGTAAAAACTAACAAACAAAATCCCTAAAATAAAAACAGAAAACCCCACCCTTCACTTCTACTCTCCTCATTGACTTCAGAATTCAGGTGATGTACTCAAGTTTAAAACAAAATTTGTTTTCCTTGCCCATACCACAGGAAGAAGCAATTCTGGTAGCACATGCAAAAATCTTTCCTTTGTATTGTTGTATACATACCTGTGGACTTTAAAATAAACAGTGCTACATTTTTGTTGCTGAATAATTAAATACAGGGGAGAAAAAAAGACAACATCTTCAGACTGAGGTGTTTCAGGTCTAGACACTTGAACATTAAGTGCTTCAGTAAGAGTCCTAATGACAGCTAGCTGACTACCATCTTCTGTCTGCAATCAGATATCTAAAACTACAATAAATAAGTCAATAAATAAGTCAGCCTATGCTCTTTATTCATTTTGCACCACAATGATTACGTTTCTCAGGAGGTGTTACAGAACTGCAACTGTGTAACTGGTTAGTGTTATCAGCTTATTAAAGTGAGAGCTAGTAGGACATTAATCTCATCGTCTCCAGTGGGGGTTCTAAGACACACATTACCCATTTACTTCCAATAAAGCAGCTGGGCATGTAATGAACGCTACTTGGTCAGGAATTCAACACACTTCTCCAGATACAGTGTTCACACATGAACACAACACAAGATTTAACTGGTTCCCCATACTCCTTGATAAATACGCACTGCAGTTCATGGGTTTCTGGGGGTTGTCTCTTTTCACTGTCAAAAGCAATGTTAAGTTAGAGAAGCAAAATATCCATTCAGTTTTCCAGCTGATCTCTCTGTACGTGTTTTCCTGATAAAGCTGGAAGCACAGCAGCTCAAAACCTAGTGGGGGGGGGGGGGGGGGGGGGGGGGGGGGGGGGGGGGGGGGGGGGGGGGGGGGGGGGGGGGGGGG
>JAVJGJ010000014.1:82912430-82934345 GCA_035590215.1 Microhierax caerulescens
AAGCTGGAAGCACAGCAGCTAAAAACCTATTCCCCCCCCCCCCGGTTTCAGCTGATAAATGCCAGCAATCTCCACATCCTATTGACATGTGGTGTCTCCCTCTGCTGCTGTCACAGCTCCCATTACCCAGGAATCAGAGACTGAAGTACTTCAGCTAGCTCCGCCAAGCTGGCCAGGAGAAAAGGAGGTTAAACTTTTCTCAGGCTGCAGAAGCTGTTTTTACCCTTCGTCAGGTATCTTTCTTCTTGCATTTTCTATCAAGCACCAAATAAATTAAATTCCAGCAGGAATACAACTTTTATCTCAAAACACTGCATTCTTAATGAATATAGGGAAAGACTATTAAGACTCCTGTGAGTCAAATTACCCTAAAAAATATGGTAACACTAAAGCTAATGAATTAAATTGATTGATTTCATAAGACGGAGCAAGCGAGGATATGGGTAGAATCAGAGATCTATGACCCCTGTTATGAACGCAGTTTAAAAGGGAATTGGCACTCAGATGCCAGAGCAACTGAATCAAGGTTATGCCACAAGAGAGATCTCTGATGTTTAGCAAAGAAGCTAGAGGGCTGCTGAGATGCAATCTGAAATTTCATTCAGTCAGCAAGAAAGAAAAAGAAAAAAAAAAAAAAAGAAAAATCCCACCTCTGAATAAGCGGAAGACAAAAATCAAAGAACAAAAAACCACTCTGGGCTTGGCATCTCTGACACCTCCCTCAGAGAAGTCCCTAAATGATAACTACCGCACCCTGTACAATTAGAGCAGAAAACTGATATAAAGATATTTAAAGTTTGTATTTTCTTATTTTACGCTTTTCTTCTGCAATATTTCCCAGCTTCTTAATCAAGAACACATTAGTTTTCTTTATCAATTTATAAATTATCAATTAAATTTATATATTTATTAAATATATAATATTAAATATTTATATAAATATAAAATTATAAATTCTAAAATAAAACACTTATTTTTTGAAGTTTTTCTTCCACAGAAGGCATTCCACAGATGCCTTCCTGACATACAGGAAGGGCTTTTTTTATTTTCTTAAAGATTAACACAAACAAAATTGCTGCAGGCAAACTCTGAGTGCTTACAATCCAAGAAACAGCTGGGAATCCCAACATGGTGGTTTTCCCCCAAGACACAAATATTAAATGCAACAAGAAGGGGAGACATCTCCCATGGCCAATGCTCTTCTGAAAAGAGCAGATGGTTGGGAAGGACTATGACATTAGACAAAATCCATAAACCGTAACACAGAGGGTTAGGGTTTTTGTAAGCTACAAGCACACATTTGGAAACTTCAGAACAAACCATGATTAGATGAGGAACTATTTAAATGACTCTTCTTTTTTTACCCTTCATGCATATTTAACAAGCTTGGAAATTCTTTTATAGCATCAATACACATCTGCAACTTGTGTGTTTTGAATATGTGCATAAGAGGAAGGGGAAGTTGTGAATCACTTCAGGAAAAGCAGCCTATAGAATACATAGAAAAAGACATAGAGATGTAGGGGAGAAAACAGTGAACAGGAAGAAGAGGCGAGGAACAGTGTCAGAACAGAAAGTTGCGGCTTCATTTGATGAAAATATATATGTGCAAGGGGAAAATCAAAGCCAGACAAAGATTAAAGCCTTTAAAGTATAGTATTTTTCAACAGCAAAATTAAAATCTAAGGAAGTATGAATTAACAGAACTTTGGAACATGTGCAATGAATATATGGTGTCTGAAATTTATTTTCAGGCCAGATTTCTTTCACCTGTGGAATCAAAAACCAGCAAAGCAGTAACAATCTGTAACCATGACTATTCACTGGAACCGTTCTATAGCAAACATACTCAGATGAAGCTGTTTAAAACCCCATTAAATATCCCTGAGATAATGCTCTGCATTACTTACATTTACATAGATATACAGACAGTGCTGATTTCATAAGTCTGAACAACCAGGATTTCCACCAGACACACATTTGCACGTTTATAACTCACCAGTTCCTGATCTAAGGCACTAGGTACAGATTTGCTTCTTATGCTCAGAGTATCCTCATTTCCTTCAGAGAAAGATTCACTCAAATCTATCTCAGATCGGCTACGATCTGGAAAATAAAAACAATTTAAAATTTGCTATAATTTATACAAAAATATTCTGTTCCATCTTCCACACTTTTAAAAGTGTTGTCGCAAACCCAACTATTTTTTAAGAAAAAAACCCAAAAACAATATTTTAGGTATCTGTCATAAACTCCATGACAACTGAACATCAGTATGACAAATGGAAAAATAAGTTTTCTGATACTGTTCAGCCTTGTGGCCAACAATTTTCCCCCTGCACTATTTATCTGCTGTAATTTTCTCCTGTGGATGATACTATAGATCAAGCTTTTGACTTTCTCTGGTAGGCCCATCAGCCTGGAATATTGTAAAACTCGCAGTCCAAGTGTTCACAGTAATGATCACATTTCCCACCGCCACCAAACTCGCCCCAGCATCTGCTTCAGAATTAAGCAACTGGGGATGCAGATGGACACAGCAAGTACTTCTGCCATTACTGGTGCTCCTTGTGCAGAAAGGAGGAGGAAGCAAAAAAGTCTCATGATCTGCACAAGTTTATTTCAATACTACAGACCTCTCATCCGCTCTGTAGGCATAAGACATGTTAGATGTCTTGGAGAAAGATTTTCTTAGTCCTCCCCGCACAAATCTTTTGTGTGACTCTTCCATATTTTGAGAAAGAAAGAGGGGGAAGAGAATACTTCTAGATCCTGCAGGTAGGAATCTGGAAAGTTTTTAATTGTTCATCCTCTACCTGGGCCACAGCTGATGTGATGGGAAAGGCCACTCTCCTGAGCTTAATGGCCTTTGAGATCCTCCAACAAGAAGACAACGGAGACCCTGATGCCCGTTCCCAGGTTGCCTGCAATTTTGCTCAGCATCCATCTGCTTTGGTAACACAAGGCCAGTTCTTTTCTGCTAGGAAAACCTTTATTTCATAAGGTAACAGAAACAGATTTTTCACTTCATAAAGAAGTACCAGCCTGTAACACCTCTGCCTGGAGTTGCACTGTACAATGCTCTCAAAGAAACTGAAGCTTTCAAGTCAAAAAATCTAAGGTGAAGAATATTATCTCCTTTGATAAGCTCTGTGGGATATGCCACTATGTTTCTGCTTTGGGATAAATTCAGCTGAAATTAAGTGAACCCCGCTGTGTTTCAGAAGGAAACTTGTAAGTCTGAACCCACTCTGTCAGCCATGTAAGATGCTGCCCATGTGCCCGGGAGAAGCAGAAGAGTGCTGGGCACTCGTGCCTCCTGTTGCAGGTAGGAGGAGGAGAAGGATGTCCACCCACTGTGGCCAAGTGGCTCTGACAGCACCTTCCTGTGCAAACCTCATTTACCTAATAGCTTCCAATGAAATTGTGTAAATTACATTTACTTGTCTGGTTCAGTGCAACACATATAAAAATGAAATTACATGAAGTCCGTAAGGGACTTGTCCTCTGACAGCTCACTGTTTCCCAAATTTGCTTCTGGGCAAAGTGGGTGTGAAATATGGCAGCAGCACAGTAGTATTTTATACCAATTGCAGATAGGTAGTATTTTATACAGTTGACCACACCGAGAATGACTTAACAACATGCAATTATGATACTGGGTTTAGGATTAACATTTTTTTCAAATGTAAAACTTGTGAAGTAGTATAAACTTGGTTAGTAGAAGGGAAGACTTTGCAGAATGAATATGAACAAATTTACGAAACTTACACCTGATCTTTCAATGTGCTTTAAAAACAAAAGGAGCAGAGTCACAAGAATAGGAACAATCCTCTGATGAGAAAGGCTGGCAGAAAGAAGGAAAATACTTGATACTTGCCTGATGACAAAGATACCCTAGAAACTGCAATGGAAGGTGTTCCAGATGCTTTCCTACAGTGCTTCTTTACCAAATCTTCAGGCACACTTTCACTTGCTGGAATAATCATGCCATTCTCTAAGCCTGTGTCCTGTGCAATAAGAAAAATGCACATCCCATAAATACAAAAAGCGGGCTAATTCACTATCAGTCTACAAAAGCATGATTTCCATCAGCTCCCAGAACTCCAGACCTCCTTTAGCATGCATGCAGTCTATTACTGAATATATTTAGATTACAATCTAATCTGCTTTGCTTAGCACAGATCATGTATAAAATTTGCACAAAGATGCAACTCATGCATACATTCTGAATTTGCAACTGAAGAATCAGAGCAATGGCATCAGGAGTGAGAGGAGGGAAATAAACCACTCAAATTATTAAAAGTTCACTTAGCTTGGAAATTAAAAAAAAAAAAAAAAAAGGTAAAACCTATTGGTTTTATACCAGCATAATGATTTCAGCCAGAGTAAAACCAAATGGACTTGAACTAATTAAATTATGCCAGAATAACCCCTCAAATAAAGCCAATATGCTTGATATTATGGCTTTTTGCCTTCCTGTAAAGGAATAGCTAATGACATGACTCCATCTAAATTAAATGTATTGGCCTTTTTCAACCAAATCTAATGCACTTGAAATCCAGTCGGTCTGTGCACCAACAAGAATATAAACTAAACAACCAATAATTTATTTACAGCTCCCTAAACTGCCCTTCATATATACTAATTTAGTTTTAATTAGGAAAGGCAATATATTAGACCAAGTATTTGGAAGTTAGAAAAGGACTGATGCACTCAAATGCTCATCTACCGTTTTCTAAATAGTAGCAGTAAAACGGCATTATGTCCAACTACAAATTTCTCTCTCATTGTACACTTAAGTCACCGCAACTTAGAATAACTCGCTAGTGCAATCATCCTGATTTCTTAAGGAGGGTGACTGGAACGAATTCAGCATGTGCATGTCTGCACACAGCCAGGCTGCCTGGAAATGGAGAGTGCCTGCTGCTGGCGAGATGAGCCACATCTTCCTGCTCGTTAAGGAACAGCCGAGGCAGCTAGCTCAGACGTGGCCACCTACATAGCGTGAGGCTTAACAGCAGCTGAGAGGAACCCCACCTCTCATTTTGATAAAGCACCTAGCACACGTTTTGTGACACACCATAAGTTATGCAGAGCCCAGTGTCCAAATCCAGAAAAGCCTAAAATCAACGTGGCCTGATCTGCAAGTGCTGAGCTTGCCAAGTTTCCCTTAGACTTAGTCAGTAGGAGCGTGCTGGACCCTGCGTGCCTGAAAGGCACATCCTCAGTTCACGGCACTTCCTCAAGGCCCTGGTGCGCCAAAAATGCTTACTCCCATCCCTTGTGCTTCCCAGTTCAGAATCTGTAACTTATTATGTAGTGCTGGACATTAACAGTGATTTTTAAACAAAATAAAAATGTCTGCCAAACCAAAGCCACGTCACTGATAGAGCACGACAAATACTGTTCTAGCAGACATCTTCACTGCTCCCTGCAGAATTAACGAAGAAACAAAATCTCCTCCATCAGGCTTGTCCTTTCTTGGCCACAAATCAATTTAACAGGGCAGATACCAGCCAAGTCATCCTCTTTGGTGTCAGCTCCACACCGCTGTACTTACCCTGCTATAATCTGCCGTCATGCTGCGCATGCTGAGCGCTGGAGACCTCGGGAGGGAAGGTGCAGAAACGTTGCCTCTGTTCACATGACCCACAGCCCCTCTCGGATGGGCTGCAGTGGCCTCTGCATCACTGCTGGTCAGCAAAGCAGCGCTCCCTCTGGGACGGAGAGAAGAGCATTAAAGCGTTATTGCTTCGAGCAAACCCAGGCAACCCGTTTAGCAAACCACTGCAAGAAGACAACCATGGTAACAGTTTACTAGAACAGCATTGCCCTGTAGGAACTGTGTGATCCGCTGCAAGGGAATGCTCACCTGGAAAGGAAAACAGAGGCAAAAGTGATTTACAACTACTTTATACATACAAGTATTTTCAGCACTTCTACCAGAACTGCAAATAGCCCAAATGGGCGGCTCTTGTCCAGGCTGCCGAAGCTGCATTCATCCACGTTCATTTTGCACTGCATTCCCATCCCCACAGTCGGTGCAACGACTTGTGCAAACTTCTACCAGGCTGCTCCTTGGTTTAAAGGAAAATTACGGTGACAGGACAGTTCTGGCCACTTCTGCGTTGAACGTTAATGCCAGTACTATCACCACAAAGTCTAAACCCCTTGGCTATCTGCTGCTCTCTGTCCTCTACAGAAAAACCACTCGCTCACTGTCCTATTTATATTGCAATAATGACTCTTGGCCCAAACTAACCAATTCTTTCAACCAGCTTAGAAAACTAGGAAAGCTGGACAAGGTTGGTTGGGGTTTTTTTGCCAGGTTTCATGTTTGTAAAAGTGACAAAAAAGCAGTTGTGATCAACATACCAGAACCCAACTGCTGTCTAGTACTACAATGGGCAGAAATTTTTCCATGGGACATTTTCTATTAGAAAATACTGATTAGTCCATGTGAACACTGAGTGTGAGAAAGGGTATGCTGTTGCACTTCTTGTGACCTTTTTGAACAATGAAAATTATTTTTGCAAGTATTGCAACACATTTCCAGTTAAAGTTTTACTTTCATTTAAAATCTGATTTGCAGTAAAAACACAAGTTCTTGGCTGATCTATTCTTCCTCCAGAAACATCAGTTCAAAATTTTTCGTTTTTCTTTACAGCTCAGAGAAATCTCAAAAAGTCTTGCAGGACAGTAACAGTTCTGCATACAATCCTACTTACTGACTTAAAAAAAAAATACTGGTAAATAGGGATTGATAAAGGAATTGTACCCTTTTCATATGGAAAATGGACTGTCTGAGGACAACAGTAGTGCAAATTTACTGGGAAAAAGTTTTGGAACTTACAGCATATTTTCAGCCAAAAGAGGCTTGCTTAATAAATATTTCAGATTTGCAGACATCTTCATTGTATTGGACAACAGCTGAATTTGACCTTCACTTGGTTTAGGGTGGCATATCATGTTTAGAGTAAGTGCAGTAAAAATCTTCTCTACCACAATGGAAATTTTAATCAGAACTACTGTTGAACTGAGAAAAAAACACTCTGAAACACAACATCTTCTGTCTCACCACTACATTAAGCAGTGAGAACAGGCTCTGAATCCATGTTGGTGGAGTTATTGAAAACAAGGAACACAAAGGAAAACTCTGAACACCAGGACTGCCTACAAATGTTGTGCAACCCCATTTTTGTCTTTTAGTGAGCATATGGTAACCCTTTTAACAATTACTATCTAATTTTGTACATTGAAAACGGTAGATAATGCATAATAAACACACTCTTATGCATGTGCACTTCACATACACGCACTACTACTTTTTAATTTGATGAGCTAGTGATCAACAAATCCTACTAAATATGTTGCAATTGAATTTTAGTCCTAGCTGTTCCCATAAAGATGTGTCTTTGGTGCTGCAAAGTCAGAAAAATCAAGGTTACTGGCTGTCATCTGCGTTTTATCAAAGCTATCAGACCTAGATGCACACACCTTAATTTCCAAATCTGCTAGTGTATGGAAAGCAGCCAAAATGTTGAAAAACTGGATTTTTATTGCATGTCACACCACTTTCGATGGATTGTTGTGACTTTCCATTACAAAAGATATTGTTACAGATATTTCTTTTCCCCTCACTGTGTAAACTAATGTAAATCAAGAGAAGCATTCAGAAGCATTAGCAGGCTGGAATAAAAGATTAAAAAACATGTTACAAGGGGTTCTGCAGGAGTCATCAGTCAGATTGAGCGCTTGCACATTGAACGTGCTAAGTAGACCTCTCCTGTGCTTTGTCCTACAGCTGCTATTAAAGAGAGGTTCAACACATTTTATACAAACGTTAAGTAGACAACAAAAGAAAAATGTTGTTACAAGGTGACTATGCCAGGCACTTTGATGTGGTACACAAGACCTCAGTACAATAGGGGAGTGTGCCTGTGTAGATGAACCTGAAATTCCTATCCTATTTCCCCTGGAAGTATCCCAATGCAGCCTCCCAGTTTGCTCAGCTGCAAAATCAGTAAATGTTTTTACTGGAATAGAAACGAACCAGCTGAAGAGAGAAACTCATTGCTTGGGACTCCCTGTTGCCAGCTCAGTACATCTTCTCTTAAACAAAATTGTTTAGAAAGAATAAAATTTCTCTCTTGGTGTCCCTGCTGGTAGGTGAAATGCTACTAGTTTTGGCAATGCAGCTAAAAAGATGAGGGCAATTACAAAAATCAGAAATATGCAGGAAAGTCTAGGACAGCTACAGTGTCACAAGATGTTATATTCTTTTAATTTGAAACTCGAAACAATTACAGAGGGTAGCCTAGGAAGCTTTGCTATTAATTTTTTAATAATTACTACTCAGTTTTCTAAATTAGCGACAGATGAACCAAAGCAAACATCCTTGGATACATAATTAAGTATTTAACTATGCACGTACAAGACAGAAATTTCCCTCCCTCTACTAAGAAATGTAAGCTGCAGCTCAATCCTTCAACAAATTAATATTTAGAAAGTGCCACACATCTTCCATAGACAGCAGAATAATTCAGCTCCCTCAGCCCCCCCCCAAAAAAAGCATCTCGTGGCAATGCAGCCAGGTTACCATGTACTTTGACACAAGACACCAATTTGGCCAGGAGAGGATGAGATGACAGGTAGTGAAGGAACCTGCTATACCAACTTCATACCCCTAATTTAATAAATCCTACACCCTGGCTCTGGACAAAAGCTAGAAATGGATGATTTATGTGAAATTCAAGCAAAGCAAGTCAAACATAAGGGTTATTTTTATAGACTATTTCATTCTATCCTTCTACGTCTGTACGCAAAGCTTGTATCAGCTACCACACAGATAAAATTATTTTGCTTCATTTATGGTTAACTACATGATAACTTTCTTGCAGTCTGGCACATCAAAACAGCTACACAGATCTCTCACAAGCATCCTTTTGACCTTATTCTGCTAAATTCTTAGAGAAATCTGCATAACCTTAGTGTTAAGCAGCCCCAGACACCAGATTCCTGAGTTTTTGTCTCATCTCTATTCACTCATCTATTCACTCATGTCTATTCTATTCAATGAAAAGCAAAACAAATGCAGAAAAACCAGCAAAAATACTACTTCTGGTCTCATAAAAGTTGGGTAGGCATCTGGCTAGATACAGAAGGCCTAATTATATGAAAATTATCTGAAAAAGAAAACAAACCAACCCAAACCCTTAGTAACCTACATATGAATTAAAGCAGAAAACCAGCTTTAAAGCTGATTCGGCTAGTATGTACGGCAGCATCAGAGGAATAAAAAATAAAAAATCAAATTGCCAACTTTCAAGAAGATTGTCACCATCAACTTGGGGCATGTTGCAGAATGTCCAGCAAATTGGGGTTTGAATTGTAGGTAACAAAGGGAAGCAAGCTCTTGCTTAAACAAGAAGGCTCATCTGTGGGTGAATTAAACTTCATGATGACCACTTTACCTGATATCCTGTGTTCTTATGTATCTATTTGGAGTCTCCCAGAATCATTGATTTAGAGCTAGAAATCTCTATTTGATCTCACAGCAAATTATTATTATTTTTCAATCCAGATTGTAAAATTTCCAGGTGTGTGCACCTGAGTAAAGAATGTGGGTCTACACCCAGTACAGACTATTCAACTGAACAAGAAAAATGTGAGCTATGTTTTGCTTCATTTTGGAGGTGGGACATGAGAATAATGTTGCACTTGGCATTTTATAATGCCATCAGAGGCAATAACTGAGATGTCTTAAGCCCAGAAGAATAAATGGAATTCTATTAGAAATAACTGGGACAATCAATAATCACGGAAAAGAAGGGCAAACAGAGCCTTTGAAGAAGAAAATATAAATTATAATCAATTAACATGTCATTACTAACGAAACACTTTGGAACAAAGGGCCTCAGTTCTGTAACATGAACACAGTTCATCAATTAAAGGCCTCAAAAAACAAAGGAGGTTGTACCAACAGCTATCACCAGCTGAACACAAGGAGAGAAAAGGAAGATAGATGGAGATAATTTTTAGGGGGTTGGGTAGGGATTTTTTTGTTAGTTTTGGTTTTGGTTTTTTTGTTGTGGTTTGTTCATTTTTAACCGTAAGCTCTGCTTTTCAGGCAGCACTGATGCTGAGCATTGAAAGACACAATGCAGTGCCAAGGACTGGCACACACCCTCAGGTCCATCCCGACATGAGCTGTACCACATTTCTGCTCCTCACCTCTCAGAGCAAGGTGTTGACTTGCCACTGCGCAGACTTTGGGTTTCAGCTTCTGAGCCCGTGTTTCTTTCACCTTCATCCTTTGCATTTGTAATTTCTCCTTTGGTAACCACCCTGATTACCTTCCTGATGAAACAGGCAATAAAAGATTTTAAAAGTTGTAAGGTTTTTTCCCAGGAAACAGCAGCCTGACTGCAATATCATGACATGTACATTTTATTAATTTAATCTCTCTGACTTATGGACAACTCTGAATACAAAGGTCAATAGAGCACCAAATCTGGTTATCAAACTGATTCATATGAACAAAAAAAGCATCATATTTGCTATAAGACACAATTATTAAAAAATCCCCCCTACTTGACACGGGCACTTCAAGCTTTGAACAAGAAGTGTCTTTTGTGAAAATTCCACTCTTTTTTTTTTTTTTTTTTTTGCAGTTTATACACGGCAAATTACTTTCTACTAAATACGTGTCTTTTCCCTTAGCAAATTACACTATATGTATTTTCTCTTAAAGATTGATTTGTAATTTCTAGAATTATATTTATCAATTCCCCAAACATGCTATTTCCCAAAAACATAGCATCACCCCCTTACCCTGCAACATGTGGCCTAAAAAGACAGAAATGAAAGCAATGAAATAAAGTTTTGAAAAGTAACAGTATTCTTCACAGACTTACAAACAACAATAGATTGTTAAGTCATCCCATGACACTAAGCGTCAGTAGCAGTTGGCCACAAAATGGCTTTGCTAAAACAAATCCACTCACGAGATATACGAACCTGGAATCTTAGGAAGAAAGGAACAAGGAAAGAGGAGGAATAATGAACTACTTAGAAGAGGAGCCACAAAATATACTAGGAAAAGCAAGCCTAATTCTTGTAGGATTAGATTTCCTTTTATGGGGAGTGTCACCACCAGAAAACATTTCAGACCACAAACCAAAAAAGTCTAAACACCACTAAAATAAACAGACAATTATAAAAAATAATTGTTCCTCATAAGGGAATATGACTAATAGATTTGCACAAAGGATTTAAATTGAAAGAGAATTAGAAAAGTAAACTTCAATGCACTCTTAATGTAGCTACTAATTAGCATGATTTATAGCAACATCTAAGTCCTGTTCTAGTAGACTCCCTAAGCTGGTTCTTTCTTCACCTTAATTTGAGAAGCCAGAGGCATTCTGCTGCTATTTTCCCCAATATTAAAGAGAGATAAATCACTCATGTTAACTTCTGGAGTCACTGGAACAAGTAATTCCGTACTCAGCTCTCCTCGGAAGCAAAAAACAACCTGTAGAAAACTACCTACCCTATAATTAAGACCCATAACAAAATGTGTTTTGTCTTCCAACAGAAACAAAGTTTTCCAACTACCAGTCCATGGAGCTCCTGCCATGTTATGAATGTTCATCTGACTTTTCTTCCCATTCACCCAATAGCCTCAAGTTATGCCCAGACAGCACTCGTGCAGCCCTATAGTGAATGCCTCTGCCCACGTCCCCTGAGAGTAAGTAAGAACCCCTCTAAGGGCACAGACAAAATGGGGTTACACGTGTCACAGACTGCAAGGTGACCAGCAACATACCTGTTTATTCATTGTCACACAGAGAAAGGGGGCACTGCTTGACTGTTGGATTGCATTTGCTATGGAAGCTAAAGGAAAACCTGACTTGTTAGCAGAAACAACCAGTATACATAAAAAAAAGGTCCTCCAAATACTATTTTTTGCATTTGCTTCTTCAGCGAACCTGCCTTTAGGGACACACTGTTAATTCTGAGTATAAACAAGAAAAATCCAGGAGTAAAATTGCCTTTCTTCTGCTACCTTTATAGCTGAAGAGTAATTACTGCTGCAGTTCCTAGGAAACAGCAGTCTAATTATAGTAAGTGTGCTTTTAAACCAAGACTGTTTCTAACCCTGGGAAGTTTGAGGCTGATGTGGAACACTGGAGAAACTCAAAAGAAAATCCATCCAACCATCTGCAGCTGTTACCCGATTTATCAGTTTCCCAAAGAAAAGGTTTTACCCTATCTTTCTAGGTCCACTGAAGATTGATTTATGCCCATTTGCGGAGCAGACTGATACATCTGGCCTTTTTTCTTCATTCTCTCGGGGCTGATCTTTAAATGTTCTTCCTTCATCCTTACTGGAAACTGTGTCTTCAGTGGAGAAGGAAGGAAAAAAAAAAGTTAATGTTTGCACAAAAAATGCAGCATGTGTCAAACAACCTAGAAAAATAGGTTTTTCATTTTTCAATATTACATAAAACCAACAATAGTGTCATGAAAAAAACTGGGGGGTTCTTTAGCTTTTCCTTTTGAAAAAAAGGAAACAAACCTTTAAATAGCTTGAAGTGTTTCTCATTATCATCTCTTGTCTTTAACTACACTTCCAAATTTATCACTGACATCATTTACTAGACAAAGGACCTGAAATATAATTCTGTGGCATACTGTATTTCCTGTGTTAAATGAAAGAATGCTTTTCTAATTAAAATGTTTGTTTAACTAGGAGCAAGGTGTGGGAAAAATGGCTTAAATACATTTTAATATACCTATCAAATACCAAAGTAACAAATCACAAAATACCCAGTTTGACAGGCTGCATCATATCCAAACCCAAAGACCGTTAAAATATTTGCCAGTCTGACAGCTTCCGAAGCACAGCAATATTGGCAAGATCAGCGCTTTGCCAAGCAGTGTATTTGCAGCAGGCATTTTTCCAATGACAGTAAACTAGTCCCTCTCCCTACAAAATAACCATGCCCATCACCTTCCTACTGAAACTGATAAATGCTACATCTGAAAACAGACTACCTCAGTAACAGCGTCTGTGTGCAGAGTAATGTAGTTAAGTGAAGACAGAAGTATCAGCATTCAGGCAAAACTCCTGTTTCTTAAACCAGTGACCCTGTGGTACCATGCAAGGTACCACCAGCAGCTTGCAGACATGGTACATTTGCTGTGCAGGGTCAAGACAGCTAAACTGTTCAGTACCTAAAAGTGCAGGTGCAATTTACTGGAGGCAAAAGGTAAGTCAAGAGAGAACTGAGAAGTACCAAGTAGTCTGGAGGATGCCCACGCTCCAGCACACAGCACAGGAGTTAGCATTTACCTTTCTTATTCAGAGTTGAAGAAGAAAAATGGAATACTTTTTACATACCACCATCACAAATAAGAGAGCTACAGTAAAAAAATGGCTGGTTTTAGATCTCTGCCTACAAACAAACTTTCTGGCAGAAACTGAGAATGAATTTTTAGAGCCTTAGCTGCTGGCTTTGCAGGTGAATAATACTGTCCACCGGTCTGGACAGTGATATATTTTAAATAGCTCTTTATACAGAAATATTTCTTCACCTTACCTTTCATATATATTAGTCATTCACAAATCACTGCATAGTAATACCCAAATATGAAATCAAGATTAAAATGCTGATTATACTTACATCTTGAACAGTGGGGAATAAAATACAAGTCAAATGCTCTGGAAACAAGATTTGAATGTATTAAGCAAGAACCTATCTGTCTTTTGTGGTCCCTACCTGGGAATTTACGTAAGATAGACTGTCTGACAACATCGGTTCCAAGAAGATTTGATTGTTTGAAGCGCTTTGCTCTCTCTTCGAAAAACCATTCTCCTGTGACTATCCGTAGCTGTCTATATGGGGGGAAAGAAAAAAGTCAGAGATATATGTTCATTAACAAACTTGACCAACCAAAACTACTGCTTAAACCCTTAGGTTATCATCCAACCATCACGCTCACAAACTCTGGACAACATTTGCACAGTTCAAAATAAAAAGTGAAAACATAGATTGCAAAGCTTGGGACAGCAGGGCATGTAGCAGAAAAATATCATCTTGCTTTATGAATGAAAAGCAATTTTCAGTACACAAAAATTCACTTAGCAAAAAACTGCCAGATTTCTGTAGAGAAGACGTAATATACCACCTCCCTAGTCCTGTGGATAGTGAACTACTCAACCTCACAGTTTTCAGTATCTCTCAAAATCTGCAAGAAATGTAGAAACAACAGTGGATGGAGGGAGACCCCCACACACACTCCCCAACCCACCCCCCAGCTCCTGCCAGCCAAGTCAGCAGTTCATGGACTTACACATATATATATGTCCTATATATAGGTTGCTGCAGGCCTATATATATTTTTCATCTCCAAGTTTCATATGCTGCCACTATACGTAGTTTCTTCACATGATAGTGCTGTTATGAATTAGCTATGTGTCAGAGGTACAGAGCAATGAATTTTTGTCTTTGTACTGTTCTGGATAATGCTGCTTGTTTTGGTTTCAGTTCTCTTACATGACGCAACCAGCATTGCTGTTTTCCATAGGCATATTTTTATGCTGATCATTAGTCTTTTCCCGAATTGGTTTCATTATGGTCAAGCATCACCATCTCTACTGCCTCACTAAATACAGTTGGTGGCAAAAAGCTACTAATCATGAATACTCAAATAAAAAGCAAATAAACAAACTAAAAAGAATATAAAAAATTTAAAACTGATCTAGCGCCAGACATGTTCCTGCTTACTGTTCAATAAGGAAACTTATTTTCAAATCTATACCAAAAAAGAAATCATCTAGTCTCTTGGGCGTTAAAATTACTACAGATGGATTTAGAGCACTGATCAATATCTTCACTATTAAATTACTTTTGAGTCATGCCTGAATGGAGAGTCTTACTTGAGAAAATACTGAAAATCACAGAATAGGATCCTGCCATTGGTAAAAAGACCCTAACATCACCAGTTCTTCCTAACCTACTAATGAATCGTGCACCTCTGCATGAGTCATTAAAAAAAAAAATAATATCAAAATCCCAAACATGCCCACAAGCATAGAAATAGAAGATTATTGCCTTATCATGTTGTTGCAGACTACTACTGACAAAACCCTCTATAATTCATCACCACAAAACATCATTATGCAAGGCCTTAAACAAAATCTCTACGTTTCTGCTCAGAATTTTAAAATTACTTTCGTTAGACACAAACCCTGGAAAGGATTC
Source organism: Microhierax caerulescens (assembly GCA_035590215.1). Classification (NCBI taxonomy): domain Eukaryota; kingdom Metazoa; phylum Chordata; class Aves; order Falconiformes; family Falconidae; genus Microhierax; species Microhierax caerulescens. Next base: position 82,927,703 of record JAVJGJ010000014.1, read on the forward strand.
ACTGCATTAGAATCTATGCACAGTCCGGCTAGTACGAAAAACATTTTTTCTCTGAATGTGTATTTTCACAATTCATTTACAGCAGGTACTTCGCTGTGCAGTTAATTTCATACCAAGATTTACAGCAAGTTTAATGTTTTCTATCAAACCATAAACCTTTCAGGCCTTTGACTACGCCATCATATTCCACTGCAATATAAATTATGTATCACATTGCAGCATGAACTACATGGTTCATTCATTTTTTTTCCCCCACAGCTACTCCCATGTTTGACCATAAAACTCCACAAGCGCCATTTTCCTCTTGGATGGAGATTTTACTCATCTCCAGTATCTTACCAGTAATGTTTCACTTGATCAAGGCCAGATGGGGTACTCCCCACATCACTACCCAGGCAAGTGCCTTCACCCTCCTCCATGCACAGGACAACCTGAAGGAGATGACGTGACCTACCCCAGGGTTCCAGCAGCTGGGGGGGGGGGGGGGGTTGGCGGGGCACACAAAGCTACAGGCTCTTACAAGCAAAAACTTGCAATTATTTCCACACCTGACCCCAACTTGTGCCACCTGCCTGGGCTGCTGTGCTTCACAGAGGGGCAGCGCAGCCCTCTGTGACAGGGTCCCCACAGAGCCATCTCCTACTTTTCCTAGCCAGATGTGAACAGCGATGAGGGAATAAAAACCTGTCTGGTGCCGTCTGATTCACTAGTGCCCAGAGGACCTCAGCCTGGGCAGACCAGTGGCTGAGACCAGTGTGTCTGCTTGTTTTACCATATAGTAGTCTTATAGTCTGATGTGGAGATTCAGCCCTGCAGGAGCAAGACCAAGGGCTCGAGGAGGGGCAGGGGACCTGTAGTGATCAAAGGAGCTGCAGCTAAGGGACGGATGGTTGGGGCAGCTGTGGGAAGAAGCCAGGAAGGAAGAGGATGGAGGGCTGCTGGGCTGTGCGAGGAAGGATCAGCGGCAGTGCTGCTGGTGGAGGGAGGAGGTCCTCCCCCAGCATCCTTCCCTGGGAGAGAACCTTCCTCTGCTCCTCCACTCCACTGTGGTACAATATAGGTCACCTGCAAGCTTAGAGCTCACCATCACTCTCCCTCTCTCCATCCCTACTCCATCCCATGCCATTTGAACAACCTCTCCTACTCCTCCCCTCTGGGACCAAAGCAGCCTGCAAGATGGGAAGGAAAGTCTGGCACCAGGCTGGGAGTGAGGAAGGATTACTGTGCAGAAGGACTCTCTCCTGCTCTTGTCATCTCCTTGTAATAGTAACTGCTAGCCCCATACTCATCTTCCTCGCAGCTGCATAAAGCTGTGCAGGGGAAGAGGTAGGTTAGTCTGTTTGGGCAACAACAGCTGATCCCTGTATGTTCTGGCAATGGATAAATAAGCAACCTACTTCTCTTAATAATCTCTCTCTGCAGGCTGTAACCTGTCACCATTAAATACCCCCTAATTACGTAGCTGGTGCCCTCTTGCTTGGCCAGGGAAGTTCAGGGTCATTGCTGTGTGCTCTGGCAAACACAAACTGGACCCCCAAAGAAAGGGGAGGATGCAAACAAACCCTTTTGCAGGCACAAATGGGCAAGGGAGCATGACAGCCACTACACTGATGGATCTGAACAGTGTGCTGCTTCAGCTAATGATGGTAAACTGAATTGCCTATCTCCATCATCAGGCTGACCTTATTAAGCATTAATAAGATCCACATTTTAAAGCGAGGTGCCAACTCCTTGGCAGGCTACTTTGAGGAGGCCCACACCCATTCTGCTCTGATTTCACCAAAAGAACCAGGTAAAGCACAGACAACTCCCTCAAGTGAGGCATGAAACACAGCAAATAAAGGGAGTATGGCCTTGTCTTAGTCAAATGTTTCACTTCTCTAGCCAACCGTGTTACCCACAGCAAAAGGGAAAAAGCCAACAGCCATCAATAGCCACCCATTGCGAGCATCACATGAAAGAAATCTAGAGGCCTCAGCCTTCACTTCAGACCTTCATCCTTACTATCACCAATGTTACTGTCAATGTTGGGATCCTTCAGCTGGCAGTCCTCTTTAGCAAAAAAATCCTTACCCAATAGATCACCTCCACAAAAATATCATATTCTAAAGAAGTTAGGGAAAACTACTAAGCTTTGCAGCTTCGATTTTCTAGGGCGCTAATATTGGATGTTTTTTCACCTGTACTGAACAATTCACAGAAAGACTAATGTTCACGTTACCTTAATCATTCATACATGTCAGGAGTACCTATTAAAATAATTTTTGTTCTACACAGAAATAGAAATGAATTCAGATTAAATGATTGCCTAAGTCTCTGACTTGAAGTTTGAATTTCTTAATTGCATTTGACATTCTGAATCAAAAATTGAAGAGCGAGACCTAAACAGTCTTATAACAATTTTATTTTCATGCATTTATAATTATGACAAGGAGAGACTATCTTTCCTACTGATATAGTACATCTTTCTTCTATTTCTGAAACAGGACTTAAATGAACTCTTCCCATCTAAATAATTGTTTTAGTGGCAAAAGAAACAAGGGCATTTACTCAACAGTACATCAAATCAGTGCTTTCAGTCTGAGTTTTGCTGGTTTTACAATGGGTCCAAGGTCTATACTGACTAAAAATCACGGTATGTGCATGCATTTTCTTTACTTTCTTTTCTCAGTTAGCACATAGCTTACACAAAGTAAAAAATATGTATATGTTCTACCAAAAGAGTGTTTAGATTGGCCTTCTAAGCTGTGCAACAGATGGTGAAGTCAGTAGCTTTAGAAAGAAGGAAAACTGTTATGAATCGTAATAGCAGCAATTTTTGCATGATTGCTCTTTCCTATACTCAAAATGGCTAGGAAAATTGTAAAGAAAAATCACATGCAAGTAGCTAGGTTTAGTACCAAATACTTTAGGTATCTGCTAAGCTCCTCATACATTAATTACTGATCCACCTACTCACGTCTTCATGTGAGAGGGAGTACGTTATGGTTCCGTGCTCCTTCTCCCTCTATGATCTCCTGCTAAATGGATTAACCTCACTAATATGCTGTTTAGTTTACAAATGGAACATAACCTGGGGCCTATCCCTGCCAAAAACTCAGCCTGTTATTTTTCACTCTCATTTTTGCAAGACATTTCACAATTAAATGCCCAACTATAAAAATTCCATTTAAGATGGAAAATCCCAAGTTTTACTTTCAACCATTTCTTTGGGGGAAAAAACCCAGATTGGTAAAACAGTTTCACTATCCATTTGGTCATCCAGCCTAACCCACATCCACAGCGGAGGAAAGAGATTTAGCCTAGTTTCCTTTCCCTCTCCTATTCCTCAAGTTACCTTACTTCCACCTTGGGAGAAAAATCTGGAAAAAATGCCAAGACCAAAGGCTGAATAACATGCAGTCTATACATGAACATACCAAAACATACACACTCATCTTTGTATGTATTCAATTCCATACAGTATTTCTGTAACATAAATTAATTCCAGAGAATTTTTATTACATTATGAGGCTATTAAACAGAAAATTTTGGCCCTGTTAAAAGAAGGCAAACTTGCTTAGAAGTTTCTAAAATAAATAAATAATAATAAAAAAGAAATCTGAAAAGCATTCACATACTAAAGCATTTGAAATGCCCTTATTTTTAGGCTCCTAATGGGAATAAATGTTACTAAGGTACTGATGAATTTTCATGACACTTCAAGACAACACAATTATTTCAAAGATGAACAGAAATTTCTCATTACTGTTTTGTTCTGCTGTAATAACTTGGGCCACTGAGGCATTTTATCTTGCTGAAGAACTCAGTCAAAATAAAGGCATTGTTTGCAGATATCTAGACACATTCATAATAAGAAACGCAGACATCACCAAGATGCAAAATCAGCTTGTCACCAGGCTGCTTGAAGAACTTGATTTCCCTCAACCTATTGATCATGTTAGATACAAAATTTTAAGCACATTTTAAGAAGATGCAGGGGAAAAAGGTGACCATAATGGAAAATTTTTATTTTAGCAGCTATGTTTGAAAGTTCCTGATGTCATCAGTTCCTTCTATGCAGGGAATGGAGCAGAAAGCTTCCCTTTCATCAAGTGCATTGCTAGATTTACTTCATCAAATACTACAACAATATGACCGTTAAACAGTTGCATAAAAACTGTCCCGGTCTGCCCTCTGTAACTGCAGAACTAAGAATTTGGCAGAAGACTTAGCCCTAACCCTTCTTTACCTTTAAATGCTTTATATTGCAACTTTGTATTCTAGCTGGTAGTAACTCCCATGAGGGAAAAAAAAAAAAATCTAGTAATTTTCTCTTTAGGGACATTCAAGGGCAGTATCATTTTCCAGTAACTGTAAATTGTAAGACGGTTTATATGTAAACCTCTGTTATACTTAAAAATACTGTTGAACATCTTTTACTATTGACATTTAGACGTCTTTCCTCAGATTTGCTAATTCTCTTTTTGAAAGTGTTTTAGAATACAATTAATATTTTGTGATGAGCTTCCCCATCACCAGAAGCAAGTCTTTGGAGAAACGGCAGATGAAATGGTTTAAAGATTATTTTGGAGGCAAGAAGTCAGAGTCACTTGTTGCCAGATGATGTTCTGGTTGACAGATGAACAGACAGATTGTATTATTAAATAAACTGACACCTCACCCCTACAGCTACGATCATGCTACCATGTGATTTTTTAAAAATTTAAAAATTTATTCAGAAAACAATATCCTTAACAAATCCTTTTACCATATCCTTAACAAAGGATATGTATTTCCTTTTACTGACACAAGAAGTTCTTTGTTTCAGCAACCAGTTTGGGTTATCTGTGTAATTCTAGGAGCTCCTGCAGTAATTTCTGTAATACTTGTCAACTTTGCTTTGAACATACTCAACACCCGGTATCAGACCCTCTTCGCTGACACCAGACGTAATGCAATAGGCTTTCCAACAGTTCTGAAAAACTTGCTTCTGAACATATTCCTGCAGGTATAACTGATGGCTATATAACAGGACTTGTACAGGTTACTATCACCATCTCCTCCAGTGGCACTTAATAGGCATTTCTGAGGACAATTTTGGGAGACAGACAAGAAGTAGCGTATCACCAAGACCAGACAAAAACTGGTATAGCACCAAAACTGGAAAGAGTTCATAAGGCCACTTAAGGGTCTTACAGTATGTATGACAACATGCATATAATTATAATAGCATAACCTGGCTCTGAAAATGGAACAGCATAGCAGGTGCCAGAGTCTATACAGATATGGACATTAACCTAGCCTCACCCAGAGAGGTTCAGGTTGCTAAAAGAAAAGGAGAAAGGGAAAAAAAAAAAAGTGGTTTTTTTTAACACTTTTTTCAAAGCCACTAGTGTGATGAAACAATCCAATTTGACAGACACAAACACTGTATGCAGATCAATGCTACAGAGCTAAAAGTTTTTTCCCCTTCTCTTGCCTTTTGTTTGCTACAGTATAACTATTAACTCTGGATTCCTATTTTCTTTTCCTTGCCTACTGCCTTTTAATCTTGCCAAAGGGCCTATTTGCATTAACTTAATCAGCTCCTCCTTCAAATGTAATTCAAAAAGCCTAAAAATCCTGATTTTCCCTGCATTTCTCACTTGAGAGAGAGGAAAGCAGAACTGAATGAATTTAAATTAGAACTATGCACAGTGATTTCATAGAAATACTCAAACTTCTATCTCTAGGCTGCCCACACAGAAGATATTATCTCTGTGTACTCCCAGCAGCATAAAAGGCATTTTACAGATCATTAACTGTCACTACAGTCCTGCAAAAACACTGCATAGGAACAAAAAGGAAGAGAGATATTTTTCATTTAATATAGATTCCCAACATCTACAGAACTTCAGCACTTGCAAAGTCTAGCACTTTGCAAGCAAATTACACCACAGTTTGTCATAACAAAGGCAGGGTTCAACCAGAATTAATTTCCAAGATGACTGCTAAGACCACTTCTTGGTGTACAGAATTGCAGCACAATCACAAGTAGATGTGGCGTAAGTTTTGAGAAGTTACATCACTTCATCCATCTTTTAGCCCCAAAACAAGATATCTTTACTCATATCATTTCTGGGAGAGGTTTATCCAACCTGTCTGCATCCTTTCCAAGTTATATCAATATTCATAACATGTAACCAAAATCCTTTCACTGCAATTTAAGTATCACTTTACTTTTCTTATCCAAAGTGAGTTCGTAGAACAGCCTGTATGCTTCCTCAATGCAGCTACCTTTTGTGGATTTCAAACTCAGTTATTTTCAGCCTTCTCTTGCCTAGGCCAAACACTTTGATACCAGAAAAATGCCAAAGAAAAAATCCTCTAGACATCATTTTGTAAGTTTAGAAGGCAGGCATTCTTTACTGCAGCAATCTCAAATCACACGCACCTACCTGACCAGCATTCCTCAATTTATTACAGAAAAACATATATTCATCATACTTCCCCAAAATCTAATATGTATAGTAATTATTTCCCTGAAATTATTTACATATGTATAAGGCACTTCTGTATGCACGCTTGGTTCCTGGGGGTCTTTTGAGACCCCTGGTGGTCAACAAGTTGGTGAACTTCAGCGGAACTTTCTTGGGGAACATGTGCACTACTTGTTCTTATA
>JAVJGJ010000014.1:82934429-82953464 GCA_035590215.1 Microhierax caerulescens
CTCGGAAAGCTTGTTACATCTTAGTGAGCTTATTCAATAGGTCGAGTTAATCACTGGTTTTCTTTCAGCCTCTGTTAGTGATTCTTTATATCTTAACTACAACAACTTCTGACTCCTTCCATTACTCTGGACATACGGTGTGCTAGGCTTGTGATCCTTATTTTCTGCTGAACTTTCTCCAACTGGCCAACATGAAGTGTGCTGCACAAAACTGGGTAGGTACTCCACATAAAACAGTATTGCATCATGTATTTTACAGGCTATACTTCTGCTTGCACATCCCTGTGTGAAGCTGGAATTTTCTACTATGGAAAATACTGTTGAATCATGTTCAGCTTTTCATTCAGTACAATACTCAGATCCTTTCCTAAGGAACAGCTGCATATGTTCTTTTTTTCCTCATTCTATGTTTCTGCAGCTGCATTTTTGCCCAAATGTAGTACTTCCACATACCCGTAGGAAGCCACCATATGCTCTTCCTTCAAACCACTTCTCTAAATTGTAAGCATCCCTATGAATTCTAATCCTGTCCTTCAGCATGCCTACAGTATCTCTCAGCTTTGCGTCACCTGCAGGTGTAACTGGCAAACTCATCTGCTGTATCAAAAACAATGAAAAGCCAGAAAATGTTCTGCACTATACCACTGCCTGCATTTTTTTTCTTTGTTGTTGTTTTTTGGTTGGTTGGTTGGCTTGGGTTTTTGGTTGTTGGGGTTTTTTTTTTGACAACAAAATGTCCATAACTACTCTGAGAATGGAGCTTTATAATTTTCCAGGCAGGTCTGCAATCACACTGACAGAACTTATTCCAGGGCATAGCTCCCCTTGTTTATCAGCATATGAGAATGGCACAAAAGAAAGTATGAAAAGTCAAGTTATAAGATATCAACAGATCCTCCTCTATTCACAAGGTCTGTCACCCTATCAAAGGAAGAAATTAAATTGATTTTGACATTATTTGTTCTCAAGCCAGCTCTTAATCATTGTCTTGTCATCTTCTCCTGGCTTTCAAACAGCACAGCAATCATTTGTTTCAGTATTTTTAGAGAAATTAAAGGTAACTTGACAGGATCAACAAATCCCTCATTCTTCCTTTCTTCATTTTTAAAGTGTAGTATTGCGTTTGCTGTTCTCCATTCGGTCATCTCACTTGCACCCCATCGTTTCTGAAAGGCACAGCACTGAGATCATCTCAGGAACCAGCTGAAGTAAATGATAAGGAGCAGAGCCAGGCCTCTCCCAATTTAAAACCATTACACAAAATCAAGAACTTTTACATGTTTCATCTTAAGAGGTGAGACATAGTCCTCTGGATGTGGCCCACTGGCTGCAGAGAAGGTTAAGGTATCTAGCACAAAACAGATGTTAACCTTCCAAAGCTAAATTAGAAGACACAAACCCTAAAGGCCATGTCCGTCTGTATTAATTTTCCACTTTCTAGGTAGCCAAAGCCTGATTTAGCTAGAAATTTGGGTTCACTCTCTGATACAATTTACAAAAAATCTTATCTTCCTGATCTCATTGGTCTCATGAGGATCTGTAAAAAGAGTCCCTCTGAAATTACTCTGATTTTTCCCCCCTTTAACATGATTATTTTATCATGTCTTTTTCTTATACCACCCAGATACATAACCAAGTTGTGTTCCACAATAACATTTCCCCTTTCCTTCATAGTTACCTTACTAAGTCAAGCTGCAAAATCCCATATTACCATACTAATCAAGTGAATAATTCTTCCAAGCACACATCAAGTAAATATCTTTCTGTTTATTCCCTTGATATCCTGTGTTAGAATACTGACTCTGCTTTTCAGCACCGTGATCTGCTACCCTCCTCCTCCTCCATTCCCCATGCTCCATATTCCAACTGAGAGAAATGTGCTAATCGCCTTTTGTTTTACCTCCCACCATAGCACAATTTACTTTAGAACGCTCACTAACAGACATTATAAATACAGCCCTCTCTCTTCATGCAGAGATATTCACTTACTATAAACACAGGGGAAAAAAAGGATAGAAACATGGACTGAAGTGCTCGGACTCAGTTTTTACATCTCTCTCCTTACAAATCCACCTATCACATCAATCAGAACATACAGACCTCACTTGTTCTTAATTCTGTTTTGTTAATTTTGAAATATTTGATTCTTACATTTATATTTCAGAATGCTAATAGACCTGTCCCTGCTTGTAACTGATTTTCTATCATTTTCAGAGTACTTCCCACCAACAGCTTAGTATCTGCGATGCTTGCAGCTTTCTTCATGAAGCAAGCTAGTTGAAACTGGCTTGGAACTGGGAAAGAAGATACTGCAAGACCGTGCAGCAAATAAAACCACCAGATAAGCCTCTTCCCTTGTGTACTTGCTATGCATATGCTTTTGTGCTAAGGAGATGTAAACCAGTAGCATCAGCACAAAATTATTTACATCACAGTAATCTCTAAACATAATTATGAAAGCTGCAAAACTTACGCAATCTTGGCACACACCGAGCACTTCCACTGCCCATCAGTTCCTACAACACGACACTTATCGCAAACTCGAAGTTTGCAGGTTTGGCACAGGTCTCCTCTATCAAAGATTAAGCCCAAGTTTTTCTGACAGCGAACGCAGACCCTGCTGTTGTCCTGTTGACAATGACGGTTTCCACCTTTCCTCCTCATTTCCAGAAGCTCATTTTTCAATTTCCTAGAAGTAAGAAAATAAAATATTTTAATTTGGAGATACATCTCAGTGATTTGTAAGAACTTTTTAACAAGTGAGATTTAGCGCTAAAAAATGCAAGACACAAATAAGTACAATTATAATTTTTTTTAATATTTGCTGTATTTTCTGACACACATAGGACAAAGAAGAATAAACCTATCCCCCATCCCTCAGACATGCAGTCAAGAAAATCCTTTGGTAGATCACTATAAGTAACTGCAGACAGTTGAGCAGTTCTGCACAACTGGTAAACCATCTTTGCTTGTCCCTCATCAATAATTCAAGTCATGCTGAGCCCAGGTTGACAGCAGCTTAAAACTGGGACTATCCTGTACATCCACAGAAGGAAAAGAAGAAAATCGTTCCTGTAATTGGTGTGCATTTCATACCCTGCCAATGTAGAGTTAGCTAGGAACACATATGTAATTTTGCACTGGCTATTCAAAGCCTAAAAAATCCCAAACCAAAACATCTAAATAGATAGTGGTGTCATGGTGTGATGTTACAAAAGGAGAATGTCAGTATAAATAATGTGACTTATGGATTACTAGTTCTGCAACTGACTCTGCAGGATAAAAATATTTGCATTTACAACCAGATTTTGAAGGCTGCAATTTCAATAGTGCATGGGTTGTGTCGTTCATGAGAAAATAACCATGAGAGGTAACTACTGTATTTTCAACAGCAAAAAAAAAAGGAATTTTAAGAGAAAGAGTCAGGAAGGATGACAGGAGAGGCAGTTTTCTATGCCCATCTGACTCCCCTGACTTTCCTGACTCCCTGCTAATCCCTGCTATTTTAAACACCTCCGTCCTTTCAAACCCCTCCTGCACTCCGCCCTACCCCAGAATACCTCCTCCTCAGGGCCCCAGCTCAGCAGCTGCTCAGTTCTCTCAATTTTACATGCCCAAGTGTTGCTGTGTCCCCGCCATTACCTCACCCTTCTTTACGCTCTCTTTCATGCACTGCCATCAGCCAAGAGACTCCTGAGTCCCTCTACCATGAAGCACTCGTAACTCACTGAAATCACAATTTCTGTAAACACATATATGATTTAAGGGGGGTTTAAAATAAAACCAAAAAACCAACAAACAAACAAACAACAAACTGGCTACTGGCTTCACCTACAGATCAGTCAAAAGATGTCAAAAGAAAACCACTGGGAAGATAAAACCAATAAAAGATAATAGGTTGCAGCCCAGTGAAGAAGACTGGGAACATTGCTTAAGCCACCAGGGACTAAGCTCTGACAGAATTAGGTTGTTTGTGGATACGCTGCCTCACTAAAAGGGCAGCGTTTTGCTTCCCACTGGGATGCCAGGAACAGCAGCTGCTCTGCAACCACCTGGCCTGCAGATGCTCAACCTCTGACAGCTTTTGAAAAAGGGTCTGTCCAATCCCTCCAGGCAGTCACTACAAACCCTGTCAAGCGTTTTCCTCTGCTGGCCTCTGTCCAAAAGTCGATTTCTTGATTCTGCTTTGCACCCTTCTCCCACGTTCACTCCAAACAGCCTTGCTCTCATGCCATAGCTTTCAAAAGTCCATCCAGGCTTCACAGCTTTTCTTGGCACTTTGCTAACTGGTCTGACAGTTTATCAATTGCATCTTCCACCTGCCTACCTCCTGCAGAGATACACACGCTTAGTTACAGGTATATATCCATTTTCTTCTGTCAATCAGCTAGTTCCAAATGCAGGCGAGTGACCTACACTACAGAAACTACCAAGTGCACTGCGATATTGCCATTGGGCACAGGGAAGGCAGAGGGTCACCAGTTTTGCTGCCCCCTCTTTGGATCTACCTCCTAAACCAGCCTGCCTTCAAACAGCAAAAGTCAATTAATCTGCTGCTTCTAGATTGAGAGCTAAGGCAAAAAAAATAACAAAACAACAAACCAACACCCTGCTACCAGACCACCCTCGACTGTGGTATTTTAAGAGACCCAGCACCTATCCATTTGAGTAACAAATATACCTTTCAACGTTTGTGAAGACATCTAATTACCCCTGAGGTTATGCTCACTTACATTTCACTAAATATCAAACAACATTCGCAAAACGCTTGATGATTTACTGTCTCCCCTCTCAGCAGTGTGAATTTGTCAAAGTACAGAGACCTTTTATTTTACCAGAGCCACTTTTAGTACCAACTGATCTTAGGGAAATTTAAGATTGGATCGTGTTTTCACACATCCAGGTTCACCCCCGAGCACTCCCTGTCACAGCTGAATGTCCTTCTTCATCAGGAATTCTTAATCTGGCCAATACTTAGTGTTTCTGTCCCTCCCATCTACTTCTTGTCTTCCTGAAGATGCTAAAGTCATCCACTTGCCTCTGTGCTCGGTCCACGCAATGAACAGGGCTCAGAGCTGCAATGGGGGACACTGCTGTGACTTTCAAGCATGGAAAATGTGGATCCATGGAAAAGAAGAGAAAGGGCAGATCCAGTCTGCACCTGCCATCACCACCTTCAGCTGCATGCAGCAATTTCTGTTCTACCTTCTCCCTCTGAACTGACAGCAGAAAAGGACACGCTGCACAACTGGAGTTCTGGGACTGCTCCTTGCTTCCATGTGGCCTCTTTGGCACCTCAGTCGCTCCGCTCTTCCTACTCACTTCTCATAGGTCAGCTCAAACAGTTGGTCTAAGTTACTGATACAGAGGTGACAGCTGTGGTTTACGTCTACGCACAACAAGCAAGCACTAACGGATTCAGCTATACTCAGCTTCCCCCCACAAAACTATCTCTGCATCTGTATTGGGTTTACATAGCAAGGCTTTGGCAGTTGGGGGTCTTCAGGGGTGGCCTCTGTGAGATGAAATTGGGGCTGTGCCTCTTCAGGCAGAGCTGGTTCCAGCTACCTCCAAAACAGACCCACCACTGGCCAAAGCTGAGCCCATCACCAATACTGGTGGCACTTCTGTCATCACACATTTAAGAAAAGGGGGGAAATGCTGCACAGCAGCTGAGACAGAGGAGTGAGGAAAATGTGAAATAGCCCTGCAGACACTAAGTCAGTGAAGAAGGAGCGAGAGGAGGTGCTCCAGCTGCCAGAGCAGAGATTCCCCTATAGCTTGCAGAGATCATAGTGAAGTCAGTTGTCTCCCTGCAGCCCATAAGGGACCATGCTGGAGCAGATACCCACCCTGCAGCCCACAGAGGACCCCATGCTGGAGCAGGTGAGCATGCCCTGAAGGAAGCTGCAGTCTGTGGAGAGCTCCTGCTGGAGCAGGCTCCTGGCAAGAACTGCATCCCACGGGGGACCCACACAGAGGCAGCCTTCCTGAAGGACTATACCCTCGTGGAAAGGGCCAATGTTGAAACAGGGTTTCAAGTGTGAGGAGGAAGGAGCAGCAGAGAACAAGCATTATGAATCGACCTTCATTCCCCATTCCCCTGCACCGCTTGGAATGATGACTTTCAGGGAACTGAGATAAAATAAATAAACCCACAGCTTCTCCACTCATTTAATCAAGCAAATAAACCAGAAAATTTAAAACAGCAAGCAAACAATATACAGACAGATATACTGGATATGAGCTTTCTTTTGGGATTCCCTATACTATTTGTTGAATTGAACCACTGATTGACTGTAACAAATATGTTCTGATCTTAAGAAAATAAAAGATGAAATGTCTCAAGGGCCAGGAAGAGGAGGAGGAGGTGGATGAGTCATCTGAAAAAAAAATAAATCTATCATCGTAACGGCCTCCAAACAAGCACAGCCTATCTGCACTAGTTATGCAATATTGAGAAGGGATAACAAGTACGGCATGTAGCCACTACTCTTTATCCCCCAAGACAGGAACCAGCTGCACTATAAACATCCAATTTCCTTTTGTCATTCTAAGATTTGAAATCTCCTTAATTTTAAAGGAATGTAATTAATGCAGTTAGATATAGTTAATCTCAAATATTAAACGAGAATTAATCTTTATCAATCCTCTCCTAGTAATATGAAAATAAACTCAGCAGAAGCCAAATTAATATGCTGCTGAAGAAAAAGGATCTTATCATACACTGAAGTTTCTAAACTATTTATTACAACAGCTGTTTGGTAGAAGATAGCTATTAAAAAGAAATTTGTGACTGCCAAGGATAGAAGAATATTTAACCATTCCTCTAACTGTAAATTTATATTAAGATCCCTCTACTGTCTCTGAAAATGTTACGTGCATTGGAGGAGAGCTCCATTCTAACTAGTATTTCAGGTAACACTGAATGACTTAAGTCTAATCCTTTCCAAATGGGGTCTAAAAAGCCCACATAAAATATCCAAGCAGGGAAAAAAAAAGGATAGCCAACACCAAATTTGAGAAATTACTCAGATCCTAGACTAAGTCCATCTAACAAATAAATACAAATATGTGATGCCTTGAAAAGATGTGGGGAAAAAAATGAAAAAAATGCAGGCAGCAAGGGCCACAATTCTACAAAACACAAACTGAGGAGCAGCAAGCAGTCATGGCTCTTGGCACAGTTGCCCACCAGCTGCAAGAGGCACAAAAGAGGCCCTAAAACAGTCTGATTCTTCCCAGCTGACACTCAAAGTTATGAGGCAGGAAAAGGCGCTCGTTCCCTCACAAATGCAGCCTCCAGAGATGGAATATTCCCAAACCCTGATAATCCTGCAAACAGAAAGAAGCAATGACAAATCTTAACAGATCTATTTTTTTCTTAATAGCATGTTTTATCCTAGAAAACATTTATTCCCCAAATACAGAAAAGTAGAATAGTTACACTGCTGCAAGAGGCAAGACGCTCGCTGCCCAAGCCATTCACCTGAACAAATGCTATCTTCCGAGGCACTAGAGATATAGAATGCCTCTAACTGTAAGCATGATCCATTTTCAGTCAGGTAACTTTTCATTTTTTTTAATTACCAAACTGATTTTCTTCTTCTTTTTTCATTTCACTAGGATTTTGGAAAGCTTTTTATTCTGAAATTTTTTTCTACCTCATCTCCTCTCTCTTGTTTGAAAAACCACTGTGAAATGCAATGGCACACATGATTCCTCAGTTTGATTTTCAAATTTCTCCTGCACCTTCTTTCTTCCCATTTCAAAAACCTTTTTCGTCTTAGAATGTAAAGCAGCAGCATCCAAGTATTCTTAATTTCATTTTGACATTCTAAATTTCCAGAGTTGAGTCATAAAAAAATACAGTAAAAAAAAAAAAATCAAAACCCTGTCTTTAACCAACTATAGTTAAAGACTTCAGCCAGTAAAAAGCTTAAATATATGATATTGCTTCAGTCTTGCACATGTTGTTTAACAAAGCTCCATTTCCTACACAGATAAGTTGACACATCCTCCTTCTGAAGATGTGCAACTGTTAACTTAGATACTAGAGAATTTTTCTGTGCAGGAACTGGTATCAACATACTTCTGGAAGCTGAAGGAGAATGGAAACTCCTCCCCAGACTGATTCCCAATACCTCCTCCAAACTGAGCCAGATTCCCTCCACTGTCTGGCACAGTACGTGGAAAGTAACAGTAAATATTGACAATTCACGAAGAGATGGGCTATTACAAATTTCTATCGAGCTCTCCTTGCATTGTAAAATTTAGTCATTTGAGTAGCTGCAGTATTTTTCAGGTTCTTATTTTATAAGCACAGATACTTACATTTTGCTTATGTAACAGATCTGTATAATGAAAACTGTCTTAAGAATATTTGAGTAGGGAGGTATATCGTGACAACAAAAGGATACAGGGAAAGGCAAAGAATGAATTTGCAAAGGAAAAGAGAACAGACATAATGAATGGCAGAACAGAGCCCAGCGAACAGAAGGATAGAAGGCAAGGGAACTTAAGTTATATTGGAATATTACAATGACAAACTTCCACAGGCAGACCTTCTTCTGAGTAACTCCCTTTTCCTCTCATCTAAATCTGTTACTAAGATTTAGAAACAAAAATAAAATGCATATTGCTTGTTAGCTTCTTACTAGTCTTTGATAGATCAAATTGTATGTACCCAGGGTATGAGAATTAGTCACCATCAGAAATTCTTTCATCAATAGGAGGACCTTCATTTTTGAAGAACACTGTAGAGCAAAATAGGCATCTCTACCCTTAGAGTACTGGCAGTGTAACCACTTTTGATGGAAAAGTCTCCGGTTGAAGAAATAACAAAGTGTTAAATCCACTTGTCAAATGAGATAGCTGCCAGACAAGCAGCTTCCCAACTTCCCATACACTTATGGATAAGCAATATGTTTTAACATAAGGACTCTTTCCTTCAAATATTTACAGGCAGCCTTGTAAAAACACCGATCATATACCATACTATATGCTGTATTACAATCATTTTGTGCTTATCAACAAGTCCAAATGCATACTCAGCAGATAAGTCAATTCTCATTCCCGTTACTCAGTTATTTTTCCTAAAGTACTTGCCCGCAGTTACCACATGGTGGTATCCATGCTAACGGTTTCTCCTATACTGTAACGAAGTTAAAACCCTAAATTGCTTCTGGGGATCTCTTCAGACCCGTAAGGAGATACCATTTTAGTTAACCGAAAAGCCAGGAATGCCAACGTTTCCTGTCAATACAGATCTGGAGCTGGTGCAGTTCTTATACAACCTCTGGCAACCTAAATGCTGAGGGAACGATTCAAGTAATAATCCACTAAAAGCCTTATCCTTGGAAGAAACAGGCACTTTCCTTCTCTTTCTCAGTTCAACAATTATTCTGCTGGTATCTCCTCTTCTAAACCCATGGCGTTTACAGCTTTGCCTCGTAAAGAATGAGAAGAACCTTTGTATTTTAAATGGTGTCTAGGAAAATATAGTCAAGGCAAGAGAGCAATATACATCAGCAGTAAGTGTGTATTGTGTGTTTGCTCTGTGACAGCATGAGGTTGAGATGAAGAGCTAGCTTCAAATGCAAAATGCTATGGCCATCAGAGCCAGCTCCCTGTGAAATGCCACAGCTAGGAAGGGTGCAATGGGGCTGCTGCTAGAACTGAAACAAATGAACGACAGTCAGATGAAACACACCTAGTACATGGTACACCTCTCTTCTGGCAAATGCATGCTTTCAATTTAGGAATGATGAATGACTTGTGAAACTACATATTAAATGTGACACAGGTTTGCATAAAAGGGGTCCTAAAAGAACAAAACTATTTTGCAATAGTGAAATAGTAGAAGGATGGGGAAGTAAGGAAAAAGACACACGTTTCAGCACAAACCATTCAGTTTAGAATGCCTTGACTGACATTACCTGGCTGCAAGATTCTCTCAGCAAGTCACGTGTTAAAAAAAACACTACTTTTTCACCTTCATATGGTCAAGTTCACTATTTTTAGCTATTCTAGCTCTATGTAATTTAATTATTTCACCTAAATAATCTTAGCATTTGAAAATAATCATGATGGTCAAAAACATCATAGAGCAATGTTTAGGACACCGTAAGTTATTTGCACAAATAATCTACTAAAAGCTTTACATCAATATTCAAAGCAAATTTCCAGTCACACAAGATGCACACTTAAAGTTAAGAACATAAACCCTAATATTTATTAAGCAGGTTCCTTATCTGTATTATTAAAACTAGACCACAGAAAGAGCACTTGCTGCCTTACATGTTTCTCTCACATGTAGGTGAAATATTTGTACGTCAAATAAAAATACAAGAATAGCCAACTGCACTCCAGAACACAAGCATGAGCAGTATTAGTGAAAATAACTCTTTAACAATTTCATTATTAGGACATCCTCCTACACTTACTGTTGCTTTCATGTTTAACAGAAAGATCCTTTCAAATTATGATGGCTTTTGAAGATGAACAAGGAACAGAAAAGAAATATCAAGGTAGATTCAGAAAGAGTGGAACAGACTAATAAAAAATTTTCAGTACAATGTAGAAGTAAACATCTTGCCAGCATGAAAAATGACTTGAAAATAAATACAAAGGGACTTGTTCTTCTGCAAAGTACTTCAATATAATATATAACAGATTGTACCAAATGGAATTCCAAAGACAACAAATGTTCCTCTGAAGTATACTTATATGACATAATTAAAGATATCCTTGCCAGGCTTATTCAGAAAAAAAAAATTATGAAGTCTCCTAGGAAGCAGTTACCCACCCAATTCTTTATAGTTTGTCTTTTATAGACTACATTCCACCATTATCAAGCACAGTATGATCTAGTGGCAATTCTCCAAATATACTCTGAATCAGAAAACAATTGGTTCATATATAGGTGCTAGAAGTATGCATAAGCATCACATTGCATCGTTAGTTACCCTAATTGGCATTAAATTAACTTCATTTTCAGCCTTTTCTTAGGGTGCTCTTTCCATTTGTACCAAAACACAGTTAGGCAATACTGCCTGCCACTTTACTGAACTGCATCCTCAGAGGTGCCTTGGGTTCTCAAACAGTACATTTAGCAGAGTGACTTCCAGTAGTGCCAAAAAAAGCAGAAAATTAGGAGGTTTGAGGCATCATATTAAAAAAAAAAACAACAACAAAACCCCCAAACGAACAAAAAGAAACCAAACCCACAAAACCTCAGGAGTTTCAGCTTTCCAGTTGAGGCTGGGAAATGACAGTAGCAGAAAAGAAAGCTTTCTGGGGGGTTGGGATGCTAGTGGTCTGATACACCATCACAATTCATACCCATGCATTTGATCGATGACTACTGGTATGTCACACATTTACAAGGTCACCACCTTAGAAAACTGAAATACTGACTTTGAAATGCTTAACCTATTACAAAACAAAGCACAATGCCTGGAACAAACAGTGCTCCACCTGTTTTCTTCCTCATCTGACAAATCATCAAGGAGACGAAACGATGAATTTGCCCACACCACCATAAAAAAAACATCTTTCCTTCCAGTCTTGCAACAGAAGCAACAACCAGTTTAAGCCCACTCCATTTAGATGAGCCACAATATTCCCCAGTTAAATGGGCTGCACACCAGTAGAGGCACTGCACTTAGACTTGGTTCTCTTAAAGTAGAGAGACTTCCAAAACTGGAGGTTAACTCTGCATGCATTTCCAAGTAATAGTTTTAGACAAAAGAAAGCCTCAGCAAGCGCTGAACATGCATCTCTGCAAGGCACAGCATCTAAAATGCTTTTTAGCAACTCAGTGGGAAGAGCAATGCAGCCTGGCCTTGGAACACACGAACAGAAACCAGCGAAGGCTCAGAACCTTCCCTTTGTCATCCATGACACTCAGCAGCCTCGTCAACACCAAGTGCTGCATACGTCCACACTAAGCCTGTTTCTCAGAACCAGCACTGTACAGGGGTCCTCAAACTACGGCCCATGGGCTGGATACAGCCCCCCAGGGTCCTCATTCTGCGCCCCCGGTATTTACAGAACTCCCCCACCCCCCCAGCTGGGGGTTGGCGGGGGGGGGGAAACCAAGCAGCCGCAGATGACTGCCTGCCACTTCATCCACGCGCCAGCCCCCTGGTTAAAAAGTTCGAGGACCCCTGGTTTAAAAGTTTAAAAGGGCAGTGGGGAGAAGCGAGAGGAAGCAACAACAACATAGTGGAAAAGCACATGAACCTTCACGGAACCGCTAACTAACCCACTTGGAGTCATCTAAAATAGCTGACTCTCAGCCCGCCTCCACACATTGTTCTTTGAACTTTGACTTTTACCTTTTTTCCCCTCAGAAAAGAACACATGGACTCTGTATTAACACCTTGAGTCTCTACTTCTCCCATCAGTGACTTTTCAGATCTATACCTGAGATTTTCAGTTCTATTTATTTATTAGTAAATCTAAGACATTTGAAAAACGCAGTGTCACTCCTCCTCCCTATTCTGTAAATACTGCAACAGAGAGAAAAAGGTCACCATCTCGCCTTTGCCCCATGTTGTACGGACAGTGCACAGAGGCAGGCACCTACTTTCTCTCCCTGTGACACCTTCCAAACTTCCCCTCCTGCAGCATTGAAGGCACAAAGCATGCAGCTCCTCTCAGAGGAAGAAAGTTTAAGAGCCTTACTAAAGCCTTCCATCTCAAAATTTAAAGTCTACAGAATCTCAAATTCAAAAACCTCTGCTGCGTGTTTTTGCACTTGATCTCTTTCTTACTCTTTCGCCTTGAAGCGACAAACACAAGCTTTTGTTTACAGAGGGCCACACTAGCAAGCAGCTTCCTTTTTAACACTTGTAATTAACTGTGCCACCTCCCAACATTCATCCTTCTCCTGAGGCATCTAGAAAATCTTCACCAGGTACCACAAAAATATCTGTACTATGGACCATATTTTTAAGAACAGTAATAAAAAGGGTTACCTTATCCTTTTATCTTCAACTTTTTTCAGATACTCATCTCTCTTCAATACTCCCAGTATTGTTTCCTTTTCATGTTCCAGCAAAAATGATAAATTGATGATCTCCAAGTGCTTTGTCATGATTCTTCAGCAGCCGCTCTTTCAATGACTCCTTTGCCCAATCGATTCTTCCAATGATTTATTTGCACATGTCCAAAGGCACATTTGTGTCAAAGATCCACACAGTCCAGAGGTATTTTTGAAAAATGTTTAAGTTAACCAAGAGTCAAGATTGTATTGCTTTGCCTTCCAACTACGCAAGAAATTAAGGTTTCTTCCTTGTTTCTTCCTCAAGAAAGCTTGTCATTTTCCTGGCTAGCGAATGCTTTCATGTTGTGGCTGATGCTCACTGGCACACTGCCGGCCTTCAGGCTCCATTCACAAGCATCTGCAGAATAAACTTCCTGGCATAATTCAGTTTGGAGCCAGAAGATAGCTGGGCGTATTTATTTCACTACCTGAAAGTCAAAACAAACAAGTGAAGGTGATTTTGGCATTACCATCACAGTCTGACTCAAGAAAGGCTTAATCTAATAATGGTTTGAAAGCCACCAAAAAATGCTTGCAGACTGTCAGGTTATTTCATAGGCTACTTATATGTCACGTTTTCTATGTTGTTGTTTATTTACTTATGCTTGATTATTATGCTCCCACAAGGGCTCTGCAATTATCTTCCTACTGCAATACTGAATATGACTATATTCACCTTGTAATACTTCCATCCTAACAGTAATAAGCACGCGGGTGAAGGGGAGAAACGATTCTACTCATTTGCCTGAGGTTGCTTTAAGGGAAAAGTAAAAATTAACAAGTTGAAGGGCTTCAGAGGACAGTACTACAGGTAAGACACCTCAAAACAAGTATACATCTGCCCCTCTGCAAGTCATCCATTACACTCTCTTCACTGTCAATGCAGAGAAATAGGAACTTTCAAGGAGTTATTTATCCACTTACTGTGGACGATTTAGGATGACATGTTCTAGAAATGCCCATTCCCTTCTGGTAAATACAGCTAGAACTTAAAGTGACTTATTACAATGGAGCTACGCAGAAGTAAGACAAATTTAACTTTTTTTTCTTCTTCCTTTTTTTTTTTTTTTTTTGGTCATTTCCAAACAGAAAATCACTGCCAAACAAAACAGAAGACACCCTAGTCCATACTGCAGCTCTGAACTGGACCCTATTTGGGAAGGGTCGCCAGGAAGCTACTTGGAAAACATCTAAAATTTCTAGTTAACTGGTTGGAACATCCAGCCCTCTCAGTCTCATAAGTAAATGTAGAATTTCACATCAAAACAAGGCATGACCTCCAAGACACTTTCCTTTAAAAAATTAAGATGTGTGAACAGATGCACATTGTGTGTTGAAGCATACACATATAATACACAGTATACAAACATAAACCCATTTATGCACAAAAAGTCCATCCACATCATCATATGTAAGTGCAAATACATATGTGTGCATACATAGGTGCATATATGCATTAATTCAGATTTATTTTACATTATGCATGCCGGGTTTAGTTCTTCTAAAGTAGCTTTTAAGAAATCCAATATTTTATTTTTTTTTAAAGCAGACCTTGCTTCCCTAGCTTTCAACAGTTTGGAAAGGCTTTGACAAAGATAACTAGCACAGAGAATTGAAGGAGTAGCATTCACAGTCTAACACAACTATGGATGTAAGACAAAATATCCTTTTCTTTCTCTTCCTAACATCCACTGAAGCAGCAACTACTGTTGCCAATGGCATCAAGTGAAATTCTTGTGTTGCTTTTCACCAATTACTTCAGAATATGAGTTCTGAAATACCCCATTGCCTCTGTTATCTGACCACTTATTAGTAAAGGTTAAAACTATCACAATTCAAGTTCAAAGGAGGTTTTTTCGTCATGTTAGTTTTACATGAGCATGGGAATTTCTGATATTTTGTAACCTGTTTCAATTAATCTTTAAAATTTTCAAATTAATAAAAAAATCATGAAGTATACATAGCTGTCATACAAATATTTTTACCCATTTTATTCCTAATAAAGCAGTAATATAAATGTTACTTTCTGTAATACAGATCCAACTATTAGTGTCACATTCATCAAGTAAGAAAATGGGACAAAGGTCACACATGAACTGAAAGCACACAACAAATCAATGCAAGGCAGAAATACAAGTCAGGATTACCAATTATGAGCTTACTATTACTGAAAAATGAGAAAAAAACCACAGACTACTAATTTGGGCTAGGTTGCTACATTACACATATAAAAGTCAAGTAATAAAAACGCACATGGAGAAAAAAATAGTGTTTAGTTCTCTGTATTTATTTCGTACAAACCCAAACACTAGACCATTATGTTGATTCTTAAATTCTTGAAAATGTTGTTTCTATGACTACCATAAGGCCAAGTTACTTGGGAGCGAAAGGAGGAAATCCAACATGTGAATTATACTTTGTTCTATCCAGAAGGCTAGCTTCTTTCTTGAACTGCCAGCAAAATGTCTGGTGAAAGCAGTACTTTCGGCCCATACAGATCCTAACATCGGTAGGCTGAGGAGCATGGGCATTGGCATAAATCCCACAGAACCAAGTTCAGCCGTCAGAGGATAAGCTAAGTTGCTTGGCTGGCCAAGGTGCTCCAAACTTCTGCTCACAAGTTTTCCTCACAGGGGTAGCATAGGTGACACACAACATTATTCTGACAGGCTTTTTTTTTTTTTTTTTTTAACTGAGAAAAAGTTTTATTGAAAAATGGAAAACTAAGGTTATGGAGAAAGAATGAGCAACACAAGAAATGTAAGACAGCAAAAGTGTTAAAAGTAGTCGCTGACAGCACCATTACTGTCTTAATGATGTGATACAGGTAACGAGGGTTCTTGCAGAAAACCAGTGCAGTGGTACGACATGGAGGCTGACAAGAACACTCTACCTTGTAAGATCTATTCTGGTATTGGGAAACCAAGGCAGAGAAAAAACAGTTCAAACAATTAACTTGACATCCGGCCACATTTTCT
This sequence comes from Microhierax caerulescens, assembly GCA_035590215.1. Classification (NCBI taxonomy): domain Eukaryota; kingdom Metazoa; phylum Chordata; class Aves; order Falconiformes; family Falconidae; genus Microhierax; species Microhierax caerulescens. The sequence goes on from JAVJGJ010000014.1 coordinate 82,950,459, forward strand.
GAGCTTGTTTCTTTTAACTCTGAAGAGGTTAATAGTCCTATCACAATATCTGAAAACCACAAAAATTCTCTTTGGCTAAGCATATTGCCTATCCTTGCTTGTCCTGGAAGTTTTTTCTATCAATACAGGGAGGCACATATGAAATCCAAAATTACTAAGTTGAATAAAAATAAAATGACATGCCATAACTGGGAATCCAGTTATTTCATTTGCCACCTGGAGCAGCCATCTGGAGCATAGGGTCAAACATATAGACTCCAGAGCAGAACTAAGCATGGGTAAGGGTGATAAGTTCACAAACTGTCAAATAGATGAACTTAAAATTTAAGAGAGTGTTACACATTCCCGTGCCAGATGTAAATCAGCTGAAAGATCATTCCATTAAGTTTCTCACAGCTTTCACCAGTGAGGAAATCCTAAACCACTGAATACACACCACTGGCAGCAGAGGCAACACTTGCAGACAGAAAGCAGGTGGGAGCTAAATCCCACACGAACAGAGATCTTTCTGAGCCACAAATCAACACTGATCCCTGGCTGTGCTCAGCAATAGGTGGGGAGGTTAGATTTAGGGGTTAGCACCAGAGATGGTGGAAAGAGGTTTGAAGGCATGGAGAGTGGAGAAGCATGCAAGAGGTTGACAAAGGAGAGAATGGAAGAATTATTCTCACTGCCCACAGGCACAACCTGACATTGCAGCTGATCTCTGAGTTACCACTGCCTTCCTTGCCAGATGAGACTGGCTTAGAAACACCAGAGCAGATTCACTGGACAATGGTCCAGTCCACAAAATTATGGTATGTCCTGCTGACTGTTGACCTTTTAGGTGAACTATGTGAATTTTGAATAGAAATTATTATAGTCTTGTTTGTAAAGACAACAGAAACTATGTTAGAGTTTGCAATATAGAGAATAATGCAGAATATTATGTTTACCAAATAGACAGATAGACCCAAATTACATTCATGTTACCCACATTAACAAAAAGATGTTTGTAGTAAAATCTATTCTTAGAGAAAGACTATAATCAACTGAAGTTTTATCCCAATCACAATTCTAATTTTTACTGAACAGACCTGGGAATAGATCCTTTAGTCTTATTTATGACAGTCATCTTGCCTGTTTTAACTGCCTTTGTCACGTAACAGTGGGATTTAGCAACTGTCAGAAAATGCCATTTTACCTGCTTATGTGTTCAACCAGCTCTATGTAGGTTAAAATATCTTGTGAATTTGCAAAAATATTTGCCTAAAGAGCCGGGATGGCAGCCTGCTTGATGATCTCATACTCAGCATTAACAAGACACAAACCCCCCCAATAACAGCCTTAAACCCCAGCATCCTCAAATTTCCCTCATCACCTTGCTGGGGGAGCTCAGTCCCCAGCACAACACGGAGCACGTAACTGCAGTAACGTATCTGATGCTGAAATAGCCAGTTTTTCCGTCCACCAACTATCTAACACACGTGTACTCACCAGCTAATTGACATTAAGATTCAGACTCATCTCCCACATTTTCTTCTGCACTATGAAATTGCTACTCAAAAGCAATAGACTTCCTTGCCAGACACTTCCTAGCTGCTGAAGCTTCAGCCACTATCTCAAGAGAGGCTCCTATTTGTTCAGACAGGATCCCTTCCAAAGGCATTGCACTCGTGACCTCTGCCGAGGCAATACTCTGCCCCAAGCCAGCTGAAGCACTAGCAGCAGTTAACTTTATCTAAGAAGTGGGAAAACTCAGCTTATGCAAATGTTCCTTTTGCAAGGCTATCTTTCAGGACTGAAAATAGTGCAGGCATCTTTACCCTGCATGACGCAGATCTAGTCAAAAATCCCTTGTCCCTGCATCCTACTTCACTCCTGTCTGATTAGACAAATTCTGTGCCGAAACTCTGGTAACACTGCCTTCATTCTGCCATGTGCTGGTACAAGATGTACCAAAACATCACCTGCCTCACAGCAGGAGACCATCTTGTTCAGCACCCATATATGTAGGGTAAGTGGTGGGCATCTCCGTTGTACATACACATAGTTGTTAAACAAAAATGACGGTGGTAGCAAACCCAGCAGGAATCCTTGCTCTGTATAGAAAAGGAGAGTAATAAGTAATGAGACAGTTTTTAATAAGCTACCACTAAAGACTGCTTTAGACAACACATGATTAGAGACCAGATTTGTATTCCACATTAAAATTTAACAGGAAAATTTGCTCTTCTCCTTTCCTGCACTACTTTTGTCTCTCTCTGTAAATAGTCAAGAATGAATTAGCTGACAAAAGTTGAATTATGAACCAACCTAGGGTTTAAAAACAAAACCAGCCAGCTAGCTTTTAGAAAGCAACAATGTTCATTTTAAGAGACTTTTGATGTTTTATTAAGCAGCCCTGTGGCTGGTTAGGGAATGTAGTTGTTTTCATCCTAAACTAAGTGAAGATTTCACTCAACAGAGCATTTGAAGAGCACCAAAATGCAAATTAGGACACACAGGAAAAATGCAAAGCCCTCTAAAAGAATGAGCTTACATTCAGTATGTAGATAGAGCACTAATTCTTAAGTCAGAGTGAAACAATGATCTGATGTTATACTTGCAAAGGAAGTAGTAATGGAGGAGGAATGAGTGAAGTGACCCAAGTGCAAGTCAGTAAGCCTCTCAAGTATGTGGTTGCTTTCTCTTGCCTCATCGAAAGGAGTAAAACTGCTCACTGGGACTATCCATGTGCTTTCCCCACTTCTCTTATCCCTGTAAAAAGGGATTTCTTGAATGTAGTCTTGCTCTCTGAAGCTATTGTTCAGAGAAGATGCATTAGGAATAACAGGCTCTTACTAGCACATGACAGCAAAATTAGACACAAGCGAATAATGAGGTGCAGTTTATCCCGCAGTATACCTGCATCCACTGTCCACAGATAGCACATCTATCCAGAGTATATTTGCTCACCCTCCTAAGACAAAAGAAGTAAGGGGTGTTTGGGGTGGGGGTGGGGGAGGCTGGGATAGAAAACACATT
>JAVJGJ010000014.1:82959074-82975384 GCA_035590215.1 Microhierax caerulescens
GCATCCTTTTTCATACACTGTATGACAGGCGAAGTGACAGGTTCCTTCTGCTCATCAAATGAAGAGAACATGTGGGATGGTTTTCTTGGTTGTTTTAAAACTCTCTGCCTTCTCTGAACAGCCCGTGCAGTGCCTCAGGTGCACGTCTCCTGGGAAAAGAGCATGCAGCTGAAGTTGCCAGCACTGAACAGACTGTCTGGCTTCAGTCTAATTTGCACAAAAAGCAACAGCAAAGATTTGGCAGTGGTCTTCAAGAGTGGCTAGCAGGCAGCAGCCAGGCAGGGGGCTGGAGGAGTGAAGTTCAAAGCACAATGGATCAGTGTGGGAAGTGCTCCATACTAGAAGGAAGCAGATATAACTGCTAAAAATAGCTTTATAGGACATGACAGAAGATACAGATTTCCATTGCAGAAATACCTTCTGAGACCCAAAGCCTCGAGCAGTCTTTGTTAGCAATCTGAATTTTCCAAACTTAAAGGCTACCTATCGAACACTATACTATGATACTTTATGCTGACTATAAGAAGAGGATCACAAGCTTTCTCGTCTACCCTTCTGGCCATGACCCGTCAAGGCAATTCCATAAAGTGATACTAGCAGGTGCTGCACAAACAGCAGGAGGACACAGAAGCCATCAAGAAGCAGCTCTTACTCCAACATAGACAAACCCTTAACCATTTATCTTCACTTCAGATTGCCTTTGCTACCATACCTGATACCTCTCTCCCTCTTTCCAGCTAGATGTCTAATTCCAGTGGTGCTAGAAGCAAAAGAGTTCAAGAACCTGAATGTGGGATTCCAGAATTTCTATCCATCCTAGAGCCACTCTTTCAAGCTTTGTGAAGAATAGGTGATAGGCACAGGCAACACCTTATTGGACACTAGCTTTTAGGTGAAATTACAAGAGAAATTCAGGAAATTTTCAGGAGAAAGACTGTGCGGGCCTGCATTCAAAGGATATTAATCATAACTTGACCTTTCTGTAGCAGCTTTCAGCCTCCTTTTAGCCAAGATTTACTCCAGCAATCTGCATAGTAAGTGTTCTGGCCTTTTGATTACATTTGCAATACAGCCAGCTTGTGCCACTTGGAACGATACCACAACCTATCGTTATGTGAAACTACTCACTGGTCTGTGTTTGAGCTGGAAAGCACAGTGGATGCACAGTTCTAGTAGGAAATACACGAAAGGTCTTTCAGAGATGGACATGTCATCTCTGAGACGGTCCAGCGTACACATAGTGGGCAGCCAAGTTTGCCAGCACGGAAGGAATGGTGGCTGCGTGTTGTCACCTCTCCAAGATGATGGGGACACAGTCAGGAGAGGCCAATAGCAGTACCCCTTGCCACTGTGGCTGCCTCTTGCCAACCTACAGCAATCAGCCCATCACGACCCATAAAGCCAAGTTGCTTATTCTCCAATACAGGTTTTAGAAGCTAAGGATACATTTATGGAAGCCTGGTTAATAATTTCTCAGTGTGATTTGAGTTACATTTTTTCCCAGTGGTATAAATGTGGGATACTCATGTTCCACATGTAAGCATTTCTTCTTAGATATGACGTGCAGCAACCTATAGTTTAATAGATGCCCTCAGGGAGTATAAAGGAGTGATAAGGACAGTTTTAGCTTGGGACTGTTGAAAGGTTAGTAAGATTTATCTATTTGATCACTGACTTGGAGCACAGAGATTTGGGGTAGGTTTTGTTACTTTCCCTACATTTAATAGTGTATCAGCTTCTCAGGCTCCTCAACCTAGCAGGCATTCTCAAAAAGATTCATGCATGCCCCTTGTCTGGGGCAGACTAGCTTATCTTCTAAGAAAATTTAGAAAAAAAATGTCTCCCTACATGGTAAACCCAGACGGCTGAGGAAAAGGACAGAAATTTTTCTGTGAGTTATTGCAATACTAGATCAAGTGATCTTCCCAGTCCATTGGTACTGAAACAGCACTCACCAGCGAATACTGCCCCACGTTTCCACATGTAGACTATTGGGTACTGACAACCATTTGGGTCCCCTCAGAGACTTCAGAGGAAGAACATGTCAGGACTGAAAACCTGTTATTTTATGGCAGAAGAACGAGCCACCCCCAATTTTGAAAAAGCCCATGATTTTGACTCTATCTACATCTTTATTTTCCTTTATCATTATTGCAAATCATACTCAAACACACATATTTTTCTCATATATTTAATGCCCCTAAAGTAACATTCCCAGAAACCAGGGTAAATAAATGTAAACAAAAAAAAGGTCTTGACAAAACCACCTTCTGATCATCCCAAGTTAATATTCCACAACAATTCCTGCCTTTACCACTTGTGAATATCAGAACTGTTCCAACCTTCAGCAACTAAGCTTGTGTGCATGCACAAAACCCCTAAGGCCATTGTTGGTGTATTGTGAATGCTATTCCTGGAATTCTTCAAGAAACAAAATAAAAACCCCTAAGCCATAAAGTCTTAGGCACAGCCTTCAGCACTTCCAGACTTTCAGCTGTTCAACACCTTAAAAACCTATCAATTTTTATTCCCTTCACTTGGCAATATGAGAAAGTTTTAAAAATATGCAAGTACAAATGTTATTTTCCATAGAACTCCTGTTCCATTCAAGACAGGAAAGATAACAGCAAGGTAACTGCCCAAAATTTCACCATTCCATACACAGCCCATGCCTCATTTGTGGCACATTTTCTCACTCCTGAATACAGAACTAATAAAAGACTCAACTTTTTCTACCATACTTGTACATATGAATCCAAGTGCCTTACAAACACTGATCTATATAGTATTTTGATTTATTATCTTAAGTTTTAGACAGAAAAGTAAAAATCCTTTAAGTTCATGACAGGATTTATGTGAAAGGGAAATACTTTGATAATTTAATGTACCTTGGAGGCTGGACACTCCAGTTACAGACAACCTGATTTTTGAAGTATATTGAGCATCCATAATCCCATATGATTTTAAAGAAACTTATGGACTCCCTGCACCTTTGTGAAGTAAAGTACTTCACCTTGTTATAGAGAACAAGAACCATTCACTTACCCTCTTCTTTCCTTGCGAAGTCTTCCCAATGCCCTCCAAAAAGCCATAAAACATCTTTTCTTTATGGGGAAAAAATATCAATTTATCCATTACTTATTTTTATATATGTGCACACATACAGACACCATTACAGAGCTGCAGAGAAATAATTCTATTCAATATAAAGCGACAGTGACACATGTAAACTGATGAACTGGAAAACTGGTTATAAGCGACATGATTATGTTTCTATATTCAAATTCAAAAGAGCACCTAAAACCAACTGGAAATTCGAAACTGTTCTCATTTGTTTAAAAGCAGAAGCACTATTGTAAATCTAAGCATTTCCAACAAAGGGATGGCAAAAGACACTAAGAAAACCATTCCCAGAAACTAAATGGCCTTTCCAGCTGTGAGATGACATCTTCTTGGAAGACATTAAGGAATATGTTTCTATAAGCTTTTTTTTATATAAGCTTTTTTAAAAAAGATGCAAAATCAAACCCCAAAAACTCAAAGTTAGGGTGAATGTTATTAGGGCAGCATAATGCCCATGATGAAGCAGTAAAATCTAGCTAACACATTACCATTCCAAACTGCTGTTTGAAAGCAGATAATATAACCAGAAGCTAACAACAAACAACATAGCTTTGCCTTTGTCACACATGATCTACTGAATGAAAAGCAGAGCCTCGTAAAGAACACACCTCGGGCTATTAAAAGCAGATCAAAAGATAAAATATTCCCCTCCAATCTGAGGGGACTGTGCTTAGTAACAAATTATTGAACCTTTTACTTCTCAGCCGTTTCAAACTCGATCCAAAAAACTACAGACCAACCCCAACAAGAACAGAGGCCAGCCTGGCCCCTTTTATGAACCTAGACTCTCTCTATAGGGGTCATTCGGTGTTACACACTTGTTAAAAATAGTATCTGAAGACAATATTGTCTTTAGCACTTTAATCCATTACTGCAAGAATTGACTCAAATAATAAATTAGATCACCTATAGAAAGGGCAGTTCCCTGCCCTCTTAAACGATGAGTCCTAGAAACTCTTTAAGTTCCCTTTTAGCAAATATATTTGTCCTCACAGCCTTCCCCCCTCCACTCCTTCACATCTTAAATTTATGAATAAATTACCTGTTGCCATACTGAATAGTCTCTCAAAAGTGGAAGCGCGGTACGCTTCCAAGCAATACAGAGTGGCAGACGGAAGAACTTTCTAACCGAATTCAGGGCCGGTTCGCAGCCGGTTTGCTCAGGCAGCTCTGCAGTGCAGTTATGCCAGTCCATAGGTCACACACAGTGCCAACTCAAGCATCTGTGGAGACACCACAGGGTGCAGAGCTGTCTGCATGTAACACCCTCAGTAAGGCTTCCTGCCATAAGGACACATGTGGCATTCAAGCAGGGGATACTACTTCATTAAGTTTAAGCTTTCCTTAAATTAAAGTAGAGCTTGGGCACTTTCTCCAATGCATAGCAGTGGGGAAGGAAAAGGGGCACAGGCTGAAATGTACTTTCCTATGAAAAGGATCAATCTTTAGATCATTGGATTTTAGGACCAAGACATGATAAACTAACCCTGATGTATTTTGACTCTGTTACCCAGTAGATGTGATAAACTAATAAAGAGATACACAGTGTTTAACTATACTACAGTAATGATCACTAATCTGTGGAAAACGAGTGGATGGTCTCTCTCTACTGTGTAGTTCAGCGTTGCTAGCAGTACACCAAAAGACTGAACACACAAAGATACTGGAAGTTCAACCAGATGCAAACATTAATAAATAAACAAACCTTGCAGACTGGTGTGCACACAGAGAGGTGGTGATATATTTTTACTTTTTTCAAGCTATGACAGGATTTTAATGGCCCACCACTGCAGTGGGCTACAGGCACTGCTTAAAACCTCAGGGCATTAATTTTTTAGTTTCGCATGCATCAGTACAAAAGGTTATTCCAAGATGCACTTAATTATGTTAATGAAAAAACAAACCACAGTTAAGCCTCTTATGCAAGTCTTGCCCACAGTTCTTCCAGTGTCACCTGAAAAATCACATTTTCTGCATACAGCTCGAATGCAGGTGCAACGTGAATTCCCACAAAAAGGAATTAAGTTACTACTTTATAGCCATGACCTTATTTCTCAGCAGCAGCAACCTTTTTTGAGGGGAATGTTACCATCAGAGATGCAGACCTGTCAAATCTCATGTATGAGAGTCATTCAGCTCCCAATCTTAGGCTCCCTTAGTGTTATTTCTCCTTCATAGTAATGCAAATGCTTTCCCTCAGTTTGTGAACTTGCATGAGCAAATGCAGCTAGTCAGCTCATCACACACCTGGCAGAGGAGATAATGGGGGAGGATAAAATCTGTTGTGCTGCACCTCATAGCCCACTAGGAAGCCAAATCCCCAGATGTAGTTCCCTGTGCAGATCCAATCCTTCCAAACAACCTGATGTGCACAGGAAGCATCCATCCCATGGCTCAAGACAGAGGTATGCATTCCCATGACACAACAACAGGCACAAGCCCGTGCATCAGAAGAAGAGAAAGCAGATGTCTGGAGGTAGCCTGGGCCAAGGACACCTTGCCCACATGTGAACAAAACTCAATTTGTTTCACTGAGTCAGACTAGCATTTTTCTGGGTCTACAAGCAGACCGAGCAAGAGGCTGTCCCTGGCTAATCACTGAGGAGCTGGGTGGGAGATGATCTCACCCGTAGGATGTTCTCCTCATTGTTTGTGAAGGGAGTAAGCCAGGATACTGAAAAAAACCCAACCAAACAGCTTAGTTGTTTATACACAGTCCAAATGTTTGGAAACGGGGAAGTCCTACCCATGAAGGCAAAAGGAGAGGCACAGTTAGATTTCCAGGTCTCTAGGCATGGAATAGAATTGGTTTAATAAAGGAATCCACTGATCCTAGACGTACTGAAAGCAGATCTTACTGCTGTTACAAACCACCTGACGAGAAGATCATTCACAACCCACTGTGGAGACAAAAGGAACAGAAATATCTGAATGCTTTTAGACACTGAAACGTGCCCACTAGCCTGGAGAAGCAGATGAAAAATCAGGACTAAGTGACCACTTAATTGCTGGACACAGATTACGCAGATTACTAATTTTCCATGCCACTGCAGAACTGGTTACATAGGGCTCAGAGTCAAGTTCAGCAGAACACAGGGGAATACACAACACATGAAACTTCTCAAAATCCATCCATCAATTTACCTGCTCTGACATCTTGCTTGTGTGTGCTGAGCTCTCTGAAATTTTCATCAGCTTTTCCAGCATTCTCTTCTTCTGTAGTATCAGGCAAAGCTTACGACAATTCATTGAAAGGCATTTAAAGATAAGACAGGTTTAGTATTATTTGGCTCTCTAGCCCTTCAATCAGATCATGTCTCCTCAGTAATTTATTACAGAAACTTTTATTTTAAAGTTCCATCTATGTAAGTAATTTCCATGTAAAATATTATAAAATCCAAAAATCCTCAAAAAGTTTCTTAAATACTTTTGTTCTGGAATATTTTATCATGTAAATCAGCCATCCACCACTGCTCACAAGAATCTCTTTCACCATGTAAAAATACAAAAAAGCGATAATCCTCTGAGAGGAACAGCAGACTGCTACTGAGAAGAAACTGTTTCCACTGCATGCAAACCACAGCAAATCTCTTAAATTCTCCATACTTCAGCTGCCAGCCAATACAGGGGGAGCCTCTTCTCCTGCCTCAAGAGGTTATCTCAAGGAAAAATATATCAAGGATCGTGAGGCTCTCCTGTATTGTGTATATACCAGACATCTCACTAAAGTGCACACGTTATGTCAAATTGCTGAAGCCCTCCATTTTTCTGTGGCAAATAGGATCCCTTCTTTCCTGGTTTGCATGTAACATTAGGTGGGCCAGGAAGCCTCTTCATTTAAAACTAACGAATATTTTTTCCATTATGAAAATTTGCCAAGTAACCTATCAGAGATGAAATTTTCCATGGTACTCACACTGATGTTTTGGGACATGTTCTAGCTAAAGTTTCCGAAACAAGCAAGGAAAAAAGCCCACCACATCGCTTTTACTTTGTCATAGATGTAACCATTTCCATTTTAACAAATTCATATACAAGCTGTAGGCCAGGGGCTTCAAATTTAAGAAACAGGATAAGGAGCATTTCCTGTCAGGTAATATCTTTTTGCAGACGCTGTTACAATCTGTCTTCTTAAAAGCACATTTTAAGCTTGTGGGGGAAGGCATAGCTCTTGCAAGTTTGATAAAGACTTGACAGAGATACCAAATACCTGAAGACAGAAATTTCCCAAGGGTCAAATTTGGGCTGATTCTGGGGGAATGGGATGGAAAAAACCCCACCCAAGCCACAAAATAAAATAAATTCAAAATGAAAAACACTCAGCATGCAAGACATATTGGGCAACCTGATGTATAAGAATTGCTGGTTATGCCACTTATAATACACCTTAAGCAACTAATTCCATCTGTTCTCACCCTTATCAGAAAGGACAGTCTTTCAAGACTTTTCCATGAACAACTGTGTCACCCCTTAAGCAATGAAATTGAAGTTTCTGGAACAGCTGAAACTATTTGCTTAGCAAAAAGAAGGAACACCACACACCAAAACATATAACGCATTTGATAACTTTCTTGTCTAGGTCAATACTATAAATGGTTTAAAAGTTAATTAAATGGGTAGATTGAGAGAGCAAGGTACTGAAAGGTAAGACTAATACCCCAGGGTATCAATATAGAAACTGCATTCAGGAGGCTTCAAAAAATTTAGAGCTCTTGCTTTGATTCTTAGACTTCTGTCAGGTCTATTAACTGCAGCAGTTCAGATACAAACGTAACTGAGGAAGCACAGGGTCACTGGATCCATTTAGCTACAGGGTTATAGAGAATTGTGGGAAGGAAAATGAAACTATTTGGTATTTGCCCCATTTCTTCTGTTCTATCATAGTCAGAAACACCAGCCTCACTGGACCTTTTTTCTGACCTAATGTGAGCATGCTTATGCTTTGCTTTCAGAGAACATGAAAAACTGCACTAGCACAGGTCATGAGACCTCACTGCAAAATATCACCGTTAGTGGCTGTAAACCTTAAATACTATTCTGCTGTTTTCAGCCTGCTGACTGCTCTCCTGCAGTAAGCGGGCAACCCGTCTTTTGTTTTGTCACAGCTTCCCCTGCCCTGAGACGTCTCCAGACACATCTACCTGCAGCCTTTCAGCGTGGGGAAGGCATAACAGTGTTTTGGTAAAGTAGCCTTGGTGTTCTACTGGAATAAGAGTGTGAAGAACTATTGCACAGAGGGCTGGAATAGAGACGCTAAGGGTGAAAAAACTAGAGCTGTGAAAAATTATCTGGTTTTGCTAGAGCTTGAGGCAATTATTTTCTCTGTGTTTCAGCCACTGTGACTGCAACAATCATTCTGTTCTAAACTCACTCTAGAATAAAACCTACTCAAACCTATTCTGTATAGATTTTGTTCCAATTCAGGACTACCACAAATGTTGAAAAGCCTACTTTGATTTTTCAAGCTTGTCATTAAAATCTGCCCCCACGAACATGGCACATATCTCACACAATTTGAGTTTTCATATAAGCTTGACAACGACCAGCCTCCAGCAGATTTCCAGATGTGCAGGGTTGCGCATATATGAGTGTCCATGTATGAGGGAATCAACCATTTAAATTTGTGTGTGGAAGGACACTAAAAGCACTCCCCTCATCCATTGTGCCAGACAGAATTCTTTAGGAAAACAGAGAGCCCAGTTTAAACTGCTTTACATATAGGGATCCAACTCCTCCAGTAACATAAACCGAGATGGCTCTGTTGAGGGGAAAAAAATTGTCATTATATTTTTCAGGTGGGTTCAGCTCCATTCTTAGTTTCCCTCAAACTCACACTTGAATACGTTTTATTACAATAGTGGGGGGGGGGGGAAGGTCTCAGGTAGCTGCAATAAGCCAGCACAGTCCCTGAGCACATTAAAGCACGCTGCTCTTCTGCTAGAACCACTGGTCACCTTTTTAGCCAAGAAGCTTAAGTGGTAAAATTTCTGTTTATTTCTACAGATACCTGGACACCTCAAGTACCACACAACAATTCATTATGACACTGTCATGATCGTTACTGCTCAACTTTTTCTATACATTGTCTCATGCTGATCTTCCATTCACATTTCTTTATATGAGAGGGTTTCAAAACATAGAGAAGTCAGCCTCTACTGCTGAAGATCATACTGTTGCAGCACAACAAAACCCACAGGCAGAAAGCCAAAATTATGGCGTACTGTGTCGTGTATTTATAAATCAACATCCTCAGACTCCAGCAGGTATTAACCAGAGGGGCAGCAGTAATAAGTTGGATGGATCAACACTGTGGGATTCCTTAAATAACAACAGGAAAGTAGTAATGTATTAATAGTCAATGCAAAGAATATGGTTACCTTAATTTAAGGACAGAAATTTTATAATACAAAAGTAAATGGCATCTGGCTAATTCAGAAACATTTGCTTGAATGCTGATTTTGACCAATTAAAAGATTCTCCTTATTTTTAGGGGGCCACGCACTTGGACCATGTTCTTTTCACACTATCCATGTTCATGGTAAACCACAAAAGAACCCAGACTCTTAATTGTCACTGGCCTCCTGCTTATTCCCTCCTGCCCCTTGAGACATGACACTGCACAATCCTTCTGCTGCTACTCTTTTGCCCAAAAACTGCTATCTGGGTATGCACATTAGCATTGCAATAAAAGAAAACACCTTATGGTCCCATAAAAAGATGCCAGAATTATTTATCCCCAGGAACACAAACGTAACACACTTCTAAGACCTCATGTATGTAGTTTTAGTGCTTTCTTTCCCCAAACGTTGTTCAAATATCTGCTTACAATACTGAAAGACTGTCTTGCTATGTATTTTACCTTTTGTTTGTTTGTTTTAGAGAGGAAAGAGAAAAGTGAAAAGATAACAATGGGGGACCTTACATTGAAAACAAGGCTCAAGAATATTTGCAGTAATGGAAAGAAAGCTTTCAGCCTTCTCTCACACATAATTTATGCACTAATAACCAAGCATTACTTCGTTGCTGTCCTCAAGCATAACTGTCTGAAGACATATGCATAGTTATCTAACAAAAAATTTCTGCTTGTGAATCAGTTTGAGAGAGTTTTCTATGTATATGTTCATATACATATTCATTCTTCTTGAACAAAGCCACAGCTTTCTGTAGTTGAACTCTAACGTTGAACTTCCAAGTGTTTTTTATTGCCTTGACCCATTTCACGGTTGTGCTTTCCTCCCTCCCGAGTCAGTGGTGTGATTCAGCCTCCCGGGGGCACGGAATAGGCCCCAGCATCTTCTCTGCCAACCATCACTGCATCTTCACACGATGCAATGAGACGACAGGAGGGACAGAGCACTCTGACACCTGAAGGGGGGAAAAAGCACTCTGTCATTTTCCCCCCTGGCATCAGCTTGCATTTACGTAAGTGAAAAGTATCTCCACTGCAAAGCCAGTGACAACAGCAAGGCAAGCAACTCTGCTATATTTAGCAGTCCCTGCCTTGTTACTGGTTATTTTGTCATTTGAATTCCCTATTAAAAAACAGAAAGTCACATCCCTAGCTGCAGGAAGCTGCTCTGTGGTGATACATTATTCTGTTCCTCTTGCCATTCCTGTGTTCCTCAAATGTCACAATGAAAAACTTCAACCTGGTCTCATCGCTTCACCATTAATAAGAACCAGAAGGTCAACAGAGGCATTTTGGAGAATGTAAAAAATAAAGGCAGTTTCAAAAAAGTGCAAGTTTATACATCAGGTGCCATCTACTTGCAGGCAGAATCAGAAGGATTGTATCAAGTCAAAAGACAGAGTATCAAACAAGACTTCGATTACTTATAGCTTTTGAGCATAGGGCAGTCAAAAAATTATGTACTACGCATACTTACTTACATATTACAAAAAATTATGTAAGTACACATACACAGTAATTACAATAAATTATTCTACCACAAATAGCTTGTGCGCTTGAAGCTCTCTCTTTTTTTATTAATTCATGGGGTTTTCAAATCCAGCTGTTTGTGTGCTACTGATACAAATTGACACACACACACACCCCCAAACAAACTTGCAATCCATCCTATATTGTCTGATTGCTATGGTTTTGGTATCAAATGAAATATGATGTTGCCCAGATTTAAGGTTAGGAGACAGTTACTGCTTTACTAACATGACTTTTTCAAATAAAGGGAGAAAGGTCAGACTAATAAAGCATCATTTGTGATACTGCTATACATTTTAAGGTGACATGCTGCAGACACAGTAAGTCTCTGAATTGATCTGCAGTACGTATAAAATTAAGTTAATGAAAATAATCTAGTAACAGCACTGACTCAGATCAATCTCATTAGAAGCCAACATGTAAATGAGTGCAGAGCTTCAACGAAGCCAGAACCTTCATGATGGCAGCAGGCACAGGAAAGGGACAGAAGACAGACTACACTTATTCAGAAAGAGGACTTTCAGCCAGGTCATTTCAGTAAAGCAGTAGAAGGCAAAGAGTTTTAAAGCAAGGTAAAAAAAAACCCACAGGGTTTTTTGTTTTGTTTTGTTTTGTTGTTTTTTTGGTTTTTTTTATGCAGGAGCAATTCCTTCAATCTTGAGTCTGGCAGAGAAAGCAATCTTCAGAAGGTGGCAAACGGGAAAACAATTCTGCATCACTATCTTTGAGCCACAGACCTTACTCTTAAGTGTAAAAGCACCAAATATGTAGTTTTTTTCTAAATATGCCCAAGGCTTAACTCTGTTCCGAAAAGCGATGAACTTAAATACAGCACCTTGTGCTGATTCACAAGTTTTACTACTGGATGTTGTGCATCCCTGATTCATGCGTTATTATTCATCCCCAATTCCTGTAGCTGAATCTCCTTTTCTCACACAGTGGTGCTATCGGAGCAACGTCCAGGCTTGTGCCTGGACAATGGTCAGGACACTGTAGATGACCATCTACAGCCATTGTAGATGGCCGTTGTAGACTGTCAATTAAAACGATCTACAATCTCATCAGAAGCTGAAGGAAGGACAGAAATCCTTTACAACATTTCTTTTCCTCAAAATCCAACTTTATTCTGAAAAATTACACTATTAGAAACACCTGTAGCAACCATCAGCATTATCCTCATTAAATCAGCGGAGACTTTTGCAGGTATCATGTCTTAATTACTTTTACTTCCAGACCCAGCCTTTTCATATTTGGAAACTAGGTGCGGCAAACTAACATTAAAACGTTTGCACAAAATTATTCAGAAGTGAGCTCATAATTTCAATTCAAATATAAACAATCTTAAATTCATTATTTAAACACTTAATTGAGAACATGTACTTTTAAAACTCACGTCCCACAAACAGTAGGGACGTTTCTGCTTCCTTCCACAATAGAAATGAAACATCATCAGGACGGTCATGGTTCAAAGCAGTTTCAGGGCAAACTCCAAATTATTGTTAAATCATAGCTTGTCTCACAAAAAAACAAACCAAAAAACCCAAAAAAAAATATCAAGAAAAGGTTTGATCAAGAGGGACTTGTGCCTTATCATGGATGATACTGTTTAAACAATTCTCTTCAAGATTCTCACAATCATACCCAAAATAAACCCCTACCTAAAGACATTCAGGAAAAAGAGGAAATACAAAGGCATATTATAGCTAGTGTTAAATGTTGACAGCCCAAATACTAGGACAATGTGCAATTAAATTCCCTTAAATGTCCTCCATTCAGGTTCTGCACTTTGAAAGGCTGTATGAGAGCACAGTGTTTACAAATACACAGCAGCACCGTGGCATGCAGAATTCCTCACACCCATCTTTCAGGGCACTCCTTACTCACCGCAGCACCAGCCAGATGACACTCATGTTTGAGCAGGTTACTCATACTTCTCCACCTTTCTTTGCTGCGATAATCATTTCACAGCAGGAAATACCAAGAGGGTATAGCCTTCTCCCTGATTAGTTTTCAGTCTTACCTAATAAATTATTATTGTCCAGTGCATTAATCATTTTTCTTCTCCTAACTGCATCCCTCTTGCCCATATTGTTCTCACAGCAAGGATTACAAATCCATACAGAGTTAAAAAGTACAGTCCTATTAAAAACTTAGCTATGGCCTCATTATTTTTCCCCCTCTAAAACTTAACATTGGTAATAACAATGAAGAGGGCTCCAATCTGGATAAAGATGCCAAAATAGATGTTTTCACTACTCTGTCATCTAAGTCTTCTTTAAATATATCTGTAGAGCCACGCAATAGACATACTCCTGGAGAAGTATATACTTGTACTTTAACTCCAGAGCATGACAAAAGTCAAAGAAGCTGTTTTATAGTTGGCAACTGTAAAAAATGTTACGTAAACAACAGCTAGTATAGAAAAAGCTGTTAGAAAAAGTGCCTCCCGCAATGCAACATTTCACTGCAGGCAGCCATATTGCAATTTTTTACTATTGATCTCCAATGTAAAACCCAAATATGTTTCAAACCTACAGCTTTCAAGAATACTCACATCATATTCCAGTCTTCTGGATTACTTTACACAAGATGAAGATTCCTCATTCCCAGTCAAAGTTCAAGTTCTTGCCTGTCCTTGTTAACACACTCCACAATGCTGTTGGTACCGTTGCTGCACTGATGCCTACAGCGAATGGACACTAATTCCCACACCATATCTTTATTTAATTGAACATATGGCACACTTCTCTTAGCCTCCTGAAGTCATACGTATGTATAAGCACTTGCCATCCTTAGCATCATTAGCCTATTTATTATCATGAGCAGGTTTAATATTGTCAGAATGGGAATTCAGTTCCTTATACACTCGATTTTTTTTTCTTCTGCAACCTATTAGGCACTAGGGACTTTGTGCAAAGATTCAGGAAAAGGAATGAGGTTTTAGAAGCAATTAAAGTACTTTTCCCAAGTCTGACCTTTTGTATGGTTCTGCAATGCCCTCAGAAGTAGGGAGACAAGTTCAGGTTCAACCCACACACAAGTGCTCAAAAAGCTGTGCCATATAGTAACAGCAAATGAAAAATACATCTGCAAATGACAAATGGCTTGCTTTCAGACAATGCTTTCTCCCAGAAATCTGTCTAACAGAATCCTCAGAAACAATGTTTCCATCACCAGGGACATTTGCTTCCATGGTATTCAGATAATACCCTGCAAGTTTCATACCATACATATAAAAGAAACATTTCTTTCAAGCTCCACTCTCCTGCTCAACCCCTGGAAATGCGCTGGGGCTGTATACAATTCCTGCATTGTCCCCATCCCTGTAATACATTATATAAAAACTTGGTGACATTCATGCTCTGAACATGTCTTACTCCCATCTGCTGATACACTGCTACTTCCCCAGTTTGCCAGGCTGTACAGGTGAAATATTAGCCCCATCCAAAAGTTACCAGAGTCCCAGTGGAGACACACTAAGAAGTTCCGCTGCACTCAGGTCACCAATTACCCCAATGCACAATGCAATCCCTCCTAAAACAAGTCTCCCTCACGTGAAACGGCTGTGGTGAAAGGTAATCTCTCACAAAGAAACACTAGGACGAATTCATCTAGAACCAAGACAGAGCAACTGAAAAAGAGAACTTGTATGCCAACAACGAGGGATGACCCAGATAATTTAAATATTCCAGACATGCACTGAAGCTGCAAAGCGACTCCTTAAAAATAAATAAAACACTCATTTAAGGAGATTCCTGTTAATACTCATCTGTGGAATACAGTAAAAACCATGATGGAATTTTGTTTCATTTCTGATATCCATCTACATTTCTAAGCAATACAAAAAGCACACCCAGGGAAAAGTTACACTTAAAAGGTACAGATCGTAGTAATTGAATTATGAAGAATTTTCAGTGCAGGACGAGGTAACCATAAAAAATCCAGACAAATGCATTTTCTGAGCAATTGATTCTGCTCTGAAGCTGTGTCCCAGCATATGGAAAGCCACACAGAATGGGTCCACTTGGTCACACCCAGGGCAGACTAAGATACAGGCCTAAAAAGACTTTGTTTTGCAGCAGAGCCAGGCTGTTTGGTTTCATTGGCATAACATACATACATTGTATGTTCATTGGTATACAATGTACATATATATATATAATTATGAAATCTATACAAATAAATGTGAAAAACTATTCTAAAGATCCAAAAAGAAATATGCACACATCAGCTTCCTGGTACCTACCACAAATATACCTCCTACCTACCGCCCTTAGACTCAGGTCCACACTGTTCTTCAAGGTCTGCTCTTTCAGCTGTTCTTACCTATTCTGCTTTCCTAAGTTTCCAGGCTCTGCGACAACACATCAACACGTTCACCCCGGTACGAAGGAAGTTTGATTAGAAGGCAGAGTAAATGTAGGCAAGGCAATAGCAATAAAGAACTGGGAAGCAAAGCGCTCAGTCACAGAGCGATCCTGCACTGCAGCTGCCTTCAGCCATCGCTGTATCAAATGCATTCCCTCCCTCCCTCCCACCCTGCAAGACCAAATGTCTTACCAATAGACAGTTCAGTTAATCATAAGATAAGAAATCAATCTCTCTTGATAAGGAGATTTAGAGGAGAGAATATTATATAATAAGAAATGTTTTGCAGACAGGCAAACAACTAGATGACTGCAATGCCACACAGAAAATTATTTAACGAGATCCTACATACCTGCTGTTTTTCCGCTCTAAAACACAGAGCTACAACCCTAAACACACATAGAATTTTGGTTAATTAACTTAAGATTTCAACTACCATGAAGTCTATAGAAGTCAAAACATGTTAATAAGTATTTCTTAACAGTAAGCATAGTGCTGGAGACAGCTTAAAAATGTTAACATGTTAAATCACTTCAAATGTTTCATCACACTAATACTGTCTGGAAGTCGTACCCATACCTCCAGCCTTACAAACCACATTCCTCAAACTTTACTCAGGTCTGTGAACAGCAACTCTCACCTTACAGATCTTCACTATAATCGCCTAGATGCAAAACAGAAGCACAGAGACCCCTGGATCTAGTTGCATTTGGGGAATAATTTATATAGATATACACAGAAAAGCATACAGCAAAAGGCTAACCATTGATTTCATAAAATTATAGAATGTTTGGATTGGAAGAGACCTTAAAGATCACCTAGTTCCAACCCCCTGCCATGGGCAGGGACACCTTCCACCAGACCAGGTTGCTCAAAGCCC
>JAVJGJ010000014.1:82994506-83005476 GCA_035590215.1 Microhierax caerulescens
CTGGGGGCTGAGCGCGCCGGCCGAGGGAACGGAGGCGGTGCGGGGTGCTGCCGCCCGCGGGGTGCTGCCAGGCTGCCGCCATTTTTCTTATATCGCCCCAGGAAAAACAGCGAGTGCTGGGCCCGGTCTGCGCTGCAGGCCGATCCCTGCCAGCCAGGACTGAGGAGCCTTTCCCTCCCCAGGGGGCCTTACTTCGGATCTTTAGCCACCAGTTTGCGTAAAAAATAACCAAAACACCCTCATAGAAACATTATCGCCCTCGAGGTTTTTGTCCATGCCCAGGTGCTTGAAGTCCACAGCTACGAAGAGGCAGACGGCACCATGGCGCATGGCGTATTTTGTTTGGAAGCCAAGCTAAATTCTGATGAGTAGGAATGAGGAGAAAACAGGAGGCATTAAAACTGGCAAGCTTTTTCTGCATTTGAGAAAGTTATGTGGGTAAACTAATGACTGTGGAAGCCAGTCTTCTCGATACCAGGGTTGCAAAACCTGCTGTTGCCATTTGGCAGCAAGATGTAACCCACGGGTTAGTAAATCTGTGACTCCAGTAAATCCCAGATTAGGGCTCAGAGGAAAAAAATTGCCATTTAGCTTTTTGGCTTAGAGAACATGACAAGCATAGACAGTGGTAGCATTTAGTATTTACAGAAAGTGTAAATCGAGACTGTTTCCAAACTCACTGAGGCCCAGGGAGCCACTCTAATGTGACAACCAAATGATACCAAGTAACAGCTGTATGGTGCTGGGGAAAAAAGTAATTTTAGAATTATACTAAGAGACTACGCAGTGCGAATAACCAGACACGGGGCCTGATTCTTACATGTTAGAGTAAAACTGCATTATTTCTTTACTGTTCTATCAGATATAATAATAATTAATTTTTATTACAGATGATCTTCAATGCTGATGAGGCCCACAACATAGTTAAGGAGGTAGGTTTTAGCTAAAAGCTGTTATTTCAAAGACATTCTTGACCTTATCTTGCACTATAGTGAAAGTTGTTACTTTCATTGACCTTCCCAGATAAATTCAGTCTTACATGAAAGTATTACTTCTGTCAAATAAAGACTGAGTTTCATTTGGAGCTGCTTTAAGCCTCATCTAATCTCTCTTCAGCAGAGAGGGTAGATGGGAGAAGAGAGCACCAGAATTCACATTACAGTGGAAAGGTGAAGGCCAGCACTCACAAGTTGCAAGAGTTCACTCTGATTTATTATTTTTCTTTCCCCTTTAATCCAGCTAGAGACTAGTTAATCACTAGAGAGGTTGCTGGAAGAGCTTGTGGAATCTTCATCCTTAGAGATTTTTAAAACTTGACTGGACAAGGCTTTGAGCGACATGATCAAACTTGGAAGTTAGCCTTGGCTTGAGCACAAGGTTGCACTACATGAGCTCATTATTCTAGCAGTGCTTTTGAAAAAAAAAATTCAACAAAAAGAGCAGTCTGAAAGGAGTAGCCGGATGGTCTAAATTAAATACTTAGTAACTGGGAAGGGATTAACGAAAAGCTGGCTGCGTATAGCATGCTGTCATTCTGAGAAAGGAATTTCTAGGGGGGCTCTACGATTCCTTTCCCACGTGCTCTGTCAGGAAGGGAAAGGGCTGCACTTTTAGAACTGCTCTGGTGCACAGCAGCGAGCTCTTAGATGTCAGATAAACGGTAATTCAGCCCTTTATGTAACTGTCCCTGCCTTGAAAGGCCGCATACGGCATGACAGAGTCTCCAGACACTGGGAATAAAGCCAGGTGTTTCTGCCTCTGATTGAAAGCTTAACCAGAGCCAAGGAGCTCTGGCACTAGGTTCATTTCTAGAAGGACCAAAATCTCCAAGGGATCTTTTTGTCCTTCTTCTGTTTTGTGAATGTTTGTTTCCATTGAGTCCTTTGTCCAGCTTAATGCACTGTCATCAGAACTAATTGGACTTTTTAAGATCGGGGGCACAAGTCTCTTACACAGCCTGTTAGAGGGTGGTTAGTGTGTGGGATTCATCTTACTAAATCAGAGGAGAACATAGTTCTATTTTACTTACCTTTTCCAGGTGTATGTCAGATTTCTCAATTTTAGAGAAGTATCCATTGGCACATAATTGTGAATTTGTTAGTAGTAGAGAATGCAGTTTAAGAGTTACAGTTAGAGAGAAGGGTTACAGTTCAATCACTTAGTTTAAGCAAGAGTTGGCCAATCTGTAGCTGTGGGAGAACATGCATTTTTCAAGCAGTTCAGGTATTTCTTGTGCTGCAAGATAAGACGCTTCACTCTCTCGTATCTTCCTCATCTTTTGAGCTGGGGTATGCATTTCACCGTTGTTACTTTAGCTCTGAAGATTTTAGTATATTGGTTGCAGGCTCTGAGAGGTTGGCCAGCCCAAGCTGACATTATTGATTTGAGTAGTACGATATCCATTACAGTAGCTTCTGAAAGCCAAGCTGGAGTAGGCGGTCATTAGGAACAGTGGCATGTGTTAGTGTCTTCACTGGTGAATAGATCCATTCACTTAACTGGGTACTTAAAGCATATGGCTAAGGTCTTTCCTACAAGAAAAGTTCAGTCAGAGCCTCATTTTTCTCCATGTAATAATGTAGCAAGTACCTACTGAGAATAAGCTTAGGAGAAGGCTTATTTTATTTCCTTTCAGCAGCTGATATTTGATAAGCTCAAGTGATTTAAAGTAATCAAATTGCCAGATAAAATTCCTCAGATTATGCAAGACATTTTAAACTTCTACATTTTGAAGTATGTTTACTGAAACTATTTTTTTTTAATTTTCTATTTTAGTGCATAGAAAATGTTTTAGGCAAGACAGATTATAATCACAACAAAGTCAACCAGTGGACTGCTGCTATAGTAGAACAGTCACTGACACATCTGGTAAAACTCGGAAAAACATATAAGTACATTGGTAAGTACAAGCAGTCATACTTTTACCACATATAATCACAATGAATAATTGCTGAAAGGTTCCTTTGAATGCAGAATTCAGTAGAAAGTTTTAAACTGTAAACAAAGCACAGTAGGTACCTGAACTCTTCGGTAATGTAAATTTTTAGTAATACCTATGGTAAAACCTTGGCAGTTTCACCTGAGCTAAGCATGCTAGCAACACTTAGCACACAAGGTGACATTACACTATCTTTCCTGACTGTTAAGCAACAACCAAAACAATTATATCAACTTTTTTTGTATCAGTTCAGGAAATAATTGCTTATCTTAAATAGAATCTTCAGTAGGATTAACCTTACCATAAATACAGGCATTTGAAAGACTTTAGTCCTGTATGTTAAACCACGTCCCATTACATTTGTATGCATATCTGAGGAAGGGAAATGGAACTAAGTAAAAGTTTAACCCATTTTGGTCATTTTGTGGAGTGTTAATGTAATAGCTAGTGTTTACACTCTGTTCTGTTTTGAAAGTCTTGGATTCAGATTATCACAGGTTATATGAGTGCTGCAGGTCAGTTTAGAAATGCTACATGTTACCAGAGTGTGGTGGTTTCAGGGAGCAGTCAACCAGTACTTCTTGGAAACAGCACTCATCACCTGTGACTTCTTCTGTACCTGTGAGGACAGCACCTGTAATCCCCTTCTGAGGTGCACATGACACAAGCCATATCTAAGGAGTTTAAAAGATAAAACCCATAATCCTATTAGCAAGCATTTTGTTACAGCCATTGTCTTTGTGCAAGTAAGAATAATCATGAAGTGAATACCAAGTTCTCAAGGAAAAATGGTGGGGGCGAGGGGGTTGTCAGAAAAGGTGTCGACTTAGCTGAAAGCCACCTGCCAGCCATTTGAAAACATAATGCAGGCTTGAGTTCGGAAGTACTGAATGATTCACCTCTTCTGCTTTAATAATTAAATCCTTGATTTTATGACTGTATCTTGCAGTAACCTGTGCAGTGATGCAGAGGAGTGGAGCTGGTCTTCACACAGCAAGCTCATGCTTCTGGGATACCACAACTGATGGTAAATTTCCTCACTCAAAATTAAAAATTTGTAGTAAAAGAAACCTTAATTATTGCTCAGCTGTAATAGTGAGGTTGAATGTTTTTCAAGAGTGATTGTAGAAGCAGTAGCTTGCAGGATTAGATACTGTTTACAAGCACAGCGGAAGTATTTTGTTAGCAGTCAGTGCCTGCATTAAGAGGGATTGCTTTGTGAAGTGTGAGAAGCAGGAGCAGCAACGCCTTCATTCTGAAATGAGAGTCAAAACATTTAATCCTCATCAATAACCATAGATCAGTTGAAGAGACAGTAAAATGTTGCTCGCAGTTAATGCAAGTGGGTAGTCCTAAACATCTGCCTGCCTGCTGTACGGGACAGTGACACTTTGGAGGAGAACAGAACTTGGTAAAAAATAGAAATAGTTTGACCAGTGGTATGTGTTTCAGTTGCTTAACTGTCACCCGGGCTTTAGATATGTTTTATTGCTTCCAAATTAGTTCTATGCATTTTTTTTCCCATGTTCAGAGTATCACAGGGGAACAAGATTAAAATAATCTTATGTCTGTCAAAGACTCAGAAAGATCTTTTTTTAGAAGAGGGCACCAAGATTTAACTTTGAAATAGAAATGGCATCAGAAAGTCAACAAAGGTTAAAAAAAATCATAAAATAAAGTTATGTAAACAAGTACAGTTTAATCTTCATGTTTCCTTAGCTTGTAAAGCAGTGATACAATAGAAGAGGAAAAATTACAGAAAGTAATTATACTAGAATGTATTTGATCCAGTCTTTTTTTTCTGATTTCTTGTCTGGTTGTCTTGCCAATTTCAGTATGAGATTTTCAAGGATTTTTGCTAGTCCAGCTTTTAAAGAGAGAGACTGAAATTGTGTTTTCCTGGAAACTGTCTTAAGTGTACAAGGCTCATGTTAGGTAGTAAGCAATGTACAGGTTATTGAAAATGTTTTGCAGCATAGTCTATTTATAGCCAAGATGACGTAATAGTACTTAACTTAAATCACAGCTGAATTATTCATACTAATTTGACATAATTTACACTGCAATAAAGTGAATGTAGACACTGGAATTCTATTTTTACCTTGTAATAATCTCTTCTAGGAGCCTGCACAGTGAGATGGGAAAACCGAACAATGAACTGCATTGTCAATGTGTTTGCTGTTGCTATTATCCTGTAGCTGACTGGAAGATAAATATAAGCAACACCGAAGCCTTTAAAAAAAAAATATCATCCAAACACATGGCTAAATATTTTAAACCATCATTTGTTTTTGTATGAGGAACATACAGAATTTCTCTACAGAGAGCATACAGTCTAAGCCAGTTCTTATAGATTAACTATCTGAAAGCTAGCAAAACATTTAAAATATATGTGTATCTATCTAAAGATAAAGTTTTAGTAGTTTAAATATTCAGAAGTATGTTAATGAGAAGATGCCACAAAGATCAATACAATTTATATCAAAGCTAATATCAAAGATACTTCATTTGAGAGGAACAAAACACATCAAAGGAAGGATCAAAGGGCAAGCAAGACCACTCAGGATTATGGTGCATTTGGGAGCAAATTATGAACACAATTCAGAGTGGATATACTGTAAACTAGTGGTGCTTCATGTTTGATTAAACAAAGCTAACTGTTACATTGAGTGCTGGTGCTTGTGAAATTGCATGAGCATCAAGTTTTGGTCAAGCATGAACATTTACATTGAAATTAAATCCAGTTAAGCTTTTCCGCTGGAGTAGAGGATGACTTCACTGGGGCAAAGGTGAAATATACCTAGTCCTAGCAGAATTCCAATTTATCTTCAAATTAAGAATGTAATATTTGTTATTGATTCCAGAAAACATGCTGGGGATTAGACATCAGCCCTTAATTTCATAGTTTATGTATCTGAAAACATTCCAAAGGTACTTAAATTTGATTTTATGCCACAATTGTGGAATTTGTGATAAGCACTTTACTGATTCCTCATGGAGTAGCCAGGAGCTAGGGCAATAAGACTGGACCCACATTACTTCCAAGTAGGAAAGTGTTCAGAGAGAAGACACACACGTTTCTGAAGGCTTCTGTTAGATTTGAAAACATTTATCTTAAAGCAACATAACTGTTCTTTGTGGGAGTGTTTCCTATGTTCTCTAAGTCTAGAATTGGATCTTAGTTGTATGACATAATACGGTTAAATTTTAAGCACTAATAATTCCGCTCCTGTAAAGATTTATGCAAGTTCTTAACTTTGCTCATCTGATGAGTCTTTACTTGAAAAATTCCACGTGGAAGAAAAAGATTTGCACACACACAAGTATTTGCTGGATTGGGGCCTGCATTTTTGTTGATTAATGTACGAATTATATGATAAAGAGATGTATTGATACCAAAAATGCCTAAATGATTGCTGCCACTAAGTGGCAGTTGCATTAAGTTGTTTTCTCAGATGCTGCTTAAGGATAGATTTTTTTTTTCTTTATTACTGTATGTCTTTGGAAGAGACTGGTAACTACCTAACAGCTACTGTAAGGCTGTTTTGGATTTTAACAAATGAATGTTAAAGCACTATTATGCAGTTTTGTTCAGGTGTTTTTTCAGGTAACTGACTATTAGGGCATGTAGCAAGTGTCCTGTACAAAGAACAAGCTAAAACCCATTTCATTGCTTAAAATGCGTATACCTATGAGAAGGAACTTGTGTATGTGTATTTCATATTATTCAAGATCCCTTGCTTTGCAGACAAATACAGTTCCGGTTTTACCTAAGTGCAAGTCACATTAATACTGTAATACTGCATTTGCCTAATGGGCAAGGGTAGTGTGAAGATGTATGTTTACATTGTACTGACCTTCAAATGTACAATAATTTAACATTATTTGGGTTAGGACAGCAATTTCTGAACTAGGTGTCAGCATCCAAGAGCTGAGATGTGGAACTGACAAAAATGCACTAGTTTCACTGATATTTGAGATTGTGCGAAGTGAAGAAACAAGTGGGGTAGCAACTGGAAAAGGATTTGGTATGATTGATGTAATTTCAGAATTGGGTGAGTAAAAGTAGCACCGGCTGTTATCTCCCTTTAATGGGCATTCAGGTGCCGTGGTCAGAAGAAATATTCCAAATAGCCGCCTGTAATCTCATTTGGTATTATTGCTTTACTTGAAAACAAGATGCACTGAGTAAGACTATCAGTTTAATGAGGCTTGATTAAGGTTCTGCTGCAGAAGAAACCTAGAAAATACTGCTTAGTTACAAGACTGCTTCATTTTTCTACCAAAAAAAAAAAAAAAAAAAAGAAAAAATTTTTGCCTTAGTTGTATTTTTGTCTTGTGTGCTTGATCAATATAAATAGGAACTGATAAAACTATTCCTCTTACTTCCCTTCACTTTTATACAATCTTGAGAACTTGGGAAAGCTATTGACATTCTGTGTGCATTTTAGAGACAAGGCCTTGTCGAAGGCTAGTTCCCAGATGCTTTATTTCTTACACCTCTTGTTTACTCAGACCTCTTCCTCTTACTGCTTGTCTTGATGATGGAAGTTAAAGTTTTGTTACTCCAGAAAGATCATTGTGAAACTCTGGGAAAAGTATTTGTGTGTTCTCCATCATATTCTAGTGAATTTAACTTTCTTTTTTTTAATCTTTCTTTTCCCCATTCTCTGTGGGTGCAAACAGCTACTTGTATTTAATGTAACTCTGAAAACAAATGCTGAACACCATTAGTTGCTTTTCCAAGTAGTTTGTTTTCAGGGATAAAACTATGAGTTGCAGAATATGAAAACCCACAGCAACATTTCAATAGTATTTTCTATCGATGGGTTTTCTTAGTTGTTACAATCAAGGTGATGAGTTAACTATAGGGATCTTTTTAATGGGACAGAAGAGTTTGCATTATGGTGTAGCTCATACATACGGAGCTGTATGTTCCTACATAGGATTTCATGACTTGTTATTCTTCCCATGCAGATTTTGTTCATCTAGACAGAAGAGGTGAAAGGGAAAGCAAGGGAGCAGATACATTACTTTTTATTGCCTGCTAGATGTCTGTCAGTAACACGTTACCTTTCTGGTGACTATCTTCCCATTACACTCAACTTGATCAATGAGACAAGAACAAATCCTGGTGTGTTCAGTTTTGATTCTTGCAATCTAACGCACTTTACAGAACCCGCTGAAATCCCAGCTGGTAGCTAGCCTGTTTAGAGTTGGACATGGATGTTAGAGCACTGATATTTTAAATAAACCATAACAGAGAACATTAACTACTGGTGGCCTATATGCATTAGTACAGTAGCTGCCATGTGGAGAAAATAGGGTTTTGCTCTAATACAGCAGATCCCTCAAAGAGGAGTGCAGCAGATTCCTGTAATGAACAGTTCTTACTTGATTATTGGGGTGTGCCTTGCTGCCTGCTGTACAATCTGACCAGGTTGGTTTGTTCCCATTTAATTCAGAGAGGGATGCTTTAGCACAGACACGAACATGGAGCCAGACTGCACCCTTCCACCAGAATATCCTGAGCAAGGAAGTTCCGCCTGTGTGTCTGCAGGACGTTCCCAGCTTGAGGCCAGTACCAGTTTGTGTCTTGGGGAGTATCTGAGCTCAGGTGTGGTATTGTGTAAATGTGGCAATACGCCCAGCTGCGAAGTGGCGCCAAAGCTATGCAGTCATGTTTATGTTGTGTTGCATGGGAGCCACTCTAGCCTGTTGGGTCTACGCCAGGTAAGGGGTCTGTGGACGTTGGGTTGTAGATGGAACAATTTCTCTGTTCCCCCCACAACAGAAAAAAGGCTGCAGTCAAACACAGCATGCCTACTGAGGGAGGGTTTCTTTACTCCAATGAGTTTAAATCACTGTCAAGTAACTGGAGGTTTTAGCTCTTGTGTTCTATCAAGCATCTGTTTTCAAACAAAGGAAACGTGCTGTGACAGCAGCTTTGTTAACCTAAAAATTTCCTAAAAAGGAACAGAGTAGTGCTAGAGCAACAGCTACAAACACCGCTGTAACTCCTGTCCCACCATCTGACCTAAAATGACTTGGAAAGGACAAGCAGGGTTACAGAAGCACACCTCACAGGCTGTTACGGTTTGTATCAGGCACTTAGGGTTACTCTCTCGAGCAAAGAAGCTACTGGTAGCACAAGAGCATGAAGGAAAAGAGTCAAGGCAAATTTTGTAGCAGCACTACCATTTTAAGTAGATGGTTTTAACCTATCTGTAAGTTAATTACTGAGCTTGTAATACATGCTTAAATAGCTTCACAGTGTAGAGACCACAGTTCAGAAATAAAACTGTTAAAATCATCCATCCACAGGGGAAGGCAGTGAGAGGAACTACCTCACTTGGCTACAAGAAACTTCTTTCCAGTCAGCAGGTTCTCATTATAGGCCTATACTGGATTTAAGTAGAATCATTTCTGAACAGCACCTCCTAAATCGGAAACATCATAATATCTGCAAACATATTAGGAAGAAATTAAACATTCTCAGCTATTTTTGTAGAGTTTACTGAAGTTTTTGAGGCAGCTTTTATTCAGTGCTTGTTTGTGACCACCTGGGTAAAATTATAGGTTGGGGGAAAGGGAGATGAATGAAACCTTTGTTTAACAAGAAAGTGTGATCGATCTTTTGGTATATAACTTGCTCACACACACATATATTTTTATTTTATTTTGTATTTATTTATATCCCTTTTATTTATCCATGTCCCTAACAATTTTGAGTCATACATAGATAAACTTGTTCATTTCTAATTTCATCTCTTGTTGCTTATTTCCACTTCAGCAGTCTAGGTATCAAAACAAAGGCTCCAGAACTCATACAAACAAATATCCTGGCCAGAGGTGATACAATTCAGCATTTAGGTATTAGCCGGCAAAAGTGAGAGGGCTTGGTAATGCCAAGGCTGTGGCTGCCTTTTATTGATACTCGCAGCACTCCGATGTCATGACTTTATCCTATGTCATGACTTTATTGGATCTCAGCCCATAACTCTGGGGGCTTGTTTTCTGTGTGAGCCTCTAGAGTGGCTGTTGAAACTGATCTGACCAAATCGCGCAAAAATCTACTGCAGGGTTCTGAGTGATGTCATTTGTTAGTTTGAAAGGTCTTCAAAGATCTGTAAGGACCTCCCAGATCAATGCTGTAATATCTGTATAGTGTTCATGCCGGAGCTGAACGTTTCAGGAAATTAATCTTAAACATGGTTGTAGCTAGATGGTCTGCTAATGTGAACAAATTATAGTTGCCTGTTGCATGGCACTCTTTACAGGTCCCCTAACGATAACTGAAATTATTGTTTGTAGGGACAACTTGCAAAGCTGGCTTTGGAAGGGAAGAAACTGAGTGGTTTTAAGGTTTAGATGTGGATCAAGTGAAGCTTAGGGATCGGCGCCGAGATCTCCCAAGCTCGTCTCTTTGTACCGTTGTTTGGACATCTTAAGCAAACTCATGCAGTTGCCTCGGGGCCGGAGCGGGGGTCGTGCAAAATTGTGGCTTCGTTTGAGTAGCAGCCGGTAAATTGATGCTTTCCAGTTATTGCTCTACATGAAGCCAACGACCAGCGCCTGCGAACAGCCAGTTCTGCCGCCGCTGGGGGGCTGTGCCGCCTTTCGCTGAGCTCGGCTGGGAGCCCAGCCCCGGTGAGCCGGGCTGCAGGCGCGGCGGGACGTGCCCGCCCGGGGCGGGTGCGCGCTGAGCCGGCAGCCCGCACCCATGTCCCTGTCGCGGCAAGACGCGCTGAGCTGGCCGCCCGACAGCTTCGGCGCACGCCGGCGGCCTGCGCCCCCGCATTTCAAGGCGGGCACAGCCATCCCTGCCGCGGGCATTCAGGATTTTGCGGGGCCGAGGCTGCCGTGCTCGGATTTTGCGGCGCCGTGGGTGCCACGCTCCCGCAAGGGAGGCGGGGGGGCGCGGCCCCCTCACGGCTCCGGGGCCCGGCGGCAGGTGGCGCCGCGGGGGAGGCGGCCGAGGGCCCCGCTGCGTCACTCGGGCTCCCGTGAGGGGACGGGCTGTGCTCCAGCC
>JAVJGJ010000014.1:83005650-83016619 GCA_035590215.1 Microhierax caerulescens
ATCGCGGTCGATCGCGGCCCCGGCGCTCCCGCCGTGGAGGAAGCGGAGCGCGGCGCGGCCGGGCTGGGCTGCGGGAGAGCACCGCTCCCGGGGCGAGCGCTGCGTGTCACCGCACCCGTCAGAAGCGGCGGTGCCTGCCCGCCTGCCCGTGGGGCCCGACACCTTCCCGCGGGGCTGCGGGGCGGCTGCTGCCGGCGGGGCTGGGCGCGGGGTGGCCCCCGGGCGGTGAGGGACCGGGAAAAGGAGAAGTGGCGGGAGAGCAAACGCAGTCACTGCGCTGGGAAACGTGGAACTGCCCTGACTGCAGTCTTAGCAGCAATGACACGTAGCAGTCGCTTTCTTACAAAACAGCACGGGGCAGTTAGGGTTGTGCCATTCCTCTTGAAACATGTTTTCTGTGAAATTGCAGCCTCCGGGAAAGACGAGACTGCAAACTGTCTGTCCTTGCAAGGAGGCAGACACCTCACCGATGCCCTTACTGCTTCCCTACTGGGAATTCTGGCAGCAGCTGTGGGCTGTGTATGAGGCAATTGCCCGCCCATCTTCTGACTTCACCTATTTTTGTATTAGCTGTTGGGCCTCATGAAAATAAGCATTTTGTAGGCATGCTTAACTGTAGGTATGACAAACTTCTAATTTCAGTGTTGCTACTATTAAAAACACTTTCCCTTGAGAAGAAGCATGGGGCTAATTCATGACATTCATGTATTAGACCGCAACAGTAGTCATATCTATTGATACTGGACAGATGTCGGGGCATTAAAAATAGAATTGACTGTATGTATTGCCAACCTCCTTCATTTACCCCCTGGAGCTGGTCAAGCTTGTAAAAATTTGCATGTTTGCTCTTTTATAAGCCAAACGTGAAATGGAGAAAAGCAAAGAGAGCTAGTGTAAAGGGGCATGGAAAACACCCACAGCTGAAACAGAAACTTCAGAAAGAATACAGAGCTCCAGATTTCTTTTTTATTTTCCACATAGGTAGATGATTTACATGAGAGGCAAACTCCAGCTCATAGGACCAATTCTGAAATGCAGCTGAATTTACAATACTTGGTCTCTGTCTTTCCCTTTTTCCATTCATTCCCTCAGCTCCTATCTCATTTATTCAGGAAGACAGATTAAAGAAACCTAGCTTGGAAACCTAAATTAAGTTTTGCTCAAATAGTAGCCACTGGAATTTGTGATCCTAGTTCTCCATAATAATAATAACAGTAGTAGTAGTAGTAGTGTTATTATAATGATGTTATTATTACTGCATCACCTAGAAGCACTAAGTTGGGAACAATGGCCCCCTATGCTGGATGTGTTTCAAACATAAAAGAAAAGCCCAGCTACTGTCTGAAAGCTGTTCAGTTTGACTACGAAGAGGAAACTGCAATGGATGGGCATGAGCAGTCCTAGGAACATAAAGAAGCAATATTAGCCACCCCAAAACCAGTGGTCCTAGAGAGGAATTTGAGTCCAAGATGTCTCAAGATGAGGACAGAGATTAAGATCTCTGAGGAAGATCATGGCTGAGCATGGTGATGCTGACTATGTCAAAGGCAACAACTACAGAGGACCAGGGATCTGCCTACTTAAAAATTTTAGTCACAGCATTTTGAGAGTTGCGCTGAGTTAGAAGTTAGGAGAAGGTTTAAGATGAAAATGGGAGCATCGGCAATCACACAAAATACTTTTTCAGTTATAGATGAAAGGGAAGAAGGGCTGGTAATTATATTAGCCAGAAATTAGTTTGATTGTTTTTTAAAAAGATGAGAGTATTCTTGATTTGGGTGGAGAACAAGACAAACGAAGTGCGAGGTTCCCATTGCAGCTTATGTGACATTTACAACATACGCAAAGGCCAGGACTGGGCAACTTTCCCCACTGACACTACCCTCAGCAGGAGTAAATACCTACTTGGCATGTAAGGTAGCAATTTGCTAACTCTCCCAGCAGTTTTCTCTGCTGATACAGCTTCCTTCTGCCGTTACAAAATGCAAAAGCTGTCCCCATTAGCTGGCAATGAACAGTGTTTGTGTGCTACTGGTAGGGAGAGAAGGGAAAGGCCCAGCATCCGGGAACAAGTTAAATGGCTGTGGACATTAGCTAAGTAAGGAGGGAACATCTGTTACTTCTAAAGGGGAAGTGGCCATCTTAATGGGTTACAGCTTACTTTTTGCAAATGACCTGAAAGTAACAGGAGGACTTTCATCATGTTCTTGGGTTTGGGGCTAGTTTCTCTTGCTTATATAAATGCAGATGTACCTGTTAAATTTTCCTTGTAGTAAGTTGCCTGTATCTATCACCCCCTAAGTCTGAGAAAGTCAGATTTTTTTTTTTTTTTTTGCAGCATAATAGTTGAGGGATGCTGGTTTAGCTTTCCAGCCTCACAAACCAAGACTCATATAGTGGCTTTCATCATCTCCCTCTCTGATTACTACTGTTCCCTTTCTGCAGGCCTCAAGATCCCCTCCCCATATGTTGCTACAGAGATCTTATCTCTAATCTGGCACTGATACCTGTATTCTGCTAACTTGTAGTTAACCTCCCTACCACCCTGGAAAAGGATTTAGGCATGCAAGAACCTACAGAGGGAATCAGTGCATAAAGGGCTTAAATAGGATATTGTATTATTGCAGGCGGTCAAAAGGAGTACTGGCAAGTGCTCTGAATATACTAATATATTGGCCCTGCAATGCAACACTCAGGCCAACACTCATATCGCTGTATATCTTGCAAAGAGCTGTTATTCGGAGTGGCTGCTTGGGAAAAAGCTGCTGGTATGCCCCAGGCAGCAATGTGAGGGCACATGACATGCAAACCTGCAGTCCCCAAATGGTCACTTCATTCTTTACGATGGCTTTTGTAGTGGTACTAGCTGAACATCTGACAGATTAATGCAAATAAAGGCATTTGGGCCTTCATTAAATTACCAGCAATGACTAACTTGAGGCAAGATTCCCTAGCTACATTTGCAACACAGGCTTTGCTGCCTGCCTCAGAGGCTGTGAAATGGCAGGGAAAGGGCTCGCTTCTAGCTGCAGCAGTAACTGCGGCAGAGACTCGAATCTTCAGAGGTTTCCTGTAAAGTGGTTGCAAAGTAAGACTGGGTAACTGAGCATCAGTTAGTCCTCTGTAAGTGGTATCATTGCAACTCGTGTTGCTGTCCTTTACACATTGTTTCTATCGTTATTTGTTTTGGCTTGTAGCATGAGGTCTTTTTTTTTTTAATTTTAATTTATGCATATGAGACGGACAGCAATGCACATATTTACTTAACCATTTGCAGCCATATTACAGTGAGAGTATTTCATGAGTTCTTAACAGCTGAGAGAAACTCATAATTTTGAGGCAGAGCATAGTTAGCTGCTGATGGTATACAGCGTTCTTTTTCTGTCCTCTCAGGGGGCTTGGCTCTAGAAAGTGTTTCTCATAGTTGGTTTGTCAGTCTTTGCTGATTATTTCCTTGCTGCTGTTTGAGCACGGTTAAGGTCTCAGAGGGCTTGTCTGAATTTGCCACCTGAAAACAGGCTTAAGTTAGTATCAGTTTTGTCACAGATGAAAGGGAAGTATGAGAAAAAGGCAGAGAAAGCGATAAAACCACAGCAGCAACTATCTTCATCAGCTGTTCATGGAAACTTGCCCAGCCTGGGTCATCCTGCAGAAATACTCACTTATGCCCTGGCTGTGTGGGATTGCAGGGTAGAAATCTCTTCGGTCTGTGAGGGTGGTTGACAACCACATTTTGGCTTGGTTAATTGCAGAGAGATGATGGTGGTTTCTATGTCCCAGTTCTTCCCTATGCCATTTCTGCACCCAGGAAAATTCCACCTGAATTTTCTCAGTGCTCTCCATCATTCAAAGAGAAACCTTACAGAGCCACAGTGCAGACCTCGGACTTTTGCATGGTCCAGTCTAACTCACAGGAGTGTAAAAAGACAAAACCTGCATCAGAAGCATCTACACTTTACTTCAAAGGTGACTTGACCAAAAATGTCTCTGCAACCCATTTGTCCCGAAGGTCGCAAAATTCATTGTATTTTTGAATTTTGTGATTTGTGAATTGTATTTGCATATTTTCTGGTCTTAACACCAGTTGACCTACAAGTTCTAAACAAAATCAATCAAAGACTTATTTGCAGGGCACTTTGCTTTCCAAGGGAGAGAGGTGCTCCCCTTTGGCTGGCTTTTCCTTCCTTCCTCCCTCTAGGATAATGCTTAGCCAGGTAGGTGGGTATTTGCAGGGGGAGTGAGTTTTTTGGCCATTTCCCTCATTTCTGAACAGTGCAAATGAAATATAGAGTCAAATGGAGGTATGTTATACAGGATGAAAGTACATAATTTGTCCCTCACATGCTGAAATACTACAATAGAACAGCTCATAAATTTCCGTCATCGTAGAATTTAAAATAGAAATCATTAAGCAGGAGGAAAGAATACTACACGAGGGAACCAAAATAGTTTGTTTGGGCAACACAGAGGTGGCTACAGTGCTGATCTATCTGTAGTGACCAGGGAGGTTGGAGCTGAATCACGTTATGTGAGACATGCACTGCACTGCTTGGAGCTTGGAGCGAAGCCCTTGTGCCTCTCCCTGCACTTGCAGTGGGCACAAGCACTTGCAAAATTGGCAAAAAGATTGTGGGAGCTGGGGATTTTCAGGAAACTTGCAGAGCTGGGGAGCAGGATGAGTGGGTGAGTGACGGGGTGACAGCAACAATTGTTAGGAAAGGATGGACGGAGAGAAATCGGTGGTAGTTGGGTGGGCAGAGATACACCAGTCAGCCAAGCAGAAGAGAACCAGCGGAAAGAGAGGGAAGGGGGCTAGTGGGGGTACAGAACGGGGCTAGAAAGCATTTGTAAGCTTTCAGCAAGTCTCTCAACGCTTTTCCACTCTACTGTAAGTAATTTTGCTGCTAGTCTGGGCTGGTTTGTATGTGGCCTCAATATAAGCGAGACTAGCAGGTGGCTAAGGTCTATATGAAATGCAAAACCAAATGTGTGGTCTACGACAAATTACTCTCGTTTGAGTCTGTGGAACCGACACTGTTGTACACAGACATGAGGATTTGGATCCTGACAATGCTTATAACCATTAGAACCTTAATGTATGCTCCTAACTTCCTTTGAGCATATATACCTATTTTGAGGTGTCAGGAATTACACCTGGCTATGATTTCTGAAAAGAACTAATTGAAAGATGAAAAAATTAGAACAGTCAACATTAATTCATGAAGAACACTCCAAACCAGAGCTGGATCCTGAGAAAAAGTGCAGTAACAAGATCCTAACATTATTTCTTTTTTGTTCAAAATAGCTTGTGTTTCACAGGCAGCTTTTTGTTTCTTTTTCTGTTTCTAATTTGGTTTAACTCACCATTTGAGGACTAAAAGGCAGAAAATCTCCACCCAGCAGAAAAAGCCTTACAAGACTGAAAAGAGGAAGACCAATTGTGCAAGTGGGGTGTTCTTCCCCTGGGACATGCAAGATGGTGAACAGGCAGAGTAGCATTTTTATTTTAGGTTTAAACTTAGGGAGACTTGGTTTTCATTTGCCTGTGTGCACACTTTGCAAGTATGTACCAGGGAAGGAAGGAGGATTAGATGAGACCCAGTACATATCAAGGTCTTACTTGAATGTATTGTCTGATTATGGCCAGGTGCCATGCCCCCTCCAAAGCCCCCTTTCAGTTTCCAAAATCAAGATGAGGCCAATGGAAACGAGAGCAGCCCAGCACCCTGGAGGGTCAGGGTCCTTAACTGTGAGACTAACTACAGTGAACGGGAGATCTAGGATATCAATGGATTAATTAACTGCTTATTTCAGATGACTACATATGGGAAGACAGATAAAATGTTATGTAAGAAGGGAAGGAAAACATGCTGAGCTGAGGCCATAAGTGAGACCAACTTTTCTCTTCAGTCACTGAATTTAACTTCCAATTGCTTCCATTAGTTGAAACAGTTATTTTAATAATCCAACAGCTGTTTTTTCTTGCCATCAGCAGATCATTTTTCATTTGAATAGGGAATCTGTGGAACTGGATGGAAGGACACAGATCAGACATCTGCCCATTTTGTAAGCTCAGGTACAGCATGAGTTCCAAGGTGTCACACAGACTGTGGTCCTGCCTCTGCTGGTGGTGTCAGGAATGCTAAGAGGTTCTTGCCTCTTTTACAGTTATCTCTGCAGATAAAGGACAGCCTTAATGGGAGAGCCCTTTGCAGTGGTTAGATCCCACTGTAAGTGGGGGTGGTTCTGTAGGGTGCCCAGAGACCCCGGCAAGCATGGGCAGTGGCAGAGCTCTGCTAGATGAAGCACAAGAAGAAGATTCTTTACCCTGGCACCCAGAAAATCAGGGGCTTAGTAAAGATGGGAGCAAGACTTTTGTGGTGGCAACTGATCCTCATCAATGAAATATGGTCTTCAAGTCTTCAGGTCCTGCTTTCAACCATTCACTGCCGTTCCCCTCGCTCTGCTTCCCCCCGCAGTCCACAGAAGCAACTTTGAGGTGTCCCTGCCTTTCAGAAAACCTTGCTGGTGCTGCTACAGCCAGGGTCATGGCATCAGGTAGCATTGCCTAAACTGCAGAATACCACCTGCAGTTTCTCAAACAAAGGTGAGAGGACACCCCTTTATTTTTTTTTTTCCCAGGGCAGACCCTTTGGAGTCAGCAGTTTGACAACAAAAGGAAAAATTTATTGTGAAAGTGACCCCTTCCCCCACCCCCAAGAGAGAAAATCCCCAAACACACAGAAGGAGGAACTTTTTGGTAAGAGGCCCAGCCAAAAGCAATGGTCAGGGTGCAAGCAGTGGCATTTGGCGACAAAAGAGGAATGCTGTTTAAGCTCACCTGTAGCCTGCTGCCCTGGCCTTCTCCTCCGGGTGAATGAAGGGCCCTGCATGTCCTGCCTGGGAGGCTGTGGTGGTGTCACATGCAGAATTGTCAATGAATTTAGCACAGCATGGTGTTTATATCTAATGCAAGTGTTGTAAAAGATGTTTTATTAAGAAAAGGTCTGCTCTGCATCTAAGGTGGCTGACCAGTGAAACCACTGATTTTCTGTAGTAGTTTCTATAGAATTCTGTAGATTCTATAAACCAGGCAAGCATTTGGAGGAAGGGCTTTACTCTTTTACCACTCAAGAAGACAGTGACATTTACTTAAAACAGTACTGCCGACATCCTTCTGTGCTTTGCTGAAGAGTAGGGAGGACTCAAGCTGCTTTGTTTCTTATGTTTGTATTTCAGTGCTATCTGTTTCACTCATGTGTCCTAGATTGTAAAAAAACTTCACATTCATACCGTGACTGATAACGCATGGCTTGCTATTTTAGCAGGATTTAATATAACAAACCTTTGAAAGAAACTGAGAAGCTCTTACCTGCTTATGCTTTTTTATGGTTTAGGAAAACAGTGATTTATTAATAAGCACAGAATTCCTTTTCATGAGTTTAAGGTGGCAAAAAAACCCTGGTGCAAGTGTGCAGTAGGTCAAGGGGGTGTCATTACAACTGGCTGAGTAAGGAAAGTTCCCTGGAGTTTTAAGAACAAAAGTGGCAATGTTTAGAAAATGAATGTATGAATTAAAATACACCCCTCCAAGACTCTTCACATGATAAATATGCTGTCTCCTTTAGACCTCTTGTAATTCCTCTTTGCCCACTTTCTAACAATATAGCATCCTGATCACATTTCTAATAAAATCAAAGGCAAATATTTTAATGCTTTCTGCATAGCATGACAGCCTTACTATGTTTCAGTAGCAATGATTTTTATTCCACAGTAGAAGTTTCTTTAATTCTGCTTATGTTCTATTCTGATTTAATAGATGTGTTTCTATTTTTTACATTATTTTTATTTGTTACAAACAGAATTATGTGGATTTAAATATGGCCCTTCTGAGGGAAAGAACTGAAAAATTCCCCACCAAGCTGATCTTTGCCAGAAACTGGTATTAATAAATAGGAAACTGATAAGCTGTCCTTTTGAAGTTGCATGGGGGCTTGCATAAGTTTTAAAAGTGGTGTAAAGGGAGAACACATCCTGTCTAGCAAGTTGACATGTAAAATATGCTACATGCAACCAGATGGCTGCACAAATTTGAAATTGCAGGAGGAGGCCACCACTTTCTTCTGTGACTGTAAGAACCTGTCAACAAGGTCTCATGCTGTGTAGGAGCTATCACAGGGCTTGGCTGTGGAATTTAAAAGTCACTAAGCAGGTGATGGCTGAACAGGAGACTGTGGTGTATTAAACGGCAACTTTGTCAAGACTTTTTGCACTTGTTACTGGTTGTTTTAATGCTTTTTTAAAATTATTTTCTTTCTCTCTTGCTGGTATTAAAAGTTTTGGTTCCTTTTTTTTTTTAAGAACCTGTTACCTGTAGTGTACATCCAGAAGTATTATGCTGTGTATGGGTGTCTTGTGCACATCAGAAGATCTATTCGTAGCTATTCCAGCTACTGCCCACGTGATCATTGCTTTCTCAAACCTTTTTCACCATCAAAGAGGAACAGCTGAATAATAGGGCCAAAAGCACTGTATGTATTAAGAATGCTCCAGAAAATACCCATTAAATCATTTAGCAACAAGTTTTTTTAAGCCTTGAAAATCAGAAATGGGAGTCTTGAAAACACAAAATCTTTTCTTTTTTTGTATCGCTGCACCATGAATTTGAAGATGTGAAACAGAATGTTCAAAGCAGCTGAGTGATGTCTCACATGCCAGGTGCAGGACTTGGTTTGAAACCGTGCTTGTCATCCCCCTGCAGCTGGGGTGTGGGTGGCACTGGGAAATCCAGGCGGATCCTTTGCAGTTCTCCACTTCCCTAGAGAGGAACAGCTGCTTTTCATCTGCCTGTGTTATCTCTTGGACAAGATGTTTAGGCTTGTATTCAGAAGCCTGAAAGATGCTGGTGCTCAAAGGAGATTCTCTCTTGTAAGGAACAATTTTTCCAAGTCACCCTTCCCCAACCCTGCCCTGTTCCGGGGACTGGCTGCAGCCAGGATAAGCTGTCTCCTAATAGCAAGCATTACGCTAGAACGCTTTATTGTTTAATAGCATTAAGCTTTATCAGTGTGCATTGGTTCCCAAATGCACATGGCTGCCTAGACCCCTCGGCAGTCATTACAAATAACAGGAGGATAAAGGCAGTTAATTGAGGGGAAATCCCCTCACACAGACAAAGAAGGTAGATTTCTACTAAATTGCCAGCATACAGAGGGCAGTGCAGACTTCCCTAAGGTAAAACTTGACTCTCTTACTCTGCCACAGTGCCAAAATAATTCCCAAGAAGCAAAGGGATTTGCGTTAGTGTAGCTGAGATTAGAAGCTGGGCTGTCCTCAGAATCCAAATAGAAAAAGAGATTCAGTCTTTACAAATTATATTGAATGAGTACCACATGCTTGGGAGTTAGAAATTTTCCTTGTTAAAAATGAAATGTACTCCTCGTGGGTCAGCTTCTGAGTTGCTGATGCTCTGCTTGTTGAGTGTGTCAGCTAGGCCCTCAGGTCCACAGAGGAAAACACCTATTCTGGAGCTGTTAAGAAAATGAAAATATGGTCAGGAACTAGGTATGGAGCAGTTGGATGTTCTTCATGTAAATCAATCTTATGTTCTGTAGGTGCAAGGTTTTTTTCTCAATTACAGGAACTGAAGTAGAACTTGATGTCTAGCCCTTAAAACTTACAACCCCTTAAAACTTGCAAGGCACTTACTACTGCCTTTAAAACAAATGGTGGGCTAAATCTAAGCTCAGCAGAAGTCAGTGAAGACAGGTTTATTGACCTCAGTGGAATCAAGGTAACAGAGCTTTGAAGAGCTTACGGCACTGATTCTTGAAAGGAACTGTTCTGGGCTTTTTCCTACTGATTTTGGGTGCTCAGCTAAAGGTCATCCATAGGCAGGTTTGGGGTTTTGAGGTAGATAGTATTTTGGAGGTATTCAGACATCACCTGATACTCCTATCTAGCTGGAATGATGGGGTATGTTGTTTCTAAAACTATTGCTAATAATC
Source organism: Microhierax caerulescens (assembly GCA_035590215.1). NCBI lineage: Eukaryota > Metazoa > Chordata > Aves > Falconiformes > Falconidae > Microhierax > Microhierax caerulescens. The sequence continues at coordinate 83,015,658 of JAVJGJ010000014.1, forward strand.
AGACACTGCTAATAATCAGACACTGCATGAGGTACCTCACCAAAAAGGGATGATTTTTTAAAAAAATATTGGTTAGAACAATTCAGTCAAGATCACATCCATGGCTGAAACAAGAATATAAAATACTTGGAGAATGTTAGAAAAAAATGGTTCCTCAGACTTTTATCAGCCAAAGGAACAAGAAAATGCTATTATGGCATTTAGATAGAGGAAGTCCACAGACACTATCAATTTGTACAAGTTTACCCAGGATGCTGCCCTGCAATAGTTTTGAACTCATTTTCCCAGTTAGGTCTTCCATACAAGGTTTTCTGTTTAAGGCCTGTAATCACATCTTTCTCTTCTTCATGATGCACTACAAAGTGAGTGGCCTGTGGGAAATGAAACAAAGGACAGTGTAAAGACAGAATTAGATATGGCAGTATTATGTCCTCTTAAAGAAGTAATGTCAATACACACTGAATTACTTCCAAACCAAGAATATGGAATTCATAGTGTTTAGCAAGGATAGCTAACATTTGTGAAGTCCTGACTATCGGTGTCTACCTCCTCCTTTTCTCCAGACTGGGCAATCTCAAGAGTTAAAGCTATGAAGCATTGAACACAGCAATTAATTACAATTCTTTTGCAATGCACTGGTTTGGGCTACAAACTGTAAAATAAAGCTGTAAATTAAACCAGAACTTTCCCTTCAGGTACAATAATACAACTCCTTTAACCTCAATGAAGTCTTGCCGGTTTGATCTCTGGAAGGCTTGATCCGTATGAGGAGGTCTTGTCCACTTTCCCTGTGTAACTTTCATCTAAAGCAGCTAAGCTAAAGCCAGGAAAAGAAGGTGTGGTTAAGAGCACAAGTTCAGGCCTTGCAGAGTTCTGCAGCACTTTTATGAGGAAAAAGTTACAGGTAATGTTCTCCCCAAGCAAAAATTGTGGGACTTTTCCTTCTCTGGGGGGGGGGGGGG
>JAVJGJ010000014.1:83016629-83032279 GCA_035590215.1 Microhierax caerulescens
GCCCCCCCCCCCCCCCTTATATGTGTGATATCTTCCTACCTTGCTCCTACCCCTCCCTGTCCATCTAGCTCGCTACAGCACTTTAGGCACATGGTGAATTTTGCAATGGTGAGACAAAAGTAAAGTAAAACATCATTAAAAGCAACAGAGAGAGCACCTTTCCTGACTCCATCACACACTCTGAAGTAGCTCAATGACAAGCTGCTCCTTTCTATCCCCACAGTGACCTACATGCATGGGACCAGACAGAGAACTCATGAGAGTCCTCAAACAAATGAGCTGCTGTCGCTCAGACTTTGTGCATTACCTTCCCTAGTCCCAAATGCTATTAATTATGTTTTAAGCAGTATTAGCTGTCTTAGAGATACTTGCACGGTCAGCTGGGGTTGCTGCTGTGAGGACGGACTGCTTCCCAGAGTGCACAGCTGGAGCAGACCAGAAAGGAAGTCAGAGGGCACATCAGCAGCTGATCCTGTGCACCTTCTGATGCATAATACCTGTCTGCATGTAAAACCTCTGAGAGCCAGACAGAGGCCCATTTGAACATTCATCAAAACATAACAGACTTGCGAACATCAACCTCTGTGCATATGGAAGTGATATCTTCCACCATCTGGTTACCTGAGATTCATCCCAGCCTGTAAGGTAGATGTTATAGCTGAGAAACTCTGCGTTATTCCTTTCCTGCATTTGAGCCTCCAGAGATTGCAAGAGGTCAGCAAACCACTCAAAGGCATGAGTGTCCCTGCAAAGCCAGTAAAAATAAATCTGGAAGAGACAAGAGGGAGCTGTCAGGGGACATAGGCACTTACGGTTCCTAGTTTTATGTCTGCTGACAGAATGGGGATTGTAGAGTTCTTGTAGAAATTGCCCCAACTACTTCGGTAGATGGGTAGGCTGTTACTGAAGCTATTCAGGAGTTCTGATGCTGGGAGGGTTGTGAAGCAGAATGAATGACAGCAAGAACAAGGAAATATCTATTTCTCTTCCACCAGTGGGTTACATTTTTAGTTCATGATATTTCCCCACATACATTCTTGTAAAACAGTTTGTTAGGACATAAATAAATGATTTAGAGGTAGACTCTACCTCCCTTGGCAGGCAAGGCAAATTAAAGTAGGTAACAAAACCAGTTCTGTCCTCTGAATGTGACCATAAGAGCAAAGTCTGACCCCCACATCTTTGCACAGGGAGTTTCCAGAGGCAGGAGGGGAGAGGAGGATGCTAGCAGTGGTAGCTGCTTACGTATTGCTTTCTCTGTGCTTAGGGAAGGAATGCAATATTTGCATGGGCTGTATTAGTGCCTTGGACTTCTTGTTTCTCATGCAGATTGAAAAGCATCTCCACTGCCAGTGGAAATCCCCAGGGCCACAGTGAGGATTTGTATGTGTGATTATGCTCGTAGGCTATTTCTCCTTTAATTATGACCCTCCTACTTCCCTGCCTGCTAGTCTTGTGAGGTAGCTGGACTCTTCTTGTAGGACTCACGAGTGTCTGGAGCCAGATCACCTTTGCTGGGCGTGTTTTGATTTGGGCTGCCATCCCTTGAACAATTCCATGTGTTCTGGGAAAGAGGACATGTACCTTCTTGAGTTTTAGGTTGGTCGCATCGTGGCAGTATTTGTACCAGACAGACTTGAGTACCGATGCAAAGGGGGTGACCCCTATTCCAGCGCCAACAAGCATAACAGTTTCATAACTGAATACGTCCTCACTCGCTGTTCCAAAGGGGCCGTCCACAGCTATCCTGAAATTGAAAGTACTCATTAATAGATCAATAGTGAATATTTATCAGCACCATTTTAAAATAACAGTAAAAAGGTAAGGTATTTGTCTGCTACAACACACATTTGGGCTGAATACCAGTCAGCAAAAGAAGAGGTGGTGTTAATGGAAGAAACTGTAAAGAGCCATCTAAGGCACACATCTGTGTTGGAAGTAGTTGAGGATTGTATCACAGGTGCCGCCAAACTGGCTGAGCAAAATTTAAACTGTCGTAGGTGTTGGTTGACTTTACTGTGGAGACTCTTTGTACATACTTGGGCAACTTCCACGCCTCTTGGAATTCTTGTTTATCACATCCACAGGCATTGAACAAACCCTCTGTCCAGTCTCCTACAATACGGACATGAATGCTGAAGTAATCCTCTTCTGGAGCAGAGGTTAATGTAAACGGATGCCATTCCAGTTTGGACACTGCTGGACATTTGACAAAAATGTATTGCCCAACCTCCATCTTGAAGCCCTTCTTCATCATCTGGAGCTCAATTGTCTTGAAGGGATGAATGACCACCTACAGTGAGAGGGACAAGGGTAAAAAAGGGAAAAGGCAAAGGCTGTCTTCACTGTTCACTGGATGTATCTACATTCTCCATCACTAACAACATCCTCTGCTATGACAGCAAGGCAAGCAGGTGAAATTTTGTTCCCAGCAGAACTGGGAGTGAGGAACAGCACCTGACAGCCAGATGAAAGATGGCAGAAGATGCTGAATTTTTGATTGAAGCATTTTTTCACACCATGTTTGTGGTCACTCCAAAAGGGACGGGTCAGACTGGCATGTCTTATAACGTATCACCAGATCCATGTATGCACACTGTTAATTTCAGATGCACCTTACACAGTGGCACAGGTGCACAGTATTAACGGATCTGACAGTGTATATAGGAGCAAAAACAGGGCTGTCATACAGATAGGGAATTGGATAGATAGTGCCTCTGGAAACTGATGGTTTTGTGTGTGGGACCTATAATATGGACATTTGCATTCTGCCTATCTTTAGCCAAGAATAAATAGAGCGGTGTTCCAGAAGCACGGCTAGTATTTCCATCACTATGATTTTTTAATCCTAAAGTTGTCTGCCAAGGTTATCTTCATTTTTCAGAAGAGATTTGCAAAAGGGAGAATCAATTCTATCTATTAAAGTAGGTATTAATTATAGAGTTTAGCATCATGGAAGAAATTTTCTGCCAACAAGGCACTAAGCAGACACCATCGACATATGGTGTCGAAATGGCTCAGAGATATTTTAGTAAAATTATCAAAAAGCACACTAGGATCCTTCCAACATGTCAGCATTGTGCCAGGGCACAGTAGAGACACCGAATATCATCCCTTAAAGCTTGCTATGATTTGAACAGGATACATCCACAAGATGTGTGGAATGTGAGGAAATTACATTGGGAATGGCCAGGGTAGTTCTTATATGTTTGAGCTTAGTGCCATGCTAATTTGACTGTCAGACTTTCAGAACCAGCATTAATATCTCTGCAACACACAGTGGGGAACAGAAGTTCATCATTCATGTTGGCTGCACAAAATAGGCACCCCCTCACTCTCCTTTTCAGGAGTCATTTGTTCTGCTGAAAAATCAGAATTCTTAAATATCCAGGTAGTTTTGAAAACAAAGATCTTAAATTACTCTTAAGGCTGTGGAATTTCTATATTATGAAATTTTTCACTCAATAAAAAAGAAAATTAATTTATCTTTCCTAAGATTCAGTTCTGCAGCATAGCTAACTTCCTCCTCTTGTTCTCTTTTAGAGGCAGGCTACATTTAGATGTTAGAGGTTAGCATCATGATAGCAGCCAGAAAGTTCCTTTCACTGATGACATTGTAGGAGTTGCTGGCTTTGCTGCATCGTTTGGAAAAACTGATAAAGTTTTGCTGGGTGTTAAGCATAGTGTCACCACATACCTTTGTAATAACAACCTTCTGCTGTGACCTCCAAAACCGCACCAGCCTCTCACACAGGTACAAAAACATAGGACCTACTACCCACTTCCACGTCTGTAAGCAGAATAAAATGAGAAGTCAAGTAATGAAGGTGGCAATTCAGATTAAATTGAGTCCTGGAAATGCTATGAGCAGACAAGTAATCTAGGTTCTGTATCTACCAGAGTAAGGACCCCTTAAGAGAGGTGACACCTTCAAAATTACTTCTGGTCAGAGAAGGGGGTTTCTTTCTCTGCTGAGAGTTGCAGCTGGCTTTTTAGTTGCCACTAGAGTTACAGCAAGGTATTTTCCTATGAGTGGTATTGTCTTTGTCTAAAACTTAAGGTAACTAAGTCAAAGTTGTGGAGTAAAGCTCTGAATGTGTTGTTGACTCAGGTCTGTATTACTGTAGGAGATGTGGTTTCTGTTAACAGATCAGTCAGAAATGTGAACAAACAACCAGTCTGGTTAGTGAATAAAAGTTGAAGCTTCAGTGTCATATTTCCAGATGCATTAATTTTCTGGTAATTATCATCAGTCCATTAATAATGTGAAACTATTTATTGCATGGATTATAGCACTTTCTAGAAGTCCCCACGAGCCACAAAATACATTTTGGGTAAACAGATACGATTTGCGCTTTTGTTTTGCCTATTAATTTTGCTCATTTTATGGCACACTGGAAGTGGGTTGTCTGTCTGTCTGTCTGTCCATTTCTGCTTATAATCCATTTTGTCAAAATCTATTGCTTTATGTAAAGAAAGCTGCCGCTGAAGAGTGCTGGGGGTTACATAGCAGCTTTTCCACAGCAAATGCATATGCTATTTAACAAAAAAGAGTAAACTGTAAACATTTTTAATTGGATTTACACTCAAGACAACTGTTCTTACCATAGGAGGATTCCCTGAAAACTGGGGGATTGGGCAAGCCCCCTTCTTCCCCCATTGAGTGAAGTTCTTGTAGCAAATCTCTGGATTATGTTCAGCCAGGCTCTCATCTGTCTGCCCCCGTACAATACGCCTGGGAAAAACCCAAAGAATCATTAAGGCAATGAAATGAAAATCAAGGTATATGTGCATTATTATTATTCTACAGCTTTGATATAGCTTTACTTCTCAAATCAAACCACAAAATTGCTATTGAAGTTATAAAAACGGAGAAGAAAGTTTGTGGGAAAAAATACTGACTACAAGATTAGGAACTGTAGAGGTATGTCCATTACCATTTCCAAGATGCGGTCACAATAGGAAAGATTCATTCTTTTCAGAGTTATCCTACTTCTTTCTTCAATAAAAACAAAACCTGGAGTGGGCAAGGTAGCCAGTTTCCTAGTGACCAGTACAGAAATAATTTCTGTTGTTTATCTTAGAAATTTGGAGAGCTCTTTCCAAAATACGTTCATCCTTTGACCCTTCCTCTCCCTCTAAAGCTGTGGAGCAGCTGTTCAGTCGGTGTGGATGAACACAGATGCTTCTGATGCAAAGCAGCTATGCAAACTATATCAGCTTGTGTTAGCTGATGAGCTGGCCTCTATATTCTTGCTTGGTTAGGGTTTGTTGTTGGTTGTTTTATTATAGAGAAGTCTGACTGCTCCAGCTCAGCTATATTTCCAGTGGCAGAGCTAGAGCTGAAAGGCAGTTTCAGTTTTGAGGGGGAAAAGTATGTTCTGATCTTGTTCACTATTTCCTGCCTCTGTCTGGAGTCGTGCCAACCTCAGGGGCATTTAAGAGTCCCCAAAATGATTGTAATTAGTAGGATGAGGGTCATAGTAGAGAAATTCAGATTAAGATCTGCTGCTTCTGATCGGGCTGTTCAGTTTTATGCCAAAATGATTCGGTTGTTATCTTCTTCCCATGACTTCTCTTTCTGCTTTTCTAGCTCGGTTTCCATGAAGTGGACTATGTTTCTCCTGTTTCAGATAACACGTGGTACGTCAGTCATATATATGCCTAGCTTTAAGATTTATCAGAAGATTATTAGAAAGCCTGTGCACCATCTTAAAAGTTAGAAGGTTGCACTGCTCACAAATATTACTGACGAACTTCTTCCTCATTAAAGGATTGATTAACATCCTGTCTGAAAAAATAAAGGGAAGGAATGACACTGTCCCGGGAGCATCATGAGTTGCAATTTGTAGGAACATCACCAGCTGCAGTTTACTTCCCTACTACTAATGACAACGGGTTCAGCTGAGCTGCCCTCTGGGGTGAGTTGGGGGGCGTGAGGAGCCCATTTCCTGCCACTCCTCACCCTGTTGCTTAAGGGAGAGTGAGCCTGAGGTTCCTGGCCGTGCCCTATGCTCCATTCAAGGTCTGACAATGCCAGTACCCTGTCCGGGAGAAAGAAAAGACTTATTTTCCCTCATTACTCAGTGTGGATGCTCTTCCAGCACTGTAACTAAGCTTGCAGTAGTATAGCCTTATAGCTACTTCTTTTTCAGCTGTAAGTTTTACTTTAGCTTCCAAAGCAGGGTGATCTGCACCTCCGTACTCTCTCCTCTTTACATTTACTGTGATGGGAAGTTTGGGACATTTGTCCGTGACACATAGGTCATGCACAAAAACCATCAATGCTACTAAAGTGCTGTAATGGCTTGTAACGGACAGGAATATGCCCCTTTGATTCTCTTAATTATCTGTGGTTAAGTTTTCTGTATATCCATATCTGTATGTATGTATATATGCTTAAGTATGACACGCAGCCTTCTGTCTCCTGAAATAAACTGACAACTATGCCTCTCTTTAGCATGTTACTTTGATACTGTTAGATCATACTTATTCCATAACATCCATCTTTGCACACGTAAGATGCCTTCCTTGAGTGTAAAAACTTGTCCAATAATTTTTAGTGTATTAGTATTTTATTTAAACTCAAAATGTCCCTCTTGCCTTTAAGGCCAAATAAATGAGGCCACTGAGTTCACAGCCAGAAAGCATCCTTCCCTCTACAGACAATAATACTCCTATGTTTATCTCCTTTGAAAGGACAGCTGAAGTTCTCTGACAACCACATTTGATGCCACTGCTGCCCAAACTCCCGTCTTTTCAGTATAGTGCAATTAAAACGGTGGAAGTATACTGAACATCCAAGTAAGCAAAAAGTCAACTTTTATGAAACACATACTCCTCACCGACCTCTAGAAAGAACTGCTTTCTGATAGCATTGTGTAGTCACTACTAGCAAGTTTATACATTTCATCAGTAACTATACAGTCTTTGCTGCAGGAAACATGAACCACTTGTCCTTTTCCTTCAACAGGTTTTGCTCAGACCTTCCCCTTCTTGTTTTGGAAGTTGGAATGGCCAAATATGCTGGTGGTGATCCTCATCTGCCTTCTATTTTTGCTCTTCCTGTTGTACTCTCATTTCTGTCTTTTTTCTGGCACTACTGGACTGAGAGGAAGTGTTTTTGAATAGTCATTTTTGCTGAGCATTTTTAAAGCAAACTTTCTAGTGCACATAAGATTTCCTTTAAAATGAACAACGTTGTATAATTATGAACTATGAGATGTGGCTTGGATACTGTAGACTTTTTTGTCTTTCTTTATGCATCAGTTCTGTGTTTTTGAAAAATGGAACTAAAGTTCATTTTTCTAAGTGCTAAAATAGAGTTTGTGTAGCACTATAATTGTTTTGTTAGGCTTCTCAGCTATTTCAGAAGAAGGTACGGAATGAGCCAACAGTGGAAAAAGATGTTTGGCATTTGGAAGTTACAAAAACTTACAGTTGCCTATGGTTGAGCTGCAACAGCTAAAAATCTGTTCTGAAATGCTGCTGATATTAAAAATTCATCCAAGTCTGAAAGATAAATCTGTGTTATTACAGTTTTCATTCACCCAATACAATCCTAGGGTCTATATAATTCTTATGCTGAGGTGTTCTTACATGCATGTATGTGACGGAATTCCTTTTAGGAGAGAAAGATAAATTAATAATTAGAAAAAACCTTGGGAAACAGCTTTCCAATTAAAATATCAGACAAAATTGAGTATCAGTGAGCTTAAGTATGCCAGGTTCTCATGAAGCTTCATGCATGTGAATAGCTTGTTGTACGTATCAGTGAGAGCCACTGGCTCTCAGAGCCTGCATTGGCCCAGCATTGCCATCAGAAATAACTGCTGCTTGGTAACTTAAGTCCCTATACTTGCATGTGTAGAGGGCTTTACAATAAGGTAAGTAGTTACCATGTACTGTGTGATAAATGTGAATACTCACCCAGCACCGTGGATGACAAGGCCAATAAAGAAGATGACAAAGAGATGGTGGGTGTACCAAAATACTTCGAAATACGACCTTCGGATGGTTTTGGTGGATGACGTGATGATTAGTATGAGGGCCAGCGTGATGATAACTCCACTGAGACCAGCCAAGTATGTGAAAGCCACATATAGGCCCCCCACAGGATTCTGTGAAATAATTGCACATGTTGGTCTAAGGAAGGGATCGCATCAAAGCAGAGCCAGCTGAACCATCAGTATGTTTCACTTAGCAAATCCTTTGCTTTGTTGTAAGTCTTTAAGTCATCCTCTATCAATTTTGTATGCCAACAAAGCCAAAATCCCACTCCATTTTTGTTGCACTGCAGATTTGCCTTTACTAAAGTAAGTGGAAGTAGAGGAAAAAGATTTCTCACCGATTCACACACTGAACATCGTTTCTTACTCTGCTGTTGCTCAGCAGTAGGGGCTTGGGGAAGGTGGATATGTTTGCATAGCTCTGTTGTTGAAAGCTGGAGTCCTACGTCCATTTTCAGGGAGCTAAATGACAGCTCTCCTTTTCAGTGGTGGCGTGCAGCCGTAGGTCTCTTAACTCGTACAGAGACTGGACACTCGGTGCTTCTGAGGAATGGGAAGTTCCTTACTTTTGGTTTTTGTTAACCAGGGCTTAAGCGGCCCAAGTTCAAAACTTTTCCCCTGATTTCTGTGTACCTTTCTGTGTGCCATGTCTTCCTTAGTCACAAGACTGCTTTACAGGGTATTTGTTTTTACATAATGTTTTTTTAAAAAAAAACTACTTTGAAATCCTCAGGTGAAAAAGTTTAAATGCCAAAATTCAGCAACAATATTACTTACAAATATAGAAGAGTGAATTATAAAAGATTTTTCTGCAAGATGGCCCAAACCCAGATTGTGCCCACTAAAAATAGGTACTCTGCTCAAATAGTCTTATATGATCATCTAAATAAATGTAATAATGACTTTACACAGTCTGTTGTCACTTACTCCAATAGTTTTTCTAAAAAAGTTGACGTAGCTTTCATTTGGGTTATCACCAAGGCTAGAAAGCACAGCTGCCAGAGTGTGTTTCTCTTCAACACGGGCGTGCACACTCCACTCTACGTTGAATAAGTGTGCAATGGTGTGAATTGCTAGGAGTGACAGGAAAGAAATAATCACTGTTAAGCACAAGACAAGTACTCCGTGGTTTTGGCTACTGCATGAAACTTGGGAACATTTGTCAGCTGAAGCTTAAGACGTTTGCCATTTTCACCCTCTTCATCAAAATTTGAGATCACTGACATGTTCTACCTTAACAGCTGAAGTTTACATCTTTTTGGGTGGGAGAAAGAAGTATAGGGAAGTTTCCAGCACATCTTTGTTCAACAAAGGCTTTCAACAATTTGAGTAGTGGTACTCTAATACATGGGAAACTGAAGCATGGGATGGCTTCAATTATTCGTCAGGATTATCCAGGATTTATGTAGAAAAGCCAGGAAATGAATCTGTATCTCTGTGGTGTCACATTTGCTAGTGCTGCTTTGTTCTGCTGTATATTGCTAATAATCACTAATAATGTTCTTGATGAGCTGGATGTGTCTATAAACCTAGTACAGCTGAGGTGTTTCACACTACCTCCACTACACATTATAGCAGGGGGAAGCCGTACAATGCTTTTCAAAATTTCCTCCCTTTTGTATCACCAGATACCTATTCACCTTCAAAACAGGGCCTGATGGGTACAGATCTAACACCCCCAGGCAATCCTTCTCTGCTGCAGAGCTCCTCTGTGGCCTTACGTTAACTGCATCGCCCTGCTCCTTTTCTGTGAAGAGCTGGTGAGTTTTCAGCCACAGCTCAGAAAGGGAACTTGCTCAACTCAAGCAATCTACCGATATGAAGACTGTTCTAGGGTATATGCTTTGTAAGGTACTTGCACTGAGAAGTGACAAATGTGGTGGGAAAAAAAAAAAAAAAGAAGAAACCCCTTAGTTTAGGAAATGAGATATAAAATATGAAAACATTCCCATGGCCTGTCCAGGTTTTTATATACCCTTTTCTTTTATCATTTGTATTATTTGTTTCAGACATGCCAGCTAAGAAAAAACGTCTAAACAATAATTAAGCCAGAGTATGTGGTTCTCAGGGCATTGCTAAACATCCTTTATTAACCAGTGTCATAAATGCTGCTGGTGGTTCAAGGGAAAAGTATTACTTCTTATTTATCTTTGGTTTCTGCCAGTTGCAGAATAGTATTTGGAATCTGATTTAAGCCTTGGCACATGCAGACTCCTTTAGGTTAATGAAATCATGTCTCTGCACATATCCTTAAGAACTTGAATCCCAGTTGGATTCTGTGTAAAACACATGACAGAGCAATAAACAAAGAAACATTTGAGTACCAACCAGTATGAAGAGCGATCATCCATGCCACCATTTTGTGAAAGGTGAGGTTCCTGTCCAGCTGTCGTCTGACACGGGTAGAGCAGCACTTTGGGTTTGAAGAAAGAAAGTATTTGAAGACTCCGTGATGTCTATGCACACTTACTTAAATGTAGGAACAAAACCAGGGGCCCTGAGCATAACAATTGGTGGCACTGCTAGTAAAAATCTAGAGCTCCTAAATATAGACAAATATATTTCCTCCCATACTTCAGACTACAGGAATAACAGATGATGTTTTAATGTGTCCCATTGAAACAAATCACTTGATAATGAGAAAAAACTTAACATCCAGTATGACAAAGTATATATCTTGTCTGTGTTGAAGTACATGCTATAAACAGGTGGGATCACAGTCTGCCACGGCAGGGTGACTGCTTTGGTAGCGTCAAGCTGCCACCCAGCATCAGGATCCTGTTGTGGTTCATGTTGTAGAAACGGACTGCAAAGTTTGGGTATGACTGTCTCAGGGAGCTTCTACCCCAAATGTGCTAGTCACTTATGGTCAGTAATGCAAAGTGATTCCTTCCCCAAAATACTGGGTGTACTTGCCAGGCATTCACTTACAACTTGTTTCTGGAGCGACGCAAAGAGAAACAGAAAGAGAAAATCTCTTCTGATACAAACTGAACAAGTTGGTTCTTAAGAAAAACAGAATGATAGAACGTTCATGAAGAATGTTATATCCTAAGAGGCCCCACCTAAATGGTGCCGCAGTCGGTGGGAGTTTTCCCCTAACTTTAAGTTCCTGTAAAGCTATCATTTGCTGTCTCCACACAGTACAAAGCATGATTTTCCTGTGTTGTATCTTTATATTGCTTTTGCTGATTGGCAAAGGGAAGAAAACACTGTGGAAACTAACGCAAACATTTCCTCACAAGAACCAGGTAGATGTTTCACACAATGAATTAAGAGAGACAACGATATTCCCCCAGGTTTTGCTGGACATTAACTTTGTGGATGGCAGGGAAAGGTAATGCATCTTCCCAGCTGACAGGGTGGATGTTACCAACCATCCCGGAGTGAAACAGAAGGGGTGCTGAAACACCAGAACAATTCAGGTTTTGATTTGTTCGTCACTTAGTGGAGATATACCAGCAGTGGCCTTACTCTTCCATACCAGTCCATTTCTGAACGTCCCATGAGTGTTAACTGTACAGATAAATAGATGAGCAGGAAACAGTTCTCTCCAGTTATTCTCCAGCTGTGCCACAGATTAAAGGGCAAGCTCTAATGCTCTGGGGCTACTGCAATTACTTCAGCAGACTCTAACAACAGACAGGAGAAATTTGTCCTTCCCTGTATCATGTCTCTTGAGACACAATTAAGAAGACTGTAGAATAAACTGTAGCATAGTAAAGGAGGTGCCAACTCTGCTTGACTGCCTTGCAAAAACCACTTGGTCTTTCTGTTCAAGAAGCAGAAGGCGAAGCAGTGGCAAAATGCTGTAGGTAGGTTCAGTATTGAAGCTCATTAACAACAGTGATGAATACGGCAATAAAGGACATGCAAAGACAACAAAGCTGTTCTTTCAATTAATCACAAATAAATTTCTAGTGTATGATTTCTAGATGGCAGACGTAAAGGGCAAGAGTTTCCAGCACACTCCTACTGAACGGTGAGTTTCAACAATTCTCCCCTCTCTTTAACTCCAATGACATTGTTGTTGGAAAGGTCACTGCCCTTTTAGTAAGTTATTTGACATTTTTAAATCCTGATTTTTCTTAAGAGATCCTCACAGGTGTTAACTTGCAGAGCACAGCTAATTACAGACAACAGCACAAGTATAAGCAGCTGTACTCCTGTGCTACGGCCACCGCAGTCCTGACACCACCACTGGCACACTGGGCTGTGCGTGTTTACCTAAGATATAAAATTACCTCTTTCCTGAGGTATAATAAGGCTATCCTTACTGCAAAAAACAACTGAAGTTAAACAAACACCATCTAACAACCCTTATTTTACGGCCTTCCCTCCCCTCCTTGCTCATCCTCAGAGCCCTTCACTTCATCACACAGCGCAGCGCTACCAGCAAGACAACGAGCTGCAGGCAGGCAGCAGAAATGGAGCCGTAGCTCTCTGCATGGGTCTCAGCTGCACCCTGGCGTGTAGCCTGAGTGACTCCACCACAGTGCCCAAGGCAGAAGGCCTTACTCTGTAGCATGAACACTGAGAGAAGGGGGACAGCTTCATCGAGATCCTGGTTAGAAAAGTTAAGCTATAGATGTTAGGAGATAAGCAATTCAGAACAAGTAGCGTAAAGTCCTAGCTGGAGTACAATTCTCAACCCTTGGAATGAGTTTTTAGCCCTCCAGTAATGTTCCCAAAAGTGTCTTCAGCTCTTTTGTTGCTTTGACCTCAGAAGACCTCTGCCCAACCTGCTTTCAGCCTGACCTCCGTGAAATCATTTCAGAACTCATGAAGGCCTTGTATGATCAAAAGCTCATCAATATTTTCCAGTTGTATTCATCCAACAGCAACAATAATTCTTAACAAATTTACGTTCATGATTGACTTCTGCAGCCTGGGGAGTCAGATCTAAATCTTGGCAGATACTAGTTGATCTTTCTCAGGGCAGGGAAGAACAGCTTTAACTCTACAGTTTTATTTACTGTTCTTTTTCCTTTTACACAGGTGGCAGGTCACCTGTCTGCTTTTGTAGCACCTCAGAATCTGAAGGGGTATAGCACAAGACTGAAAGCCTGGTCTGTGTAGTTACAACTCTCTATTCTAAGTGTAACGCCTTAAAAAGGGCAGGGCACTGTCCTTACTCCTAAATGTAATTTAGGAGCTTAAGGTGGCAGACACATCTCATTTATTCAGCCTTACTGATTGTCAGGATATATCTACCAGATGGAGGTACAGCCGGGGTTGTCACTATTATTTCCTTATTACTTTGTATTCCGCTCTTTTCCCCTATGAAGGACTCTTGAAATAGTGCATCTCTTTTATTGCTTCCTCTTTTGCTCTGCTTTTTCAGCCCCCACAGGCTCTCTCATTTTTGTGAAAGAATTTATGCTAGATTTATAAATGAAAACCAACTTCTGTGAACTGGTTTTGTTGAGCATGTGTATATTAAAGAGGCTAGAAAGAAAGGAGGAATCGTTATATATTTGGAAGGACAGTTCATGAGATTGAGGAGAGCACTGCTTTTTTCACTGCTCCATGACATGCATTTTCTGTGTTATTTCTGCTGTAATAGCCAGAGAGCTAGATTTCAGCAGTGTGATACAGTCAGTATTACCACAGGAAGATACTCCAGCTGTCACTGAGAATCACTTGTCCTCTTCTTAGTGGTGGTTCCTCAGTGCTGTATTTAACATTTGCATTTGGGAGCTAGAAACGGTCAAAGGTTCTGCAAACTATTTCACCCTGAGATGGAAATGCACCTCGGACAAGAAAGACTGTAATGAAACAGATGGGAAAAGTCCCATTCTGGAAGTCTGTGAAAGCCTGCATTTACTTTGAGAACTGAACATGCAAAGACAAAAGACATGGGCTAGTATCTCCCTCTGTAAATGGGTGTTGCATCGGTGACAAATGACGTGAACGTGTGCAAGCAGCACCAATGGCTCTGCCCACCAGAAGAAGGGCTTTGCACCTGCATCCAAGGCAGCACGATGCCCTGGAGGCAGGAAAAATGCATTCAAGTTTAAAGACTTGAAGGAGGCTAATTCAAGGCTAAAGCTCTCAACAGAGCTCTGGGTACGCCATTGGCATACAGACCTCAGTCTTGCTCATCAGCCTTATCTGCTTCCTAAAAGAGGACGTCCCCAAAGTACGGTATATTTGGGGAACTTGGATGAAGTTGCTTAGTATATTTGCAAGGCTGCTTAGGTTTTTATCTTTCATAAATTTTGAAATTCTTTCTTCATCTTACCGCACTTGATCCTCTGAGGAAGGAGAGCAAGTTTCGACATACTGGCAGCAGAATCAGCATGCAATTGAAATTCAGACAAGCTGCCGGGGCCCTTGCCAGAGCCAAAGCACGCTGTAATTGGAGAGATACTGTTATTTAATGCATTACCCAAGACATTATCCAGGACATGGGTAGACACAGATTTCATTTATGAATTATATCACAACTTTTTGTGAGTGTGAGATCTAGAGTTAATTAACAATGTCCACATTTCAGAGTAGTCATGCTCTGGCCAAGCCAGAGACACAGGTGTGGCAGAACACATTCCTCCAGATAGACAGCTTCTATTTCCAGTTTTGAAATAATATGCTTGTACAAAAAGCTCCCGGTCACATCTGACAATCAATGGCCAAGCACAGATGCAAGTTGAAGCCATTAGTAAAATTTTCTGTCCCAAGGTTGCAAAGAAAGTCTCACTGCTGGGGCTTCAGTTGGCTGGGGGTGTGTGGTAGACAGAAGGGCAGCTTATGAGGGAAGCGGTTTTATGTTCTCTGTTGTCAGTAAAGGGAGTCTAGGGAAATTTGTTGTCTCATGTTTTAGGATTATGTTCCCTTAATGTTGCTCTTCACCCTGTATGATTTCAGATTTTTGAACAAAGGCTGCTTGAACGGAGGGAACAATGACCATATTAATCCAAACACAGTGAAGGGAAGCAAAAGATAATGTTTGCTCTCCCTGCCTTTGTTCAGACCCTTTCAGGTTTCAAATCAGTTACTGACTTGGGGTTACACTGAGCTCTAGTTATCCAAGCACAGGTCTCTGTGACTTCAAAGGCAACTGCACCATGATTGCAAAGGACAGAATTTGATCCATAGATGTGAAGCCATATGCAGAATGGGATTTAATGCTTTGTTGAATTAAACCATAGCTTTGCAAGCCTTTTACAGAGTACTATGTTCTGTAATTTGAAGCTTAGACTGATTTTTATGTTAGTGATCAGGCTTTTAAAATATGTGAACAAATTAGTTTTCTCTGTCAGTTGGTCATGACCCGTGGCAGCTTTGGAAGCAAGTTTGTAGTCGGACACATAATGCTGCATTAACCAGTGGGATTATACTGAGTAGCCCAGGGTCCAGGATCACTTCACTACTTGACTAATATTCACAGGCTTGATGAATGTGTGAATGATGATTGCCTTTCAGAGCTAATAGCTTTGTAAACTATCCATGCTATGAAAAATAATTGCAAAGGGAAGTGATAGCACAATATTTAAATAGCAATATTTTATTCATCTTTTGCTTAATAAAGTAGCCACAATTAATGCCTAATTTAATTACCAGGAATATAATAGTTAACTGAAAGCATCTTTAGAATGGGATCTCTCTATTTTGTTCACCAGCTTTCTGTTCAGAAGCATT
>JAVJGJ010000014.1:83032379-83054329 GCA_035590215.1 Microhierax caerulescens
AAGCAGCCACAATTTGAGTTCACTTTAATTACCAGGAGCATAATTGTTACCTGAAAACATCTACAGAATGGGATCTGTCTATTTTGTGTACCAACTTTCTATTGAGAAGCACCGGGCATCTGTCTGCATTCAGTTATATGTCTGCATGTGACTTTTAACTCCTACAGGAACCTGCAGCTCCAGCCACTTGATCCTCCTTCAATCAAATAAAACTAGGAAAAAAATTCTATGTGCTCTGTCTATGCCAATATAATACACGTTTTGTACTTACGCCAAGGAGTACTCTGGTGTAGAAGAATTTTGGTGGAATGTCGTACACGAGATAGTACCACCAAAAGAGGAAGGCATTTAGCCCCAGCCACACAAGCTGAAACAGAAACCAACAGGAAGCTTGACAGTTTGTTGTTAGAGATCATAAATCTGAATTTACACAGTTCAGATAATGGTCAGTTAGTTCACCATGCTCCTGTTTGCAGAGAGGCGTACTGCAGGGTATGAGAACTTCAGGACAGGCAACAGAAATTTTTCTGTTAAATAGATAGTGGAAATAGGCTCTGATGTGTGCACACAGAAGTACGGGATTGGCAACAAACCAAAATACAGCAATGGGTAGCTGAAACTTTTGCATAGCTCAAAGGCTTTAGGCATGATTATATAAGGACCATCATATTACGGGTGTTTAGCTAAGTCTGCAAGTCTAGTTGAATGTCAAACATCATTAATGTTTAGGGTCTCTTCAAATGGCAGTTCCTCAGACATATTAACCTATGTAAGAGGAAGACTTAGGAGCTGTGCCAAAGGACAGAGAAGCTTGAGATCTATATATAGATGGCCTAAATTACACGTGGGGCTCTGAAGGTCTGAAAGCAGCCAGCAGGAAATATTCAACACAGGCATTTTGGTAGTGTTTAGACTACCCAATACTGGGCTCCTTTGTAACCGTACTGCAGTATTCTCTCACACTTGCATATCCTGTGGTGCAGGTTTCTTCAGGGAAAGAGAAGTTACTAGCCCTTTCCAAAGCTATCTGAGGCAGCTACAAGCCCATCCACCCAAAGAGATGATAGTGAATCTGGGCATTTGCCCTCCTGATTTTACATCCCATAGTGAAACCAATCTGTATCAGGGTATCCTCAGTCTAAAGCAGATTTACTAGGTGGTGTGTGAAAACGAAGTCTGATAACTGATGAAAAACCCAGCCTCTGGTTATAAGTTAAGGATGCCAGAAACTGTGACATTACAGCCCCTCACCCCTCCTAACCCATAGATTTTGCTAGTTCTTTGGCCCAACTGACACTGTAAAAAACTTGGGATTAGTTTAGATCTTGAAAATGTATTACCCTTGTGACATAAATACAGGGGACGAAGGGATTTCCATCAGGGTAAGTAAGGCAGTATATGGGAAATCCCCAAATCCTCATTAAAACAAACAAACTCATCCCAGGATTAAATGCTTAGGATACGTATTTAAAGTGAGAGTGTGTCTACTGCCACGTACAGTAGCCTGTCAGCATGCCCAGAAGACCAAGATGTTTGGCATGATCCTTGAAGGTCTCTCACAGTTCTTCTTGGTGTTAACCCATATGGAACATGGACCCTCTGAAACACACTGTGACACCCTCTGGCAACTGGGGGTTGAGTTGAAGAGTTAGCAGCCATCTGTGCTCTTCAGCTAAGGGACAGTGGAGGCAGCACAGGCTGGGGTTAAGGCAGCCACGTTTCTGTTTTGTTGCGGTACACCAACTGTGGCTGTCCTGTTTCTGCCAAGCACTGGACAGCCCTGTACCCAGCCAGCGTGCACTGAAGCTGTAGAGGACAAAGCCGAACACTTCGGTAAGGCTTCCAGCCAACTGTCCTTTTGGCTGGATTCTTTATCAGAGACTTCGTTAGTTTCCTTCCTTATTAGCTGACCTTGTTATAGCTTTGAGGCTCTAAATAGAAATTCCTTATTTGAATAAAATAAGGGCCTCCTAATATTTTAAGATTTCAGTTCTGGTGGGGAAAAAAAAAAAACCAAACACCCAGAATTCACCTTTTGGCAGTTTCAACTTCCTCAGGTCACTGAAGGTGACAGCAAACACAGCTACTGCTTTGCAAAGCACTGAAGAGCCAGGGTTATCTCCCTAAATTAGAGCTACGCAACTACAATGTAAGTATTGATTGTTCATAGCAGCAGGAATATCTTTTGGAAAAGAGATGTTCGCATTTCAGTCACTGCAAATGTATGTGTTCTATGCCTTCTTTTTCTTCCTTTCATTTTTTACATCTAGTAACCACACTTGGCAACAATACCTTAACTGGTATTACATTTTGGTATTGTACATGTTTTTATATGTGTATATATAAGTGTGTGTGTATATATATATATATAAATTGTATGCCTATAGCTTTTGTATCACACTATGAAGTGAAAAAAATAAACCACAAATATTGAATTCTGTCTAAATTTTCTCCAAGGAGGACTGTCCAGCTTTACTCTTCAGCACTTCTAAATGCAACTGGGACTTTCAATATTTTTAAACCTTGCTCAGAATTAATTTAACCTACTTTCACAGCCACTCCATGCAAGCTGGTATACAAACTCAACTCAAATACTTAGTTGTCTTAATGAAGAATTCATGAATCTCTGCTCTGAATTTTGGAATATGACTGTAATACAAATTTTATGCCATCAAGACGCTGTGCTTCCAGTTACACCCACTTTTGTTTATAAAAGTGCAAGAAAGGGTGGTTGTAATTGCTTTCTCTCTTGAAGCACACATAAAGTGACTAACCCCAGATACTTAAATATTTCTAACAAAGCAAACGAAAGTTAGCATATGATCATTGCTCAGCTGAAAATAAAGCCTACAGCAACTGAGATACCGGACAGAGCTTAAAATTTATTCTCTAAGTGTTTCACTGTGCTTGCTGCCCTGGTTTCAGCATAATCATTCACTGCCACAGTGAGATCTGCTTAGTACAATTTTCTGCTGAACTTTTCACTAGACACAAATCACAATAAAACTTGTACTTACAACGACAAAGATGGACAGTCCTTCATTCTCCACCCAGTTACCCATGACTGCCTCAGACGAGTGTGCACAACGGCCCCGTTCTCTCTGGGAGAGTGTCTATGTCTTCTCTCACAAGGAAGTGAGAGCAAAAGCTTGCAGCAACCTGTTTCCTTTCTCATTCATTTAGGAAATAAGTTAACCATTGAATCATGTCCATAGTTCGGTTTCAAACATGTTTCTACTATCTTTATGCATAACTTTTCATAACTCACTACATATAAACTGTTGAAATAGGCTATTTTTTCTTTGTGATACAGAGGATAAAATAAATAACATAACTGGTCAGGTCTTCTGCTAAAAATGTATTGCTACTTTATATAACTTTCAATGCTGAAATGTAATACAGAATGCACAGAAGGGCTATCTCTTCCCAGTCTTGTCTTTTTCTAATCACCTCAGGTCTGAGTTGCTGTTCCTGATAATCCTCTTTGATAAATAATCACTAGAATTATTTATCTTCCAGTAATTCAACATCCACAGAGGCTTCCAAATGTAATCTAACACTCCTGTTGACTGGTACTTGGAAGCTTTGCAACTTCCTTACTGCTCAGGACAAAACTGAAGAGGTGTCACTAGATAAACTATTTTTCATACTTTGCACTCTTGCAGAGACCTCAGCCCCAGGAACCATGTCACTATATGTAAGAAGGCTATTGAAGTAAGCATTTTGCTTTTGTGATTAGAGAGAACAATATGGGAAATTGCCCAAATGTATTTTAGAGCTTACAAGCCAGAGGATATTTATCCCAAGTGTATTTGCTTTAAACAAAAAATATATAAATTTAAGGGAGTTTAATGATTTCTGAATTTTTTGCCTCTGTGGCATCACTATTCCCAAATCTGCACTAAAGAGTGCAAAATGGTAGTTTGGAGCTCAGGGATTAAGAGGGACCATCCTTTGGTGAGGTCCAGGCAGGTGCAGGAGGAGCAAAGCATCCAGACCTGCCTCCTGCTGGCTCATTCTCTGGTGTATTCCACCCACTGCGCCGCAGAAATGCAGATCTCCTCCCAGAGCGACCAACACAAGGCTGCCGTCTTTCCACAGACGTGTGTACGTACCTATGGTGTTCTTCAAAGATCTTTTTAGGCTTTGGAAAGTAGCAGAAGGGCAGTTTGAGCAGTGGTGTCCCTGCCAGACCTGCGACACCCTACTGGACCCTGCAGAATTTTCTGGTTCTGAAAGCCCGAGCAAGCCTGGCACAGCCTTGTGTCGTACCAGTGGCTCTAGAGCACAGCGACGTGTTCCCAGGCCTGACCCTGTGCCTACTGGAGTAAGCAGCGAGCCTCGCGTCGCACTCGTGTGACTGACGTTTGCTCTGCAGAGTAAACGCTGATCCCATCTGCCACCGAGAGCGCGACGAACCACTGATGAGGGCAAGAGTAAAACCTGCACGGCTCACATCGATCAGAAAAGTGACTCGGCACAGCCTACCTTGCTCCGGACTCAGTTTGGAATGAGCCTTCTCAGGGCCTGATTCTGGCAGGGATGAGACATTTGGTCATGGTGTAAAAACGAGGATGAGGGGAGCCAGGGCAAATACCTGTGTTGCGGCTCTCTTCTTGCCTCTACTTCCAACATACCACGATCTTTATTTAACTTTTCCTGGAATTTGGCCTCCATAAGATGACATAACTGGGACTTGAACAAAAATCCATTATAGAAAAAAAATCTCATACGTTTCTACACTTTTCTAAAACAGACAAACATAGCTGTCTGAATGATACAGGTCATCTGAACGATATTCTACATTATTACTCACTCTTGAGACATATAGAAGTAACTGCTCAAATGTAGGCCAGGGACGAAGAGCCATCCTTCACCTCCCCACGTAGGCAGCACTGGCAGCATTTTAATCACCTTCCTCCACAGAAGCCTCCCAAGCTTCAGTAGCTGAAAACCAAAATGAAGTCTTCAAAACCTGTTAAATGGAGTTTGCAGCAACCTCATTTGACAGGCTCTGTGATGTGCCAGGCTCTCATGTGGGAACAGTCACTTTGATGGCCAGCCCAAATGGATGTCAGCAGAGGGTCTGGTCCTCCGTAGTTTTGTTTATGGAGGTAGCCTTTGGGAGCTGAACAGCTAGAGAGGGTGGGAAAGGAAAGGAGGGGGGCAGTGCTGATTTGTGGGTACCCATTCTTGCTGTGAAGACTAGCGCGATCTCTCTCCTCAGAAATGGAATGTTCTCATTGCCTTTTTCTTCCCCTTTGTTCAGGCTAAGATACTTACAGCTTCTCTGGGGCGAGCAAGTGCGGGCATCCAGGATGCTCTGAGCTTCGGCAGCCCTGCCTTGCCTGGAAGCTTCTCAGGCACCAGAGCACTGAAACATGGATTTACTGGCTCAGGAGGTTTCTGGCAGGCCACAAATCCAGCAGGGGCTGATCTTAGATCAGTCACAGCAGTCGCAACGTATGACGTCCTCCTAACAGTCTGAATACAGGGCATGATGCAGAATATATTTCAGCTGCTCCCAGCCTAGCAACTGTCAAAGGCACATAGCTGATCTCACTGCCTGAACTCCAAAGAAAGGGTAGAGGTGCTGGGTGCTTCCATAGCTGGTGAGTTCTGGTGCTCCCTGATGTCTGTGCATGTTCTCATTAATTTCAAAAGTGATGGGACAGCACACAGAGAACTTTGCCTAGTTGCTGCAAGTGACAGGTGTGAGCAGAACTGGTACCAAACCCACCCACGCATCACCCTTCACTTAATTCTGGTGCTTGAGCGAAACATCTTTGCTATAATATTACAAAGACTTGCATGCTTTGTACTTTGGTCTAATTTGAAAAATGCATCCTGTACAAGAAAAGGCAACATTGGCAGCTGTGTACTAATTATGTAGGAGTGTGTGAAACCAGAGTATGGAAAAAATTCAATGCCACCTCATTCCGTTTCTAAAATTTCATTCAACCTAGCTGATTATGCACAGCATTTTTCATTCTTTGCACTGGAAGTTCAGTGAACAGTGATCCTTTTGCAGTGGGGCAATTTTGAAAAAGTATTCAGGTCTCGGGGTTCTCAATTTCCTTATAGTAATTTTAGCCCCTTGTTTAGAAATTAATTTAGTTCCTGTCTGTAATTTAGAAATTAATTTAGTTGCTCTGTGCAACAGTATTCTGCATATTCCTGCACAAACTGAATGCCAGATAGGTGCAATAAGCCCAGCTGTTTCAGACCTGTCTCCTAAAAGGGACAATGTAACAGTCTGCACATATAAACCCCAAAAGAGAGTGATCAGAAGGATGGAGTGAAAGAGACCCAGCTCCTGCATTGCTGAGGAAGTTGCTGAGCTGGGATCGCGGAGCTCCTTCCCGTGTAGCAGGAGGAAAGCCAAGGAGAGACCTCAATTAGCTTCTTTTATTTTGTAGGCTGAAATCTTTATTTTGAATGCTGTGCAATCCTTGTTTACAAACCTTCCCTTGATTCCACACCAAAGAGGCAGAAATGGACAAGAGACTTGTCAAGCTGTCTTTCCTGAAGGGACTGCCTTCACACACAGCCTGAAGCTGTCACTCAAGGGACCGACATAGTCTGAAACCTCTACTCCTTCTGTTTTGTCTACAAAATAAATGATTCCATGCTGAGAGGAGGGCAGAAAAGTGGACAGATGTGAGCCAGGAAAAAAAAGTGTCAGTGAGACTCCAGTAAGGACTGGCAGATCCTTCTGTGTCTTTGCTTTACACTGTAACCCTCAGTGCAGTTCCCTGCTCCGGTACTTCCTCACAGTGCCTTTTGCAATGATCACGAGAGACTCACGTGCTGCATTCAAACAATCCGTGTACGATCCAGGCGCTGTTTGCCGTATCAGTCTAGGCTTGAAGTCAAACAGCGCTATCACAGAACAGGTCAGAACGGCTGCGCACTGCTACCTTATTGGAAGGAAGGGCCACTGCCAGCCACGTACGCTGAGTACAGATAGAAGTTGTATTACATTAAGCTGGCAGTACTTTCCAGGTAGAGCTGGAGTAAAGTTAGGACAGCATAACCACCCACACCTAGAAGCAGAGGCCTGGCTTCATGTGGGACTGAGGGACAGGGAGCTCAGCTTGCAGCCCTTTGGCAGAGTCCCAGGCTTTATGATCTGCTAGTCTGGCTCTGGCACTGGGATACAACCATCAGCTATTTGCTTCTCCCCATGTATCCAGACCTCTCTTCCCATGCCTTCAGATCCACTACATGCCTGTGGTAGGCCAGAGTAATGCTTCTCTGCCTGGAGAGGGACTTCACCAGCAATTTTCCACTCAGGAAAACATCTTGAAAGATGTGTATGTGGGGCAGTTTTCTCCTATGCTATTATTGTTCATTGCCTAGAAGACATCCAACCCAGAGCTAACAAACCGAAGTTTCAACGGGAGAGCTGCGCCTTGGAGGAGGCCAGTGTTCACCCGCCCAGCAGGAGATCTGCATGGCCCGGCAGCTGGGCAACAGCACCTTCATCTGGGACCCCACATCACTCACAGGGTATGGCTCAGCCAAAGAAGATGTGCCCATTATGTCCCAGACCTTCCCACCATAAGCACCTGCCCTTCTGTCCCCTTTTCCATGGCATCCCTGTGCAAAATCTTTCCTACTTTTCCCTCTCTCCTCCAGGGCTGGGCTGTCAAATCCCGTTTCTAATCAGCAGCTCACGATCAGTCTGGGAAGGGACCTCCAGAGACCCATTAGCCGACCTCTGTGCTTCCAAATAGGATCCACTGGCGCTGTGTCGCTCCTGACACATTCGCATCACCACTTCCACAGTGAGAAGTGAAGCAGCCCGCTAAAGCTCTGGATCAGTAGCTCATGACCAAGAGCGTGCTGTGCAAAGAGGGGTCCATTTAAAAGCAGGAGAGGAGAGGTCTGCTGGCGTTAGTGGGCTGGGCCAGGCACTGGGGAGTGAGATCTGTGGGGGTCTGCACCTACTGCCTTTTGCAGCAGCCCCTGGACTAATTCTGGCAGTGCATCTCCTGTCTGGGGAGAGACCTTGTTGTTTTGCCCCCGAAGGGATCCTGGTGCAGTGTGCAGGGCGGTGGGAAGGGATGAGGCAGGTTTTCCTTAGGCGTCTGCTGGAGCACATTCTCATTTGTTAGGCTACATGCAGCACTCCTACAGACACTGGGGAGTCTGTGATTTTTTTCTGGAAAATCTCTAAAAGCTGAGGAAGAAATCAAGCCCGCTGTCAGTAAACACAAGTTTATGTTTTGTATTACATGTTAATTTGCCATTCAGGGATCAGCACTTCCACAGGGAAATACCTGCACCATGCCCTGATGTAGCTGCTTCTGTTGGCTCGCTGGGTGTCTTAGTGCCTACGTTACATCAGCGGAAGAAGCGCCATCGATATAACTACACACACAGCCATAGAAGTACTCCAGTGTCCTCCTTCACGCACAGGAACAGCTACCCAGGTGTGAACACTGTAGCTGCACAGGTCCATATTACTTTACATTGCTGCAGTTTGTCTTATAAAGTACAAAGGAGTGTTGTGATAGCTTTTGCTGATTTTTCTCTCTCCTCGTCCTCAGCACGCAGGTGACAGGTGACACAGTGCAGTTAGCAGATGTCCACAACCAGACACCTGACAGACACAGCCTCCGACTCAGTCCTGGTTTTACTGAGGGCTTTTAGTTTTCAGTAATACCAACAGGGGAAACACTGGGGAATGTTGTCATGTTTAACGGACACGTCTAAGCAAGACAACGTAACATAATGACCTGGGGGACCAGGCACCAGGCTTCCGCTTAAAGCCTTTACTTAAAAACTACCCTTCAGATAGGTTAAAATGTAGCTCACCCCCATGCCAGGATTCAGCCTGAAGCCTATATGCTGCTAAATCATACTTAAAACTGCCTCTTAATATAGAATTACATCACTTCAGTCACACAGTCACTAGGTTTATGTGTTTCTCTTCGCTCATTTGTCATGATAAAGCTTTTTTACTTCTGGATTTGCTCTGGTAACTTGGACACTTGTCTGTGAGTAGCCTGCAAAGCCCTAGCTGGCTTCAGTTACACTCGGGAGAAGCTTGGAGGCATCCATCCATCTCGTTGGAAAACTTAATGAAGATACAAATGACACACAACCTGGGCTTTGGACTGGGATGACTTTCTTCCAGGCTGAATTACCATTGGATTAATAGCTACTGAAGCCTCCTGTTGCAAGACTGTTTACAGCAGTTTATGCATACACACACACGCACCTCCCTCAAAAAAATACATTTTGAGCATTTCCAGAGAAACCACTATTAAAAATGAAAGTAAAGTGAATGGATTAGATCAGGGAATACAATTTCCACAATATTATTGATTCATTCTCTTTCCTGGTTTTAGGACCTTTTAATATAAGGTATGATAGCTTAATGATATTCTGCTATTTTCATTGCTCAGGTTTTCATGGGAGTAGCACTAGGCTGGAGATACCTTCCTCAGCTGGATTTAGGGATCTTTCTCACGTATAGTTTCCTGCCAAAGCTAAGGGGGACTGTGCCCACCTTGATCAAAATCAGAGCTTTTCACTGCTAATTACAGTGACCGACAACACTTTCTTTTGTATTCAGAGATACAACCCCACCTCACTGAGACTTTTGCTACCTGGCACGGAGGGTCTGCCAAATCAGGCTCCAATCCTTTGTCAATTTTTTTCCATACAAATACACTCTTAAAAATGCTAAAATTGCATTTTGCTTTCTATTACACCAGAGGGTCTTGTGAACGAGTGATATGCTTAAGACCACACACAGTTTGTATTTTTTAATTTTAGATCTCCTGATGGTAAATTTTCCCTTGCCATTTTTTTACCCTTTTCTTCTCTTGCTTGAAGAGACAACTGCTCATTTGCTGTTGCACCCTGGGAAGAACAGTGATGTATGGTTTATTAAGATAGCTCAAACACGTAAGCCCTTGACTGCTACAGGACAAGTGATTTATAGGTGTTTGCTAATGGACTCCTGCTCGGGGCCCTTGGGGGCTTCCATTTAATTTTGTACCAAGGGCGTATTATACTGAAGAGCCAGGTGTAATTGGCATATGAGTCATTTGATAAGTTAATGGTACAGCACTCTTTAGCCTTCCCTGAATTTGCCTTACCATCTATCTTCATGGTACAACATCAACATCATTACCAAGGTCCATATTTCATGGCAAGGCAGAACTAATTTTTCACTTATTACATTCCTTGCCTGTTCCCACCTGATAACCTGTCTCCCCTGCAATGCTTCCATTTTCCTCTTACTCTGAAGTAGTTTGGTTCCTTTCTGATACACACAGCCGAATCACCGTGACTAAGGCTTAGCATGTGCCATGTCTTAGGTTCCTCCAATCAATTATATTTTATCTGTCTGTAAAGAACAGATACTGCTTTTACAGGGCATCACATCTTGTCAGCTGATGAAAAAAAATATGATCCAAGCAGGAACTAGCCAGTTACCACATGGGGTTAAAAACACTGATACATTGCATGGGTCGTTGCTTTTCTTTACATGCATAAGGGAAGTGGAATCAGCTAAGCAAACCTTACATACTATGTCAGTAGTAATATTTCTGTTCTGACCATTAGCATCGAAATTGCCTAGCTGTGCTGAGATGCAGAGTCAAAACTAAAGTGTGCACTGCAACACAAGGTATATAATTAAGACTATGCAGGTATTAAACCAGACAAACAACAAAGATAATTTTTCTCAAAATGAAGCTGTCTCTAGATCAGGGAGACCACCTCTGTTTCTGAGGCTGGGGT
Source organism: Microhierax caerulescens (assembly GCA_035590215.1). Taxonomy (NCBI): domain Eukaryota; kingdom Metazoa; phylum Chordata; class Aves; order Falconiformes; family Falconidae; genus Microhierax; species Microhierax caerulescens. The sequence goes on from JAVJGJ010000014.1 coordinate 83,043,141, forward strand.
ACACTGCCTACATGGACCTGGACTCCTTATGGGGGGTTGGACCATGCATTTCAGAGAGCACCAGTGGAAAGATCTAGGCACAGCCTCAATGAGACATGTTTCTGAGTTGTCCCACACATTTCTGAAGGCTTGCAGTGACACTTTATTTTTTTCATAAAATATTTTTTCTCATGTTTGGTCTTTTTTCTCCTTGTTGCTCAAAAAATAACTGGGGGGGTGGGAAGGAAGCCCACAATAATCCACAAGCACAATGAAAAAAAAATGTTTAAGAAAGACCCAATTACTCTGCAGTTGTAAGGCTCCCTTGCTTTTCTTGTAGTTCCAAAGCTGATGCTACTCCTTTGTGAAAACTTCCTTTCCATTCTATTTTTTTTTCAATGACACCTGCATGCTTTTGAGTTACTGTACTGCCCATAATTACTAATTTTTTCAACGTGGCAATGAAGAACTGATGAAATCTATCAGTTCAGCCCTTTCCAACAGCCATGCAACTTCAGCTTTAAAGAGTAGCCCTACTGAAAAACACAGCCGAGTGTTTCACTGTGCCTTGTTTCTTCATTTCTATTTAAAATGACCACAATGAAGCAGCAGAGAGGAAGGAGGAGTAGCGAGGACCTGTATTCTAGAGAACGTAACTGGTGTTACGAGGGCCACCAACTGCAAGACTACAGCAATTGCAAGTACCTCTCGTTAGCTGCTGAGTTCGGTGTGTGTCTTACCACAACACAGATTTACGAGAACTGCAAATCCACGCATGAAAACAACAACATGCAACACTAGTGCCTCATCTGTAAGGTGCTGTGCTACTGTTTTGATATTTAGCTCCCACTCTAGAAGCCAGACGCAAATTAATCTTCACCTTGACTGCCTCTGGCATCACTCTCTATCTGAATCCATCCCTGGTAATTTTCCTGAAAGTATGTGGCTGATTAAAGCTCTGTACTGACAGGGCACATTAATCAGATGAAAAGACTAGCTGATAAAAGAAACTTCTTAAGTTAAAATATGTAACATTTATTCCCTGTCACCCTGTTTCTCTGTCAAAACAGAAACGTAAGCAATTATGAACATGAAGGCACACAAAGGTGTGTTTAAGACAGGCTGTTTCTAGTTCATTAAATCAGGTCTCACCTTCAGGGCCAAAAAGTTACAACTGTGATGTTATTCCAGAAAGATCTCAGTAAGCAATGTCCAACTAATTAGCAGCCATCCCTTGCTTAGATGCATTTACCCATTAATGCCAGTCTGTGATTAGAAGCCTTTCACACAGCAGCATTCACAGCTGAATTTCACACCTGAAAGGCAATATTTTCATGCCTGAATGCAGACACTCCTCATTGCTGTAAAACTTAATTTCAGTGGCAAGAGATTTTCCTCATGACACCGAGAAATCCAAGAAAAGGATAAAACTGGGGTATTCTCCCAGGACATGAAGTTGTTGTTCACTCAAGGGAGAAATTCAGTAAACTTTCGTGTTGTCATTTTGAAGCACTTACCTTTCATTTTGACTCCATTTGCTTTGGGGTAAACCCAAGACCTAACAGTTGTATTATACTTATTTTTCTTGGTCCGTAAGAAATTACGTAACCTTTAACACCTCTTACTTTTCAAGTCTTCTGTCTCTGATGAATCAAACTCACCATCTCTGCCAAATTACCATGTATTCATGTTTCTGAGATGATTCCTGAGGGGCTTGAGGCAGTCATCTCAACTGCATTTTAAAATACAGGATTATAAATATCCACTATGGTGTTTGGCTTCAAAATCCCATTTTCTTTGGTACGTAAGTCCTTAGTATAGGTAGGAAGTAATAGATGGGTATGGTTTTAAACTAGATATTATCAGCTGCCCTGGGAAAAAATGTACTGGGTAATTAAAGAAGGAATCCCCACCCCTCACCCCCCTTTTATTTTTTTGTTTTAAATTAGATTGAAGTTTACCTACCCCAGGTATTCACCGATTCCTCTTTCCCTCTGTATCTCTTCATCCTCAGAACCTCTAGTACTATTTCATGTTAAGGGCAAGAGGTAGCAGGTATGTGGATTGCTGAGTGACATACAGTTTTATAACACCTACAGCGTGCCAATTGCTTGGCTTGCTAAGTGGTCAGCAAGAAGGTCACGCTACAACCTTTCTCATCAGTAGGATTATTTTATCAGTTCCCATCTTTTCCTCCTGGAAGCTGATAGGCTTCACAAAGCTTGTATAAACCTGTTTTATTTCCTCAGATGTCTTCCCTCAGAAAAATTTAATTTTAATATGACCAATGAGTTTGATATGTATTGGGGAGAACAGGGCTGACAGAGAGACAGCGTAGTCACATCAGCTTTTCTTTAAAAAAACATGATGGAAACAGAAGTTATCAACATTGTGCTTAAATCTGAAATTTCGCATTGACGTTTTAATATACATTTGATTAAAAATATATATATATATGCTGGATACTAATTTGAAAAATCACACCTTGAGACTGAAAATAATGTCTATAAGAAAGGATTCATCACTATGTGTTATGGAGCACAGCTCTTACTAGCAGATAGTAGTGTTCATCACCACCAGGACTTCTAAAATCCTCTCTCATTGCTCCTCATTTACACATATTACAACCTATTACAATGTATCTATATACTCCTGTATTTATAAAATACACATTTTATGTCTACACATACATTTACAAACACTTAGATGTGTTACAAAATTTTTATGCAGTCATGTTGTCTCCTCAGTCCTCCTCAGCGTGGATTTTGCTGGTTATTCCCAAGGTCAGAGACAAGCACCTGGTAAATCCAGATGAGCGTGAAACAAGTGTGCAGAAAAAAGTTAAAAGATCCTTTATAAAGTAATAGTTTCTTTCTGATTCCCAATGTGAACCCACTAAATATTCTCATTGTGCCAATAAATAGCCTATACTGACCTTGTTCTGTCTCTTGAGCTGGTCTCAAACTGCCTGGCTCCTGCAAAATTTTTTGCTGAGACCCCAACCAGCTAAACAGCATTGGAAGCACCGCTGACTGGAGGTGAGGAACTCTCAAATCAATCACAGGTTAGTCTTCTGTCAGGTCTGCCTGAAAACATTTCTGCTGCTGCATGGTAACCGATGACAGCGTGCTCTATAACCTTTACCTTGGATTTCTGAAAGCAGCAGACTAAGAACTGATAGCAACCCAAGAGCGTGTTTCAACATTTTAATTTGTGTTGGTTTACAAGTATAAAAGAAAACCTATGTATCAGATCTTGCATACTCTTAATACATGTGAATAATCCTCACCGAGCAATTCTCTGTGTGACTCGGGACTAATCAAATGAATACGGTTTTTAACAGTAGTCCTATACCCTTCCGTTGAACACATATGCCTCTAACATTCAGAGAGGAGAGCAAACCACAGTAAACTTGCAGCAAGAGATCACTCATTCCCACACATACATCCTCTAGCTAATACTGCCCTCTCAGTGCAGCCACTGGGTGTACTGGTAATAACAGTCTAGACTGTCATCCTGAGAAAATCTCTTTTCTAGTATATATAGTGCACTTTAGAAAAATAAGCTTGTCCATTAAAACACTGGTCTTAATAGACCATCACTGCCTCTGTGACCCCCTCTCATACCTTATTTCTACCAGCACAGCTAGATCAGAGCATACAGAGCAACGACACTGTTAGTCAACCTGCACTCCATGATGTGGTGACGTGAGGCACCACAAAAGCAACAGCCTTCACGCTGATGGAGTCTTTAAACTGTATTTGGTTAGTCTGCACAACTAAGGCAAAACCACATGACAATCATATAACCCATACAAATATTTCTTTTTTTATTATTATTATTATTTTTCACTCTCATAACAGTGATTTAAATATTCGGTTCCCTATGCATGCACTTCAGGAGATTAGTATAAAAATAGGCAGTAATATGGCACACTCTCTAAAAATATGCATATACAGTAGTCTTCATCATTGGTATGTGAAGTTAAACGGTACCCACTAGGCACACACACTGCACTCCTGGCTGTGTAACTCTCCTACTGTTGACTTCACTGTAGCACAAACATTTTGCTGGCTGAGGTTTGTGAAGCTTCCACTATTTCCAAATGGCAAAATTACAACTGTACCATCACTTACAGTGCCTAAAGTCTGCTTTAAGGACTTGAAATCAGAACTGCACCATCACTTACAGTGTCCAATATCTGCTTTGAGGATTTGAAAACTCTCTCTTCAGATATGAAGTACTTCTATATATGATACCACTTCCCCTCCCCACCAAAGACTAATATTTCAGACCTAGGTACACCTGCAGACAGGTAACAACCATAATTCCCTGATTACTGGTGAGCATCCAACTATAAAGTCTGATACTCAGTTTTAACTAAGAAACCTGAAAATTTGTCCCTGTGCACTGAACTCTGCAGGTTTAGAAGCAAGGCTTACATTCTCACTTGCTCCTTTAACTCATTACTTAAAAAAAATAAGAAATCTGAAACATTCTCCTACATCTAGAAAATCACAGAGAAATACTATACTGTACTTATACATACAGAAGTACAGAGAAATACTGTAGTGTGTTCAAGAGGTCACTTCACTATTCTATGTTCCTCAGACAGAGAAATTAGAACTGAAGTGTTTAGTATCTTCCCCAGATACATGAGGTACATTCCCAAGGCAAGCTCAGGCCAAAAATTCCAATTACCACCCATCAATAATTTAATAAGACCTACATACACATACCACACACAGACACATATTGAGCAAAATAAAAACTGTAACTCCATTATAAAACTGAAGTACGAAGACATTCATTTACAGTGCAGTAAAGAGGAAAATAAAACCAGCTTAGCTCTTTGCAGCACTGCATGTGACATATTTCATTATAAATGACCGCAGACCTGAGGTCATTTGTGTATTTCCAATAAATTCTTGCGTGTTAATCTGCTAAAGCTTTCTCAGCAACTTGCAAAATACAGGAACACTTTTACTTGTGGTGATACAGTGCATAGAAGAAAAAGTCAATGACTTCCATTTCCTCTCTTAGATTTCAAGCCTGTGATACGTCTGAGGTAAAGAAGCCAGAGAGTTTTGAACTACTGATACTAAACAACCATAACACAGCACAGACTCAAAAAGAAGGACTCAGTGTCTTCTCTCCCCACATAACAAGTCACCGGGTTGCCTGCTTGGTGTATGACCAACCCCCTGACAAGCAGGGTAGCGCTCATCTCAATTTCAGCCATTTAAAAGGGAGACAGACAGCCAAACGTAACTGCCAAGGCATCTGGTTAACACTGAGTAACCGGTCTCCAGAGAATGATTCATACCACCTGACTCGGAGGACATTTTAACATGGGTTGAATTACTCCTTGGAGATGAGCACCTACACGATTAGTTCACACTACCTGCCTAACCTCTAGATATTTGAAGTTCCATGAAGTTAACAGCACCCTAATACCAGAACACCACAAAGAAAGTATTAGATAAATTAAACTATCAGAAAAATGAGCTATTCCAGAACATCACGACTAATGTGTTAAATTTAATTCCCTTACTAACAAGCAGGAAATACGAAGGGTAAGACAGTGCAAAGCCAACAACCCATCTGTCCATTCTCAGTAACAATCACATTTCAGTATTAGTGCTGGCTAATTTGCTGTTTCTTGGCAACCTAGACTACAGTGCATTGTAGGAGTCCAATTCTTAAACCACAGAGAGAAGTACTATCTTACTACACTGATTAGAGTGTAAAAAAGTCTGCAATTCGATCAAAGCAGACCACAACGACAGTCAATAGATAGCCAAGGTCTATGCTGTGTTTCCATGCTAGGGTGACATGCCGTAATGACATCCTGTCTGAAATAAAATGCCTTTCCTTCCATCCTCAGATTTCCTGAGTAAGGTGAGCATCAGGCCAGTTTTTGAAGGATGCCTCCTCTAATGGCTTCAAAATGAGCATGTGAAAATAAACCTATGTGCAGAACACTGAAATAGAAGTCTACGAACAGTGATTGCTCTCCATACACACACACACAGTTTTCCACAAAGGTAGGCTTGTCAGTCATCATGCAGTGCTACACTTGCAAGGAAGAGAACCCATCCACAAGACGCAGCGTCCAAGATACCCAATGTTCCCGGGAGGTGATCTACCACCTTCCAAAGGCACCTACTTGCTTCCAGTTGTACTAGGCATTGGAAGAAACACTTTGATGAGGAGTCCCTTTTTGAGAATCTATTGACTTGCTGCTGCTCCGTGCTTCATCAGTAGTTTCAGGAGATTTCACCTCTGCCTTGTCTGTCAGTATGGTGGTTTTGGGAGGCTTGCAAATAAAGCAGAGGAACTTGAAACAGGACAGCAAACCTTCAGAAATGCTGGATGAGAAAAGCTTTTTGCACGGGTGGCAGAACTGGTAGAACACCAACATGAAGAGGACAGCCATGCAGTAACCTATCAGAAGCTGCAAGACCAACAATGGGGCGCAGACATATAGGTAGATATCGGTTTTATAGATGTACCACATCAACAGGAGGAATGCATTCTCAATGAATCGCAGCATGTAATACACAGTCAGTCGGTACCAGTTTTGGGATTTGTTAATTAAGTCAGGATCATTGAGCTTCACCTGCACTGCCGACCAGCAGAACATGTTAATGCCAGCATACAGGAAGGTAAGAAGGCACAAGACGATGGTAGTGCCAACCCTGCTCAATGCCTTCTCTATGTTCTCAGGAAACGGGGACTTGCTTTGCCAGAATAGAATCCATGGGTAGAAGAAAAAACCAAAGAAATTCACTAATACAACGGGGAGAGTCCAGATTTGAAGGACTGAACTGAAAAGCACCAACACTGTAACCCGTGTAGCAATCTCAAAGCTTCTCCACATGAATATGCAGAGGTAGGCGGCTGGTTTCACGCTGACATCATAATCATCATACTTAATCTTAATAGCCAGGATGTTGCAGCGTAGGGCACCGTATACAATTGAGAGGAGAGAAAGGACCATAAAGATACCTACAAAGAGAAAAGACAAATCAGGACCTTGAGCTTAGCAGAAGTTGCAGACACAGAGTAGTGCAGACGCAGCTGTACCCAGCACTCCTGGGTAATGTAGTGCCAAAGAAGCCATTCCTTGTGTGCACTCCTGGGTTCTTAGTCTAACCCTACTTCCTATTTTGGTCCCTATTTGTTACTTTTCCAAGTAGATAGAAAGAAAAAAAGGCATTTAACAGTCACAAGTGTCTCTCCCTCCTCCCCTTGCCACAGGCTGTTCATACATGCATTTTTTCTGTCATTTTAGCTAACTTCTCTCCCACCCTGATCCTCAAACACCTCTGAATTATTTTGAAAAAGAATGAATTAATCCTTTGTATCTAATTTTCCAATAGCACTCAGTAAGCTGAAAAACATTTGCCATTTTATGTAATAATTTTGCACACGCCAGTTTGGTGGTGCATATATTCTCCAAAAATGGTTATGTATTTGCTTGTTTAACATAAGTCTTTAATAGCTGTTTTTAAACATCTTTCTTACAGCACTGTACTTGATCTGAGAACTTTTAAAAATGTTTTAGAAAAACACTGGCAGAAAGCAGAAGAGCAAGCTACTGCAGTCAAGAATACAGCTTGAGAATATCCTGTGGCTCTTCACAAGGGCTTTCCAGTAGTTTTGAGCCGGCTCTAGAACTGTGAAAGAACAAATAAATTCCTGCAGCTAGTGAAGCAGAAGAACGTTCTCAGAGTTAAATAAACAAGAAATCTACCCGGCTTGGACAGGGTGCTGCTGTCCTGGGACTCTGCTTGCTTTCTGCTTTCCTAAGTCGAGACTTTAATCTTATTACCTGTTTTTGGTTTAGGGATTCTATTTTAATCTCAAACTTATCTTAAAAACTCAACCCTTCCAAAGAGGCATTTCTCCATTGGTAGAACCACGTCTGGTTTAATGTAGCAGTCCTGTCCTGCTCCTTTCCCAACACTCAGTACTGCCACCAAACCTTCAGCTCAAACATCACTTTTAAGTCTGTGAGAAAGATGGTTTGCATCAGCCACAAAGGGAAATGTGGGAGGGTGACATTATTGCTGCTTTTACTCATCCTGAGCAAGCAAAGAAGTGAAAATTTAAAAACCAAAGTATCTTCCCCTGGAACAGTCCCAAATCCCCTAACAGTCCTTACAAAGGCAGCGTTTCGCTTCTTCCTTCCTACTGCCAGAAGGCTGTACTTTTCTTACAAATCAGAGGTGCACAAAGTCACTCAGGGAAGAACAGTTCTATTTTGTTGGGTTGTTTAATTAGGTCTTTTCAAGACTTGGTCCTTCCCACTTGAGAAATTGCTAAGATTAAATTCTGCTCTAGAATTTACACAAATACCTATTACTGAAATCTTATATTCAGTAATATTCAGCTGAAGAATCACGTTACCTATTATATATACTGTAGTTTCTAAACTGATAATCAGAACCCTTGAAAAATAAGGGCATTTCTTTTGTTACTTAGGGCAAGACACCTAAATACAATTTTATTTTTTTTTTTTTTGCTTTAAGACATAATTTTAACACTAAGAAAGAATTATTAACACTGAAAATACGTTGTTCAAACAATTAGAAAAGTATTCTGTGGTCAGAGCTTAAGGAGTTGAGAAGAAACAACTGCAGCAGTATCCTAAGGTATCTAGTAAGACCACCTACAAAGTCCAGTCATGAACATTAGGAAAATGACATTGCAAACATCAGTAAATTGGAAAAAAAACCCAACCCAACAACATAAACCCAAAAGTTCTATTTTTGAAGATGGCAGTCACTGCTACAAATTTTCATTTATAAAAAGTACCTTTTTCAGCAAAGTAATTTTTTTTTAAATGGTAGGAAATCTGCCTTTTGGGAATATTTTATCACAGTAAACAACACTTGGGAAAGATAATTTGACTGTTGTTAATAGCACAAAAACTTTAACTTACAAAAAGATTGCTCTTAACAGAAGTAGATCTTCCGCATTCAATACTGTGCACTGAGAACTGGACCTTTTCAAAGGAAAGAGGCCAAGTCACCACCCCCACCCCCATTCTCCACCTCGCTGTTTTTGTAATTAATGCTAACTCAGGTCTTTTTGGCACCTTCTGCCTTTGCTCTTCTCCAGGTAGTACTACTTGAGAGGTCAGGATAGCTGCTGTCAGAGAGGTCAGTGGACCTGAGCCTGATGTCTGCCACCTCTTCGAAGCGAGGTTACAGCAGGATGGAATAGATGACCTTTAAACGTCCCTTCCAGCCCAAACTATTCTATGATTTAGTACAGGGTAAAGTCCAAATGCACGAGAGACCTCAGCATCTCTTCTGGGAGTGGCCATTTCGAAGTCAGACTGGGCAATTCACACCCTAACAAGTTAGAAACCTCTTCCCAGTTACACTGTAACCAAAGAAAGAGCCAAGGGTCTAGAACTAGGACTCAGGTTTGGCTATTGCATGTGGGTTTCCAGTGGTGCATTTAATCAAACAACAGTTCCATAAATTTCATGCTCAAGAGTCTCTGAAGCTTTATGTCTTTCATCACGAAACCTAGAGGCTTTGTGCTGCTTTTGCACCTCTCTTTAATTCTCTTCATTTTACATACTTGGAGAATGCCAGACACTGGCAAGAACCTGACCATCCAGAAGAGGACCATAATGAATTCCATGAAATACGCAAGAAAGGAGCAGCACAGCTCTTGTTGACAAAGGCCTAGTGTTCAGTTCAACACTGAAAGCAATAATGAGCTTCAAACAGATCTGAAAGGGACAAGCCATACTATATAGCATGATCATAAACAGTTTTACGTTCACAGGTGATACTGACCTCATTACCACTGACCAAGCAGCATTTACACAAGGTAACGGACCAGGGTAATGTAGGAATCCAGAAAAACAAGACAGTGATGAGGAGGCAAGGAAAAAAATAATGTGGAAGTCAAAATACAAGACAACAGTGATAATTATAAACAGAGAGATGGAAAAGTACATGCACTTTGGAGGACCAGAGTCAAAGAACAGGGAAAGTGAAGGCATCTGAAGTGTGGAAGAGCTGGAATGGCTGTTAAACTACTTTGATGCTGCTGCAAGGTCAAAAGGTTGAGGACATGTACCTATATATGAGAATCCCCATGTACACAAAACAAGCAACAAGCTAAAACTGTGCTGCTATGCATCATTCCCCTTTACTCTGGAGGCTGAATAATACCGGTGGACAAAAGGTACTACAGCAGAAATAAGTTGGCTAAAGAGATTGCAGAAAGTTTCAGTATTTCAGAAGGTAAAATACGCACAAGAGGAATACACTTAGGATTTTTCATTTTTCTGATGAATGAGCTTTCATAGACATTGCCATTGTTCCTAAATCACTTATTAAGAAAATTAAAAAGAAATTAAATTTCTTTTAATTTCTGTATTTTAGAATTACACCTGCTATGGAGGTGGCTCCTGGGAGACACAACGTGACTACTACATTTGCTATCGGAGTCACTGAACTCCCTGGTGAGCCAGCAATCTCTGTTGTCTAACTTCACCCACAGAAGGTCACTTACCAGTCTATGATTCAGAATTCATCTCAGCAGTGACCGATAAAAGTCAGAATTAACAGGGTGTTACAAATCATTATTAAATATGCAATTCTCTAATCATCTGGAACACAGCAGTTCTCCTTGCCCATCATGACCAGTAAGGTCAACATCAGTAATAGAAAAAATACAACAAAAAGGTGACCTTTCTGAAACAAATGTCATCTGCAGCAAAGTGACTGGAAATCTTGCTAATTGCGCTGCTCAGCAAAGGATTCAGCTGTTTTGTTCTCATCCCATGTCACAGATGCCGTGGTTATTCGAAAGCCTACCTTAGCCGTGAAGCACTCAGAAACTGTCAGGAGCAATGCCTTTCAATTAATTACTGCTATGACCTTAAACAAGTACTTTTTTTGATTAAGACCTTCACATGTCACAATACCCTTATGTGCTGACTCGCCCTTTACTACACTAATGTTTTCTATTCCCCAAGTTGAGGGGAGAACCCTGATGTTACAAAGGCTTCTCCAAAAAATCTTAGCTCCTTACCTCGGTACACTGCCAACCAAGGCACCTGAACTGAAGAAAGCATTCAGATTTGTAACGTGTCACCCTAGCTTCAGCCTCCCTGGCTGTGAGGCTAGTAAAGATCCCTGGCCTCTCGGGGCCTCAGTGATATAACGAGAGTCATT
>JAVJGJ010000014.1:83065149-83080287 GCA_035590215.1 Microhierax caerulescens
GTCTTCCTCAAGCCTGCCATTTTAACCAAAAGAGCATCTTTCTTACTGTGGTCTAACACTGCTTTGGGAGTCTTGTATGAGCTGGATAGCCCACATGGATATCTGTTGTCCATGTTCAGAAGAAACACACAGTGATACGGGCTAAAGGGCTGCCCAATAGCACTCCTTGATGAAAAAGAAAAACCTGCAGCCTTTGCTAAGTGGCAGATCCAAGCGGCACACAGACAATTATGAAGCACATTCACTTGCAGCCAGGAAATTGGTCTTGCTGGGGGCTCATTGGTTGATTTATGGTGCCCCTAACTGATTCAGGATTCCTAACTGTTATTGAAACAGGCTCCTGAATAGACTGGGAGTGCGGGAACTGCACCTGAGAGCAAGAGACATAGGAGAATGGTGGTGGGGACTCTTGGGGGGACCCTTGGCCAGCCTTGCCCAAAGCTGTGCAGACAGCCCCAGAGCATCCCCTCTGTCCTCTAGAGCTGCTGGGCAGACAAGCACAGTACGCTCTGCTGAGACCCAGGGGAATGAATAGCACAAGAAAGGACACAGCACTGGAAGGACTAAAACTAAAGTTGATGTCTCTCAAGTTTTGGCCCATTAAGGTAATCCTACACTCTGCAACTGAAGCTATGGGTCAATGAAAACAAATTACAGTTCATTCCCCAAACAGAAAGATTAAGACACAGGAAGCTGCCGAACGCTGTAGGCACTGGCCTTGACTTCACAACCTCACCAATTTGTGCTGCCCGTGGGGCTGTACAGCTGTCAGTGAGAAAACAAATCTTCTCATCCAGACACGCCACTCTTATACCATCCTCCTTTCTTCTTCTTCTTCTTCTTCTTTTTTTGTTTCCCCCCCCCCAGACACCAGCCTTTGTGGCTAGAGAAAACCCCAGAACTATTTTGCATATCCAAAATGCAAAGGCAATACTTGTGCTCCTCATTGAAGATGTTTCAGTTAGGAACAATTACAAACACATGAATCTGTGAATACCAAAGAAAATCCAGGGGTAAACCATCTCAAATGGGGAGGTTAGAAAAATAATATTTCTGATGGTAGGAGGTAAAACCAAATAAGCTCACTGCAGACTAGACCACCTAACATCAGCCTTTCTTTGGCAGAGAAGGCACCCTCGCTTTATCAATGAGTGACACTAGCAGGCTGATAGGAGCAGGGTTTTCAGAGGCAAAATCTAATTTATAAACAATCAACATCTAACAAGCTATAAACAGCTGTCTGGACTTCTAGCAGATTTGCTGATGCTTGAAGGGCTAAAAATCACAATGTTTTCCTAAAACCTCCTTCATTAATTTGTGGCCTGGTATTCATTAGGACAACAAGCCTCGGGGGGCTACTTACAGCTTAGCTCCCCCATCCCTATCATGTTGCAAGCCCAGGCTCTGCTGATTTTGAAGATGGGTGCACAGCTTTGGAAATTCGGGTTTAGATATGTCACCATCAAATGGAGGTGGGTATGAGGACCTAAAAGGAAAACAAACAGAAACAAGGGCACCAAAAATTCATATCTGGTTCCTCCTACCCCAAACAACAGGTCATTTATCACTGTGCTTCTGGGAGCTCTTGTCATTAAGTAGATTCCACAGTGATGCTTGTGCCCCATCCATGTGGGAAATCAAGGAAGACAAGGCAAGACTTGTCTTAACCTAGACAGAATTTATGGAATGGCTGAACTGGTCCCAGTAAGTAAGAGCAATAGCTACACCCATTACAGGAAATACAGACTGGTCCTTGGAGTAGAAAAAGCTAATAAAGTAATTGGATAGACAGCAGTAAGCATGTGTGGCTCCGATTAGCACAAGCCCATTTCAGGCGTGATTCTGAGAGTGGTGGCACATATTTTGAAGTTCTGATAGTACAAGGTTGGTTGCAAAGCTCTGTGAGAAAGGTTCATCATGCTTTAAACCTCCCCAAAAGATTGATTTAGGAAATTATGGAGTAAGAGAAGGCAATTCTATGTACGCACGCTGAGAGAAAGAAAAAAAAAAAAAAGATTGAAGAGAAATACGGGCTGGTTTGTTTTCCCAGTGTGCCTTAGGTAAACAGAAGTTTTTGCAATTAGTTTTTTTCTTTCCAGTCTATTAGGGTTAATGCAGTTTTAATTAGCACTTGATTTGCAGGCTGTGAGGTATGGCTTAATGTGCCTTTTAGAGATTCCAAACCAAAGTACTGCAAGGAATTGAACACAAATGGCCAAATTAACGTTTTTTTCATACACATTTTTGTTTGTGGATTATCTTCCCACCAGCTTTCCTTTGTATAAAGGTGATCCTAAACCAGAGAAGTTGGTTGCTTTGTGGAAGAGACTTTCTATACAAAATAGTTCGTAAAAAACTTGTTTTTTTTCTCTGCTTTCACGCACTAACCCTGTCTTCAGCTCCTGTTAGCAGGTGCACTGCTTGGTCTTATTGCTAAGGCCACTTATCTTTCCCTGTTGGCACTGAAGATAGCCAGATCTGGAGTGGTGACCTTGCACTTGTGTTGAATAATTCCTTTCCCTAACTATGCCATAATTATCAACTTTGCAACTGAATACTGGATTACAGCCCAAGAGTTCTTTCTGAATGCAAAACACAAGGAACTCAGCATTTGCAATGAGTAAGTCTGAAGTAATCTACACAGGTGGTTCTTATATTGCACCTGTCATCGTGGTATCCAAGCTCCTGCAAGGTCTGCGATCGCATCGGAGTTTTGAGTTCATATAAACAGAGCCTGACTCCTGCATTCCCTTTGTACATCTGAAATGTGTGGAAATAACAATATCCAGGGGGAGCATTTAAAATAAAGCCAGAACAAAAGCAGGTAAAAAGCAAGGACACTCTGTCCTGAGTGGTTTTATCTAATTTATTTTGAACAGAAGTGGTTTCTGAGACCAAAATTATCAGAATAAGAATAACGTAAAAACTAAAATGGGGAATTCTGGCCCAAACCCAGAAAACCACTGCCCTTAGGGCAAAAGGCAAGTTGCTGAATGTTGAAGGGTCAACATTAAGTCTGAAGTCCTACAGTCTCTGTCACTACGTGGGATTTGTAGGTAGCTAAGATCTTTGGACATAGGGTCTGTCCTGCTTATCAATGCTTGTAACCCCTGTTCACATCCACAGGTTATGTCTCTCGTTGGAAGGAGACTCTCTCCTGCCGGTATGTTCTTGGCACAGGAACACTTCATGCAGGTGGATGACAGAACACTTTGCTCTGGCCAGATGGCTGCTCAGTTTTAACGTTGATTAGCCTTTATTATGGATTATTGATGTAATGCTGCTACCAGCTCTGTACAGCAAGACCTCATTAATGTCAGTGGAGCTTTGCTCAGGCCCAAGGGTCTATCCACAGGGGTCCAGCTAGCTGCAAGATCAGCATCTGTATTTGTAAATAGTGGGATAGGATGAATGAGGCTAAATGTGATGGGGGATGGCCTCAGGCAAGTAGTTTAGCTGCGTACTTGGCTGGATGTATCTTGGTCTCACAGGAAAACAATGTAAACAATGTGTTGGTTTAGGGAAGAGTCCCAGTGGGTTGAAAAATACATGGAGTAGTTCTGAAAATGCGGCACACTCTTGTTCCCAGCAAGTCTGGGGGTCCATGCCCAGCTGGCCCCTTGAGTTGGGGTGCTACAGCCCAGGGCTGCCCTCCGTCATCAGACCGGAGCTGCTCATGGACACCCACTTTCCTCCGGCTGTCCCCTTTGCACAGGACCTGTGGATGCATCTTGACCCGGCTTTGGGCTCTAGGAAGGCTGACGCAGACACCGAGCTGGAATTTGGGATCCTCCTTGTCACGTTGTTGCTCAAGTAGAACGCAGCGGTGACAGCAGCCTGGCTAACTGGCGCGCATTGCTCCGCACGTCACTCCCTCCTCTCCCGATGTAAAAGGGTTCGCAGTGAAAACAAAAGGAGAGTGTTGGCTCAATAAATCTTCAGGCTTTCTGTGTAAAATGCTGGCACGGAGACACCGAACGCCCTTCGGCCGCCCTCGGGAGCTAGCCCTGCCTTGCTGCGGGCAGGCGGGCACCGTGCCCCGGGCTGATGGAGGAGCGGCCTCGGGGGGCTGCCTCGGGTGTGCCTGGAGGCCGGGGGACGGCCCAGCCGCTGGTGCGGCCCGTTGGGAGCGGGACTGTCCCCCCAGCGATGTGCTGCGGCCCCCGGGGCCGAGGAGGGGGCGATGCCCGGCAGGGCTCGGGCTGCCCGCGTTCGCCCCGGCGGCGGAGCGGGGGCGGGTGCGCTCGGCCCTAGGGGGGCGTAAAGGGCGGAACGCTCCCCGGTGGCGCGTTGAGGGGCACCCCCTCATCGTGTCCCCTTTGGCTGTGGGATGCGTAACGGCGCCAAGGGCCGGCGGATGGGCGGCTCGGCCGTCGGGGGGGGCTCGCAAGGCTAGGGGGGCATAGTGTGGCGGGAGGGGGCGAAGGCAGAGTCCTGCACCTGGCAGAAAATAACTCTGTGTAACAGAAAAGGCCGAGGGACAGCTGATTAAAAACAAACAAACAAAAAAAAACCCACAAAAAACCAACCACAAGACTGTGGAAAGGAGCAGTGAGCCCCAGCGAGCCCCCCCCCCCACACACACACACCTGGCTCAGACCCCTCCTCACCCCCGCGGGTGGGCGGGCGGCGGTGCCCCCTCACCGCCTGCCAGGCGGATCCTGCCCGTGACAGGCCTTTTCCTTCACGGGTTCCTCGGGTCACAAACTCCTGTGACACCAGCTGCTGGCCAGCAGCATTTGCCCGCTGTCCCCCAGGCCTCTTGCCTTCACCAGCAGGAGCCAGAAGACCACCCCACGCCCTTCTCCCTTGCCACCAGAACTCCGGAGACATTCTGGATATGCACAAGGTCACCCTGGCAGTATCACTTGAGGCCCGCGTGGAAAAGCAGCAAAAGGCAACAGCCCGAGGGAAAGACAAGCCTTTGCAGTCTCTCCACGACATCCTGAATCTGAGCACCTGGCAAGAAACAAAGCTCCTGAGGTACCACGTCAGGCTGGCAGATGGTGCTTGTATCCTGCACAGGAGGAGTCTCCACTCACCACCATTTCCCTCCTCTCGGTGCAGGTACTTGGTTGGTGCACGGCTGGCTCTGATGCCTGTCCTGGTAGATCTCATTTCTTCTTGCCTGTTCCCAGGTAACTGCAGATCTGCATGTGGAGGTCAGCTACTGACCCGAGACCTACCAGGAGCACAACAGGAAGGCAAGGTACAGTTTGAGATGCTATTAGACCATTCATGGGATAACACTAATGGCTACTTCTGCATGTCTCCTACTATTCTTTAATGCAACTTAGGCTGTCACCAGATTTATATACAAAAAATGCCAGTAACACTTTGGCCCATTTCTGGCAAGTGTACTGCTGCATTGGCAAGTTTGGAGTCCCATTGCTCACCTCTAGTTGAGCTCAGCTCACGACAAAGATGAAAACCTTGTTATGGGCAGGCTTAGGTGAATTTAATGCTTTAGTGCCCTTCACTGGGAATGGAGGGGTCTTTCTGGAAAGAGGCGAGGCCACCTGTACTGAGATTTAAGCAGGCTGAAAATAAACACCCAGGTGGGAAACTTCAACCTACAGGCCAAAAGCAACCTGTCTTCTCTTATGTAGTGGGCAACTACCACAAGGTAGTTTTACCTAATCACTATGTGCAGCTTGGATGTTTTACCAAATTCCACGGTGAATGGTTTTGGTAACACAGTACCACTGAAAAGCTTTTGGAGTCCTGAGCTGTGACTGCTCTGGAAGAAGTTGCTAGCACTATGAAAGATATGTACAGAAACAAGCAATTCAATGCAAAACCATACTGTTCAAGGTTGGGCTTTTATTTAAGGCAAAATATACTCACAGCTTTAATATTCATAATATGGATATACACAGAGTTTCTTCTGCCACTATGAAGCTTAGTATTATCACTGCTTTTAAAAAGCTATAAAATCTAGTTTCTATCATAATCTACAATACAAAACTAATACGATAAACATTCTGAAAGATCACAGTGTTTAAAACATCAGAAGAGCAGGGGTCCTGCTTTTAAACAATAAGGTGCATTTCTAAAGAATCAAATCTATCTTGATTCTAAGGGCCTGTACCATATTATGGCTGCAAATGGCTATTACACTGAGAAACCAATCTAGGGTGTGGCACATAGTCAAGAAATGAACACCATATGTTGGAATATATTGAATAATCAAGTGTCACCAACACAAACTAGACATGAAGTAATGCCATTTCAGTTCCCTGTACATTTGTTCGTGTTGGCATTCAGGTAAGTTGCAGGCATGTTGAAGGAAAATGGGTATAAAACTGCTATTAAATTGAACCCTGCATATGCAAACACCTGTGCTTTCCTCTTACTGGATAAAGTAGACTTACGAATTTCATGGGACTTGTGTAAAGGAAAGTCTGTAAGCTTGGCGTCTGGAATTATGTAGTTTTCCCCCTATTTCACATGTGTGAAGGATCTAACCTTCCACAGGAAAAGTGGGAGATTCACCACTGACATCAGCAGGTGGCATATCAGGCCCTTAAAATGGGTGCAGGAGGCCAAATCAGTGACAAAATCAGACCATTGTTAGATAAATTCTTTCTTCTTTCATGCATGGTCATAGTAAGTAATGAAGACAGGAACAGAGTTCAGTTTCTGGTCAGACAGCCTTTCTCTTCTATATGAAGTAGAAGGAAGGAATAGGACTTATTTTCTATTCACTATGGGATATAACTGACTTCAGGACTTCTACATAAAATTTTCTGGGGAGTATGCATGTATAGTCATGCAGCGCTGTTGCTGAGTATCACTGCATTATAAAGAATCTTTTATTCAAACATCATTATACCACTAGGCAAAATGAGTTTTTAATTAATTTTCTGCTATACTAGTTGGTATAGCTGTACTTGACCTAAACGCCTCCACCTTCTCTTTGACTCATGCAACGAACAAAGGCAACGGACTCCCTTGTAAGTTTTAAAAATAAACATGGCCTTATGTATTTCGAAGCTGATCGTGATTTATAAATTGACTTTTTTCAGAGCATCATTTAAAATTTTAAATATACAGGATACAGGACCAACAGTGACATCAGTGACAGTGCAGATTAGTTAGGAGGTTTAATAACTCAAAGGCAGGTCAAAAAGTTGGTGCGTGCTGGCTTCTCCGATCTATTTTTTTAAACTGCCTAAGCATCGACAGTGCGCATCGCTTCCATTCCATTGAATGCTAGGAGTAGGCAGCAGGTTCAGCTACAGGCAACGCCTTCACAGGGAGACTGTTTTCAGCACATGATGACTTTGCTGTAATGGCAATGAAGCTAAAACCTGTACAGTGCACACTGTACTGCTGTCTGTGCAATGAAGCAAACTGTGCTATTCTCTTGGAAAATGCCTATTACAGCCCTAAATTGCAGTATTGTTTTGTGGGCCCTGAGCATTTTTGGCTTATGGCTTTGAAGTATGTTGTTCCCTCAGTAGCATAATTTTTGGTCATTTTCTTATTTCTTTTCAATTTAGCTTTCTGCTGCTTACTACTTAGTCCAGAACATATTGTTATAAACTGAAATGTCTTCTCAGAGCAATCTAGATTGTGCTGTAAGCCAGCAATTGCTCACTGATATAGTTCTTCACAGGAAGATTACTTTTTAAAATTCACAGGGCAATTCTTATTCCTGAAATACACTAATCTTCCTACAGATTAGAATATGCACTCATGCCAGTGAATATTCAAGGTATGTAGGAGAAATTACCACACCTGAGATTTACGTGGCAGACCTCAGAGATACACTCTGTCCATGGATCTTATAGGTCCAAGTAACAAGGACATATTCTCAAAATGCATGCATAGGCTATAATAGGTCACTGTTTGCATAAAACATGCAATATGTTGGTAGATGCTATAACTGTATATGCAGATAACAATGTAGGTAGAAAAATCTGATTGCTTACGAAACTTTCTATTTGCACATATTACACATGTATGTTTCTGAATATATCAGATACCTACAATTTTTTTCTTCCACAGTATTTTAAAAACTAATCAGTATTCTTATCATATTCTCTACACGTCCATATAATTATTATTAGAACATCAAGAGGCATTACTTAATTTCACAGAGTAGCAAAAGGGGTGACCACTTTACTTGCATATGTTTGTGCATTTTTCCCAGAACTACTTAAATGTGCATTTTGGAATGTTTAGCCGTTTCACTTGGTTTTGATTATCTGCATAGACTGAGATACTAGAGAAGTTAACATGCTCCCTTGAAAGTCTCTCTTTGTTTTATTTAATGATGTAAAACATCAGTGACAGTTGTTATGCAGTATAACAATTTTTCCTTAGCAGGTGGGAAATGGCAGAACCAGTGAGAACACCTGGGAGAATAAAATAACGTAATGCAAGTAAGTGGAACACCCCTCTTAAGCAAAATCTATCAATTGTATTTCAAAGAACAGAAGACCTGGGCTGCTTCTTCAGCCCTCTGAAGTTATTCATAGGTTGGGAAAGAGAGTCAGGGAAACTGATGGAAAGAACAATGCAAACAAAGCAGATATTGAAAGCAGTGGCACAAAATCAATACATTATCATGCTGAAGTTGTGAGTAGCAGGAAGAAAATAAAGTGTATTTGTCAGAACTGTACTGCTGCTGAAACTTACTGCATCTGGTTCTATAAATCCTGAAATCACTATATCTGGACATTACAGATCTGGTTTCCCTCAAAATTATTCCATGACAATAATCTATGGATGACCTACCAAAACTAATGAATAGTATATAGCTCCTTAAACTGATTTGTAATCTACAGCTTTACTCACAAACAGCATCACACAAACACAGGTACATCACAAATAAACACCAATACAATGCATCCTCTTTGCTTTAACAGCATAATCAGAAATAACTATTATTTCACTTAAATTCCTATTGCCTACACTTTAGAAACTAAACACAGTCAAGAAACTAATGTGCAAACATGACATAGTAAGTTGTGGGTTACATTTTGAAAGAGGCTTCTCAAGTTTCTGGTAACACAGTCTTTTGTCACAGCACCATGGCAGAATCTGTTCAGGAACATGCTTTTCCAGTCTGTTATGGCCTGATTCAGGAGCAGGAAGGAGACAGCATCTCACTCAGAATGTCTAGCAAAGGTTGCATGATCGATTTCTTGAAGCAGTAAGGAGGGCACACAAAGGACCTTATTTTTTTATTACACTGAAAAGTGCTGATGGCTCCGCTCAGGTTGCTTTCCTGTCAATGTCTTAAAAGCAATAAATCAAGGTTGCAACAGCATGTATGTAACAGCATATATAGTACAAAGGGGAAAAATAAAATTAAACAGACAATTAAGAGGAGGCAAAATATGAAAAAAGACTGCTCATTTAATGCCTGTCATTTTCAGAAGAGCCCTGGGGTATATTTACACTGTGTTCAGAAGCTGAGACTACAGCACATCTAGTAGCCACCTTGACCTAGCTAGGTCAGGTGAGAAAAGCCACGAAGCTCTAAGAATGAGCTCAAACTACCAAGTGTGATAAAACAGATGAATGATTACATTCCAAGATTTTACAAGAAGTGTCCCATGAGAGTGGATGTTTATGTTCCTGTTACTGATCTTGTGTCGTAAACAAAGTCTGCGTGCTGCCCTTGCTGATGCTAGTGCTGCATTTGCATAACTTGCAGAGAGATGTTTGGGATCTAGATTTTGAAAACTCGGCCGTTACATTGTTTTTTCTCATTGTTGAATGGACTAAATCTTGCTAAAATAACTATTCTTTCTTGATGAGTATCAAATGAAGTCAAACACATGGCTTTGTACATGGAGAATGGTTGCAGAGACAAGATCTGTTTTGTGGGTACTGTTGAACACAACACAGAGCAGTTCAGAGTCTCCTTTGAATGTAAATCAGAAGGAATTAATTCTACAAAGAGACAGAGGGAAAAATACTAGAAAACTAACATGAGATCTTCATGTGTATTTCCTGCCGTTTACGAAGAATTACATTAAAAGATTAATAAACATGACTGTTGGAAGTTAAGCATAATAAAATGGAGTGATTTTATCTACTTCTATTATGGTAAATTTTAACATACATGTGGCATATGCTATAATTCGTGACTTGGTCAGGTTACTGTACTGATTTATTGTGCTCTAGATTTATTGAGGTTTTGGCAAACATTTTCTTCTTCAAGCATCTCCTGAGAAATAAATAACTGGAAACAATTAAACATTGTGGTCCATTGAGAATTAAAAAGTAGGCGCTGGGGACAGAATCAAAAGGTCACAATTACTATTCTGATATGCATACTCTCATAAGGCTTAAGTTTGGAGTTGTTTGGGTTTTTTTGACAGTGTAGTTACCAAAACACTAGGTGTTTTTGTTCTATGTTTGCATCTCTAAATAAAAGGATTGGCAATAAATCTAAGATTGCAACAGCTTGAGTCTACATGGCAGAACCTACTTCTCCGTCTTACAGTAAGGTAGAATACAGTTACAGTAGCTACCTAAATGCTATGGCACAAATGTTGTTACTTATGTGTTTTAGCTGAGTGACATTACACAACAAAAATTGAGACTGAAAACTTACTGACCACAGGGGAAAAGTGGATAGGCCAAGTTTCACCTTCCTTAAGCATTTGTTTGAAAAGGTTCCAGTTATGAAAAATATGAGCCACTTTCATTACAGGAATGGACTTAGGATCTCCACTACTGACAAGTGGCTTTGCTCTGATCTAACAGGAGCATTTCAACAAATCTGGGCACAGCACATGCACATCTCCATTATCTTTTTGATTTAGCCTCACATGTATACCTCCCTGTGAAATACATCCTCCTACATGTACACATCTCGCTGCTCAGGATAACAAAGTAAGTTACATTAATGGCTTTCTTAAAAGTCCTTTTACCCCACAAATAATAAACATGTAACAACTGTATATTGAATTTTAACATTTCCATTCACAAAAAAACCCCATAAATTCTTCACAAATTGATACAGAACTGCATTGCTTTATTCACTAATTAAAAATGGTTACTTCTGTGATTAAGTAATTAGAGCTGCACAGTGCAAAACAAAATAGCAGAAATCCTAATCTGCAGCTCATAATAATGCAAGCCATCTCATTAAAGTAACAGTGGCAAGAGCAGGAATGGGATTACTGTATTAATATGCAGAAGGACTGCGAGACCTGGCTCCAACTTATAGCCTGATCAAGGCCCACTGAAATTAAATGGGAACTTTAGTCCATTAGGCGTTAAAGATAAAGAAATTGTAATCTCCTCCAGCTGAGAACGCAGGAAGAGAGACTGCATTGTTTGGCAGTGCATGTATGTCAGCTTTTTCACGCTTACTTCAATTTTACGACATTCTGGTCTTCCCAATCTGTCTTTAAAGATTATTGCGCTACATTATTCCCATATAAATAAAAATAAATAAACAGTAAGTATATTTTAAATAGAGACATTAATTTTATAGGTTTTTTAGTACAAATCTATGTTAGCATTTTCTTTAGCTTTCAAGTACCATGTCATATATGTAATACATATAAACCAGCATATATTCCAACCTTAAGTGCTAGTGCAATTAGTGTTCAGCAATTAATTTATTTCTGTAGCTAAAAATCATTTGGGCATATACGTTATTTTGTTAACCAGGAAAAGAAGTAATTTGAGCTTTGTTATGAGGTTTTTCTTAAGATCAGTATGCCATCCAAGGTCTGCATTCAGTTTGCAGCGTTTGTAGTGAACAATTAATCAAGGAAAACAGACTTTCCATTCTCTGAAATACGTATGTTACTGTTCAGAAATGCTGCTATGAGTAATTAATTTTTAAAGGAAGCTTTTGTATCAGTGAACAATACTTATCTAGTAACACTGTACCGTGAAGAAAGCATCTGCCTGCTGTACCTTTGCTATAGAACGTTTTGATCCAAGTCTTTTCCATGGATCCACTCATCTTCCCTGTGACAGGCAAAGTATTGACAAGAGGTGACAAAAGTTACAGTAAATCAGTAAGGAGACCAGCTCCTCGCCACAGACTGAGTTCTGAAAGGAAGGGTCAAATTCAGTTCTCAGTTATTCACATGAAACTCCACTAGCTGAAATGAACTTGTGAAATTGCAGGCTGAATATAAAGCTATCTACATAATTATTATTATATGCATATGAAGATGAAAGAACTCCAAGATACAGGTACTACTAATACATGTTACTAAAACTAGTGGATGTGGTTTAGGTAAAAAATCCCAGATTTTGCCTTTGTGCAGTGTAGTGACACATCTACAACACCCTCCCCAATCAATGCATTGCTGCATGAAGAGTTGTTTTTGCAGGTCTCTTTAAAACCTACTGGATGTATCACTGTTTCCTCTTTGCATGCCCCTGTAATTCTAGCTTGCTTTTTTTCCCCCCCTGTGCAACCACCAAATTAAATGTTTGATAATGCCCCTTTCTTGCTCACTTCAATAATTAGATTTTGCTTCTTATTACAGCTAAACATCTACCACATCAGATTCAGTCGCTTCCCCCATTTTTTTTTCACTGACCCATTGTTTTGACCACACGCTTCCCTCCCAAAACCCCAGAGTATTTTTTTCACCTGACTCCCAGCTACATTAAGGCTAACATTAGTGGTACCAGTGGCTTGTTTCATAAATAGCCTGTCTTGACAACAAATAAGTGAAACCGCAGGTGCCCTTTCCCACAGCCACCAGGACGTGGCACTGGAGAATGATACTCTCTAGACAAAGACACTGAAGAGAGGAAACTCAGCTTGGTTGGGTTGCAGCAAGTCAGTCAGGAAACACACAGTGCCTGAGAAACCTTCATATAGGCTATATACACTTTCTAATGCCCGGGAACCAGCCTTAAATTCTTCTGTAAATAAGAACTCTGCAAACCTAAGAGAGAGAGAGAAAAAAATGTTACTATTTGATGTCCCTCTATGTCTACTTACTTGTTTGAAAGCATTATTTTAATAACATTCAACGACTGAGAAAAGTAGAATGTTCATTATTATCTGTAAATTTTACACTAATTTCTACATGAAAATGAGGTCCATTAGATCTCTAGAAGAGATCTAACAAATTTTTGCAATCTGTACATGCGTTATGCTTATTTAAGAGCTATACATTTTTTCTGACTTTTGTAGGACGCATCTTTAAACATACGTTTTAAAACCTTCTATCTTGGTTGTTATTTCAGCAGGATGCAAGCAACGTTTGACAAATGCTGTAATGCTGAAGTAACTACACAAATAAAATATTCTCACTTCAAAGGAAACAGCTGAAAATGTCACCCTAATTACTATACCGCTTCCCCTCATTATTCTATGCAGTAAGGAAAACAGTAACGAACGTGGAATACTGTATTTTTAAACACGTACACTAAATTACAGAAATATAATTAAAGATAACCGCAGCACTGTGACAGAATTTTCAGCAGACCATACTTGCCTGCATCAGGACAAAATGGAACTAACCCCACTAGCTAAGCTGAACAGCACAATGCCAAACTGGCTAAAGCTGGGAATGATAAATTTAAAAACCCCCGTAAAATAACAGCAAAGCAGGTCCTATACTTATTTTCCACTTTTAAAGTAAGGTATAGTGTTAAATGCTGTGAAAATCTGAACAAATCACCTTTTAGTCTGCTCCTGGACTTGGGTATGCCACTTGGCTGGTTTCTGATCTCATGTCAGGATGAGACCTGGCTGCAG
This sequence comes from Microhierax caerulescens, assembly GCA_035590215.1. Lineage (NCBI taxonomy): Eukaryota > Metazoa > Chordata > Aves > Falconiformes > Falconidae > Microhierax > Microhierax caerulescens. Next base: position 83,078,855 of record JAVJGJ010000014.1, read on the forward strand.
GCTGCTGCTCCCCACCCACTCCGCTCCTCCGAAGGAGCGCAGGCTCTCAGGCAGGGAGCAGGGGAAAGAGCCTGGGAGAACTCAGTGCTTCTCCCACCACAGGCAGCCTGGAAGCAGGACCTCAGGGCTCCCCACGGGAGTGCGCCTGCCCCACAATTCACAGAACTGCACCTGAGGCTTAAACACTCAGTTTACATCCAAGGGCGGTGATCACAGACTCTGAGCAGCTTTACAAATGTTTCTGCAACTTTCCAATATTTACCCTGAATCTAAAAAGGCAGGAATGCTAACCTTTGCGCCCTGTATATGTATTTTGAGTTTCCAGTGAGCCTATAGAGCAGCAGGAACACATAAGCACTACCAGCCACTCCATGGCATATTCCAGGTCCCTTCTTCAACAGGCCTTTCTGCCAAGTTAGCTCTCCACAGCGGATACAAGTGTCCAGATATTGAGGCTTCTTGGAAACCAGGTAAGCTTTGGCAAACAAGTATGCAATGCCTAGGAAAATAGTATCAAGATTGTCTTTTGTAATAAGTAGGGCAAGGTTCTGTACGACACACACAAAACTGAAGATTAATACACTAAAAAACTGCAGTCTCAAGCTCTACACATGTCAACATTACATATCTATATGCCACATGGAGGGGAGCATATCCGATATGCTGAAAAGCATATGGTAAGATGTCCTTATCCACTCCCTGTGACAACACCACCGTCAATCTTTTTCAACACATTATTGAATTTTAGGGTTTACTCTAACATGCCCAGTCTTTTATCAATTTAAAACAGCAGTCGCATTTTTGCCTTTGAAACAGTAAAGTCTTAGCAATGTCTTCTATTGTTTTCATATCCTCCTTCCCCTCACCTATTTACAGTGACAGAAACACAAGGATGGACAAGATCATTTCTTACACTGGCAACAGATACAATCTTTTACTGAATGAGAAAAAGAAGCTTGCCCTTTTTTTTCTCAGTGGGGCACATGCTGCTTTACTCTATCTATAGATATGCATACTGACTTCTGTAAAAAAAACAAACAACCCAAAACGGCTGACACTTTTAGAGGGGATTCAAATAAATTAATCACAATCTTCAACAGAGCACTGCACAGCTCAGTTCACAGTAACCATAAAAGAATGCATACGACACATAAAGAAATCAAGTGCCTAAGGAAACATTTAGCTCACTTGTGGTCTGAATATAACATACACTGAAGTAGCCAAAACCAGAACAGTGATGGAATACAGGACTTTCTGGGGAAGAACAATAGCAATTCATGAATTTGCATGTATCTACATGTCCCCTAAAGTAACTTCATTGGGATTTTGTCACTTTGGTTGAGTCTCACTGCGTACGTCTTCACTAACAGTTAAAGCGAAGTCAAAGGCTGCTCTCAAGATACTGAAACAAAGAGGGCATCTCCCCTGCGGGT
>JAVJGJ010000014.1:83100617-83113846 GCA_035590215.1 Microhierax caerulescens
GACAGAAAGGCTGCAGATGTTGTCTACCTAGACTTTAGTAAAGCCTTTGCCACCATTTCCCACAGCATTCTCCTGGAGAAACTGGCTGCTTATGGCTTGGATGGTCATACTCTTCGCTGGATAAGAAACTGGCTGGATGGCCAAGCCCAAAGCGTGGTGGTGAATGGAATTTTTCAAATGAGGTATAAATCTCCCACTTTCAGTTGCATATTTAGCCTTTGTGACCTCACTGAGTAATGACTGAAGCAACCAAAAAATGATATGTCATAATTATTTGCAAACTATCTTTTATGTGTTTCTTGCAAGGAATGCAAAGATTAAGAATTAGATCTATAAATAAATATCTATTTATTGTGTTTGTCAAGCACACACACACACATATGTACACTGGTCTTTTTAAATTTCTGGTGTTTTGAATAACCACAAGCGACAATCAGTTTGGAAAATTAGAAAAAGGTAAACATAAAAGCCAAGATAAAATCATAATTATTGCATCTTTTATAATTATTTAACCATACAAGAATAATTCCTTTAGACATATCTCAACTTCAGAGTGCAACACGGGTTTTCTGCTCACAGGCATAAGCCCAACCATCCTTGTTCTTTTTTTCCTGTATAAGGGAGATGAGTTAATATATCTTCGAGAAGCAAAATTCTGCATCATATGTGGAAAGTTGTCAAGAATGATGAAATCAAACAGCAGTATAAAATACCTAACATAAACCACCTGAGAAATAGAGATTTTTTTTCCTATATTCCTATCCACTTCTATTTGAAAGCTAGTTCAGAGTTTCTAACCACTCATGTTTTTTCAAATCATTGATTTCTCACTGAAGTGGCCAAACAATGAAAATATTGCAGATCAACCCAACCTCCCCAGTATTTTATGCCACTGAAAAATGAAATGTGATTTGCTTTCAGGCACTTTTCATGACTTGATTAATAGAGCTGATTCAGATTTGGATCAATAGTTGCTCTCTCTCAAAGGACTGTTTACTCCCCACTTCTGATCGTATGACCTTATGAAGCAAGGGCAAGCAGCATCATTGATGCCTATTCCTGGTGAAGTAAATCCATCCACCTTTATCACTGGCCAGAATTAGGGACTAAGAATACCTATAGCGTGGTCATTGCAGCACTGACCTGCTGATAGAGCCGACAGGTTTGAGTCATTGCGTCCATATATCTGCTATACTAGTTCAGAGAACTAGAGAATGCTGAGATACACAACTTCAAGCACAGGGAAACTTAATGCATGGGGGAGTATTTCAGGACACATTTGAGAAATTTTGCCTGTATTACTCTTGGGTTTTCTTTCTCCTTTTGATTTACAGGCAAGTATTAATGCAAATCTTTACACTTACAGAGATTAAAATACTCACATCCCCAAACACTGTTAACATATTTTGAAACATATTTAAAATACAACTTTTCAGTAGAAGATGATATACACATGTATCTCTCTGTACTAGGTGTGTTTATGTGCATGTAAATTAGATAGTGCCATGACATAGTGCATAGGTTTACTTGCAAGATTTGGGATTCATGTGTCGTCTTTACAGAGTCCATACATCTGCTAATAAAATGATCAAATACCTTCTTCTAAGGAACCTTAAAAGAGAAGAACTGGGACAAGTTTGCCTTATGGCCCCAGTGTTGTGACATGAACAAGAACGACACAATGACAAACACTGTCATTTGAGTTGGAACCGTACCCATCACTTTTAAAGAGAAGGTACGCAGTGTGCATTGTGAGGTGCTAAACTTTATTATTTGGTCTTTATTGGCATCTGATTTACACAGTTCAGCAGCTTGCCATTTGTCTTTAAATCAGAATAAGGTCCCACTCTAGATGAATCCACTACTCACCGCATGAGTGATAACAGGGGTACTTACATGCTGCTTTAAAAATTGTGTTATATGGTCTACAGGTGTTACATTTGGATCATCTCAAATACAAGCTGCTTGCTACTGTAATTATCACATGAGCTCTCTGTGTTGGATATAAAGAGCTGAGGAAGGGCAGTATCCTGACTGAATAAAATAAAACAAATACCCCCATGTTTAACAACTAGTCTGTGTTGTGTTGCCTCTGTTGCTGATAAATGCTATTTTAGTCACAACCAGAGAAGGATGATTATTTTTTTTTAATTAGGTAGGAATGAGAACTGGTTTGATTAAGAACTTTGGATATATCTGAAATGCAATATATCATAGAAAATCTTATACTCCTTATATAAAGGAGTAGGAGTCATGACAGTCTGAATCTCTCCAACTTTTCGATCTGAAATGATGAGAAAGGTCAGGGCAGCTACTGGACATGCTGAGTTCAAATGTATGGCTCATTGTCATTGTAAGAACCAAATTTAGGTCTCAGTCAAAGAGCAGATGCCTGCATGGCAGAGAAACTCTGAAAAGTTGTAACAGTTGGGGAAAAAAGCACTTTTCTATGGGAAAGGGTGGCTGGCTACAGTTCCTTAGTTTCTTAGCCTTAGTTTCAGTAAGTCCTTGTAGGATCATGCTTAAAGAATTCCCCTACTTGTCACAGGCACATTTATACATGTCAAACCCCCAGTCCACTGGCCTTCATTCAGATCCAGTAGACACCTTTGTGTTCTTTATAAAGACTTTTCATCCTAGGCAAGATCAGTCATGCTCTCACCCCAAGAGTCTTCCAGCCACAGTGCTGTGAGTTACAGGGATTTGGGGTTTAGATGAAGCCACTCTTCCCAAAGTCCCTTTACTGTAAGTTCAGGACTTTCTACCTTTCCAATTTGTAAGAAAATTGATCATGGGACATCCCTGATCATAGAAAATTTTGTGAAGATACTGTCTTGAATTGTTTGCACTGACTTGGGCTGTCTGTAAGAATGGTAACGTGGCCTGCAATTTGAGTGGTAGAGGGGTAGACTATGAAAAACTGGACTGCAACGTCACCCTCCAGATAACAGGTTTGCTGCTTCTCAACAATGGGAAAATTCCTGGTACTTTCCTTTGTTCTTGTAGAATTAGCATTGGCCATCATTGCCTTGATGTGAAAGGAAGGGCTGGCACACTTTCCAGATGCTCCACATCTATACAGCACAGGTACATAAACAAGCACTGCAGGGGACGGGAAATCCAGTTTTACAAGAGTGAACAAATCTGTGCACTATATTCAGTCCCTGAGACATCTGTTAGATTGCCTCAGTCAGAGTTTTGTTTTGAAATCGTGCTTCCTCCAGCTACTCAAAAGTTCTTGCTACCACAAGAGGGAACACATTCAGGCAGGAGACTGTCAAAATGGTTGAGACTGAGAGTTTGCTGGTAGGTAACCCAAAGGGAATCCGTTTTCTGAGGGAAAAGAGTCATTGATGTGAGTTTCCTTCTTTCTGAGGTGAGGAGGGGTGGTTGTCTAGCCTTATGCTAGAAGAGAAGCCAGTTGCTGCAGAAGTTGGAGCTAGTAAGAAAGTGAATGAGTAGCATCAAAGGAACCAGAGACTGCAGTCTGTCTCCATGAGTTGCATTGCCCAACACTTCAGCCTCTGAAATGGTTGATTCCAACATAAAAAGATAACTGGCTAATTAGTTGTTGAAAGGGATTGATAATGAAGATTGATTGTGTGAGGAGAAAGAAAGACTGTATCCTTCAATATGCCTCCATAGCTATTCTGTAGAATATGAAGGTACAAGAGGCTGGTGGGTACAAACAAGTGGTCTCCAGCAGCAGTGATGACCAGCTGAACCTTGGTATCTCAAGATGGTGATGATATGCTGTCATGGAGGATGACTGGCTTCTGGACTGACCACACCAAAAGATAAACATAGTGTGTGGTGTTGCTTATGCTTAGTGGTTCTAGATATCCTTAGAGATCAAATGGTAGCCTTTGACTTCTTGAACTACTTAGTCCCATCTTTTCCGGGACTGAAGATCTCCAGGCTCTCAAGAAGATGCTCTGCTGCCTGCTGCTTTTCCCTTGGAATCCCTATGCATACATTTTACCGAGGCTGGAGGCAGAGCTCTGAATGGCAGTGACCATGGCATCAAGTTCCACTTGTGAAACACTCATGAAGGCAACAGCTGGAATAAGGAATTCAGATTAGGAGCTTTACCTTAAGATCGATCATCAACAAATGCTGACATTGAGAGGAAGAGGAAATGTGTGTAAAGGGTAAAAAGAACTCTGTACCTGACGATTATAAATAAAAATTTTTAAACAACCTTTTACATATTGTATCCCCTCTCTCCAGACTTCTCATATAAGGATTAGTGGGCAGCTGAGTCTTTTCCAAGGCTCCTGCTATGATTTACAAGTTGAGGGTAAAGTGAATTTAAAAGAAAACCAATTTCAGATGCAGGGTGCTGCAATTACTGGCTCACATTTTGACTTAGGTGCTGGATGAGGTCCTCCAGATCAAGATGACGGTTTTCACCATGTTTGGATTGACTGATTGATCCAATTGGAATAGTGCAACATGGATATAAAATGGATGTTACATCATGCTTGAGCCTCAGCCTAGGGCAATTTGAGGGGATCTACTGTTTCATAAGAGCCAAGGAGTCTCTGCAACTGTGTACCTTGGATGAACTTGCAAAGAAAGCCATTCCTACCGAGGCAGAGATGTAATAACAAAGTCTGTTGTAGGAAGATGGCCCTAAGTGAGAGTGTGCACTTGCAGGGTCTTCTCTGGCTTCGACGCTGAGAAAATGTGACCTCAGCAGTCTGCCCACACTATCTACCAAACAGGCTGAAAAGGAGCTGCTGCTCGAAGGACCAGTGTGAAGAAGAGGAAGGCATATATCATACAGCTGCCACTCCCCAAACCATCTCAAAGGAACCTGAGACTCATCTCAGTGCATTTAGCTGGGAGGTGGTTTTGGTCGTTGGTTCAAGATTTGGGGGCAACCAGAGGACTGTAGCCTGGATGTGAGAAGCCGTCTGTATGGTCTCTCAGGGGCTGGGGAGACTCTGGGACATAGCAAGGCAAGGGCCCAACTCTGCCTACCTGGCTGGTGCCTCAGAACCACATGTGGGACGACGGGAGACTCCCTTTGGTAAAAACCCTTCCAACTGACAGCCAGACCTTGTTCTGGCATGCAGGAGAAGTCGAGAATAAAACTGGTGGTTTTGAAAACAACTTAAGAATAATTTAGATACTCTTGAGAGATCTTCCTCATTCGGTGCTTGCTGATAAGACTCGGGGCTGAGGAAGAGCCTGAGAAGTGCCCTGAAATCCTGAGAAGGAGATGCTTTAGTGGGCGAGAGGGAAGCCACGTGTTTTCTCTTCTCTCTCGTTTTCCTCACATGATGGAGACCAGCCATGCCAGTTTGGAGGCACCGACAAGGAAAGGGAGCTCACTCAAAACTCTTTATATGCTTCAAAGATAGAAAGATCTCATATCATGAAGGTGTCAATAGTGATGGAAAGCCACTTTCCTGGGCTGCTTTGCAGGTGATTGGTGCCTCCTTTCTAGCCCTGCAGTAATGGTTGGCAGAAATTCTGCAGTGTTGGCCCTCTCTTGTTTCTCTGTAAGCCAGTACTGAAGTTTCAGGACATCATATACTTCCCAGGAACATACTTTTCTCTGAGGCCATATAGTAGTGTATAGCATATCTGCCAGAAAGGGAAATCTCTCTCCTGTAATCTGAATTCTACTGTATGTTTCTGAGGAACCAACAGACAAGGAAAAAAGTCCAGTTGTTAAGTGAAAGCAAATAAGGATGACAACAAGCTCAAAAAAGAGTAAGGCCTGTGTGAGGGCAGGACACACACACAAAAAAAGAAAAAGAATAAAAAAAAAGAATAGAAGCCTCACTTGGCATGTCGATAGGCAGTGATGAGTGTGCTTATCTCATAATAATTATTATGCGGCTAAGCAGGAGGTACGGTGTTGTTAAGGCTAAAAATCTTGTCTTGCATGTTTGGATATATGCACACTACAGTTTGCATGCTCATATGGACAATCACTTGAAAGGAAAACACAATCTGCTGTAATGCCTATCTGCCAGACAAAATGTGCATGATTAGTTCCATATGGCTTTTCTTTCTGAAACAGTAGAGTTCTGAAGTGAGGAAAGATTTCAAAGAGAGGTGATGATGTATTTCAAAATCCCAGTTCAATAATGCACTTATGGGGGAAATTGGCCTTCAGTGAGATTTAAACACGCATTTGTGTGCTTTGCTGAATAGTTATGTCCTTAAACATCTGCTTCAAGACACGTACATACCAAGACATGATCTTCTTTGGGTGGGTTTTGAATCAACTCCCCAAGTGATTTGCTGAATGAGGCTTCAAAAGAAGGTATCTGCAGTCTACAGAAAAACAGTGTCTGTTTTCTAAAGTAACATTTTCCTTTACTGCTGAGCTGCATTATCAAATAGAAAAGTGCTAATGCTATTCCTCCTCACACAGTCACATTTAGGAGATAGATATGCTACTTAAAGGAAGGAGGTGCCTAGTCTTAAATGTGCCTAGTCTTAGAGCAGCGGAGGAGAGTCCTTTAGAGGACAAATCAGAAAATCCAGATGTTGCACTGAATTTTAACGGTACCCACCACCGATGACTTTAAAACAGCCCCCGACCTTTAGCTCCAGCACTGAAAAGCTTCTGGGTGAGCTTTTCTTTATCCACACGTCATACAAGAGAAACGAGGCAGGCTAGCCTCCCAATTTAGATGTTTAAATTAGTTGCCTAGTTTTAAGTGCTGTTAGTACGCAACATGAGTAGCCTCTTTCAGACAGAATGTTTTAGGGGTGATGGGCTCTAAAATCACTATTTGTCATGAAGGTAAGAAAGAAAACAAATTAGTCTGTCCAGCATGGCTGTTTGCTTTCAACAAAGAGCACTTTAGCAGGTGTTCAGTGACTGGCTGTAGGAGTCGGGACGTTCAGCAGGTGCCATTCCGCTGCCAGCGGCCGCCCTGCCATGCCATCTGCAGGGGTGACTTGGTGGGTTGACAGTCACTCCCCACTGAAGACAGGAAAATCAGGCCTCCAAGTGGGAATGTCCAGAAGGCAAATTGCTGAGCCCAGGGGAATTTTAAACTAGTCAATCAGAGATACCAAGAGAGCTGAAATGTCTTTGACATTTCCTGGGGGAAATGGGGATTCAGAACCCTGAAAGCGCTGTCTGCAGTGCCTTGCCTGCTCTGTTCCATAGCCAGGGATTACAAAACGTGCCCAGGAGGCTAGATCCCGAACCGGCATCACACGTGCCGACATTTGAACCAACATCTCTGCATTACAGGAAAATATGCTAGCTGCCAGTTTATGGGCATCTTGTACAGAGGCAATCCTCACCTCTCTTACTGAGCTCAGGCTGCTCTGTAGGCAAAAGTGATGAATTTGTGAGAGCAGAAGGCAAGGGTCCTCACGGGGGACTGGATCAGCAGCCTTGGCTGTAGGCACTTAGTTTGGGGAGGCGTGCTCTGCGGTTCCTCAGGCTACTAAAAACCCTGAAACATATTGCTCATGAAAGAAAGAAAAATGCTTTAGGGTAGGAGCCAGAGTCTTGTACTCAGGGAACACAGAGCCCACTGAGCTCCAGGTCATGGCTGTATCTCCGCTGCTGCCACGATCCTTCCTTTCTCAGATGTACAGTGGTCCAAGAAAAGTAATGGAGACCATTCCCACACCAGATATGCAGTGCCTGATGTTTAGGGCATTTTTCTAAGCTCAGAGAGGTGGGGGCTCAAACTTTCATGGTATTAGAAGAGCCTAGGATGCAGGTTTTATGTTTTCTGGAGCAGTGCTTGTTACTGGACAGAAGTAGGGCATCATGTTTTGTGATAATGTCATCTTAACTGAAGTCCAGGATAGTTTAGACTTGTGAAAAGAATTCCGAACAGCAGATCAGGCCCCAAACGACCTCACAAATTCAGCAGAAATCTAGCTGTTCAGATTTGCACAGCCAAGGTATATAGCACACCTGTTGACACTGCAATAGGTTCTCAGGGAAGATTCTCTCTGGGCATGTAGGTGTCCCATGTGCATAAAGCAAGGAAGGCAGTGTTTCCCTCAGCTAGTCACAGTGGGGTAGGACAAGATCTTACCTTGGTCCCTTCCCTTCTGGCAGCTTTTCAGGCTGTGCCTCCTCCTCCACCCCAACATGACTGCTAGTATCACAGGCTGCATGGGAAGTCCTTAGGAACTTCTATGTCATACACAGAAATGAATGGCTTGCAAGAAGGAATTGAACAGCTGTCACTTTTCCTCTCCCTCATGCAGAGAAGGGTATGATAGAATTGTTTAGAGTGGAAAAGACCTTCAAGATCATTGAGTCCAACCATTAACTACCAAGTCTACCAGGAACTCCCAGCCAGTTTCCTACATACCAGCAGACACTTCAGCCCATGAACGGGGCTTTTCACAAACTACATTTTGGATATAGACTGTTCAATTCTGCCTAAGCATCACTTTGCATGCATAAATCTCATTTTGGAGCTGAGAATTAATCTATGTGCCTGACTTTGGCATCTGTAAAATGGAGAATTTCCTTACCTGACAAGAAAAGTGAGAAGATAAATATTTCAGAGACTATGAAGTGCTCAGACAGCTCTCTCAGTGAGGGTGACAGAAAGTACCTTGGCTAGACAGGAAAATGCTGCTTTAAAATTTCCAGAAGAACAGCACAGAATAGAGATGAGATACAGCAACGTGGGAGGCAATCGCAGTAACTGGTGTGATAGATGGCATCAGTCACAGTAAGGCAGAATGGATCTGTGTGTAAACTTTCATCCCTGGTATGCTCTCTTCACTTCTGGCATGCGCTTCATTCATGCACTGTGCCACGAAATAATGTTGTTCATCCTCCTGCTTTTTAATTACCGTTTGCTACATCAAGTCCTGCAGAAAGAGAATCGGGAAGAGGAGTTGTACCGTGTTTGGACTGCTTAGCGTTTTGATGTTATGTGACAATCTTTGCAGTTCCAGCAGGGACCCAGCTGTGGGGCTGTTTCCTACAGAAATGCAGGAACAGAAGTTTTAGGGGAAAATGGACTAACCTGACTAAATATTCACCAGGCGCAGGACTCTCAGCCGTTCCTCCTCAGGCAGGGCATCACCTGGCCGGAGCCAGTGGATGCCGGTGGCCGCTCCAGCACCTTTAGCTGCTGTTTCCAGCCTCGTCCCACGAGAGGGCATTAAAGTAACATCCACTGCATCCTTCCCTGCATAAAAGGAGGATCAGGCTCTTGAACTGAGAATTTTCTCCTACAATATATACATAGCATTTATAGAAAACACATTTACTTTTTCGAAGTGTTGCTGCTTTGCTTATAGCAGTAACATATAATCAGTATGTATTAAATTTCATTTCACAGAAGCTAATACGACCCTCTGCTGTGATCAAGTCCAGGATGACTAAATATCAGAAGAAAACTTCATTTTTTTCTTATCTCAGGCACTCTATAAGACAACTAAACTGGAGGCTTAGTGTTACAACTCTTCAGGGGGTAGCCCATTTACCAGTCATTTTAATAGGACTAGCAGTGTGAATACAATTCTATAGGTTCATGCCCTTACTTTCATGGACCCTTATGCAATTAAATACCATATTTTGTATCTCACCCTTGGGTCTGTAACCTCCCTTGTGTAGCTGGCAAATTTCTCTATCACCCCCTAACCTGGCTGATCTGAATGAGCTTTTTGAAAACATCACTGACAGCAAATCGCTGCTCCTCCTGCAGTCTATAAAAGGTTTATCTTCCACTTGACTGGAAACTGCTAACCATATGCTAAACATTTTTGATAATGCCATCCAGAATTTTTTTTTCCCACATATTCCATATTATGTCTTATATTCCAAAAGGCTGTGCATATTTTGCAGCTGTCTTATCAGATGCAGCTCTAATATTTTTCTTCTGAGTGATTCAGTTTTAGATGAGTGATTTGTCTTCGCTTTGCGTTACACAGAAGTTACTTGCCAGCTCCAGGCTCTGGCAGTGATTTGCAGTGTCACCAGCTATTAGAAAGGAGGACACAGAGTCGTTAACCAGATCTTGACAGGTAAAGGAGAGATGAACCTCATCATAAATGCTATGAGTAATGCTGTTGGAAGAAAGAAGCGCATTCTTCCAAGCAACTGCTTAAAATGAATAAATAAGTAAGGTGAGATAAAGGACTGTACAGGCTATGACTGCATGATTTGCAGCAGGATGAGCAGCAGATGATAAAGACAGGAAGGCAGGGAGGACGTTGCAGGGACACAGGGAGGCCCAGAGCAAACTGGCTGGTCAGCCTGCAGCCGATGGCATCCACGTGAGCAGGTGACAGCACCAGGGACTGGGGTGCAGGTTGTGCCACAAAAGGGTCAGCATTTTTAGCATGGCATAGACATTACTGTGTGTGCTTCTCCCACATATCATGCTACTTAATTGCTGTAAACCATCAGGTAGCTCTGTGGAATGGAGGAAGTAACTAGTCTGATTAGTCACTGTTCACAAAATTGTTGCTCACACACGTGATCCCCTGCGCACACCGCGTTAGACACATGCACTAGGCTGACACTATTTGTGCCGGTGTGCCGGCGTCTGCTGAGGGCAGGAGTGAAGATCGTGGAAATCAGAGTCATTCATGCCACAGAGACTGTGGCAACGCTGAGTGAGTGAGTCTCAGCAGGGTGGAAAGAAACTCTGCACTCGGAGAATTGCCTGGGTGAAGCAAGTACTTCTGTATCAATGAGGACAGACCAGTCTCTAATGATCCTGTGCCCTGCTGTGAGAAGTGGCTGTGCTGCCATCATGAAAAATTAAAAAAATCTTTTACTCTCATTTTTGTTTTGTCTTTCCTTTGGACACCCTGGATGGGCAGGGAGCACTTCTGCCTACGGCTTTTCTGCTGGCTGGGGAGGCACCGTACACTCACGGAGAAGTCTGATGTGGTATCTTTCCCCACAAGGTGTATTTGAAAGAGTTCTTTAATAAGTCTGTAGTTTCCAAATCTACTTCAGGAAAGACATCAGGAAGCTCTGGTCAGTAAAAGGTGCAGTAGGAGTGGTGCAGTACGAAGCTGGATACACCCCAGTGCAGGGGCATCGAGCCGCTGCTGCTGGCTACACACACTGAACACGCATGATGCTGCCAGGGCAAAGAGAGAGACAATATTTCTGATAAGGATGCTTAGCAGATTAAAGCACTAGTAAAAATAGCTGTGCATCGGGACTGCGCCCAGTCGTGCCAAAGAAGCAAAGGGCACACACCAGGGCCAGGCTGGGAGGCTGCTGTCCTCCCCTCTGCCCCGTCGCATCTGTGTGGAGTAGGCAGAAGACAACAGGCAGCACCAAGTGGAGGGTCCTGTTGGTTATAGGGATCAAACCACTGCCCGGGCCAGGGCCAGGGTCCCGGGGGCTCTGCAGCCCCTGCCCAGGTCTGGCTGTGGTGGGGAAAGCTGGTGAGGAAGAGCATCAGGGGCCTCTGCCTTGGGCTGGGAGCAGACCCTGCTGCCCCAGCTTTACCTGCTGGGCCACAGAGCTGCCCCATATCCCTGGCTGTGCCTGGTGGTCCTCAGGTCTGGGGTGGCCTCTGCTCACCATCCCCAACCTGGTTCTGCCCTGGGGCTGCCCCACTGCTGGGACAGCCTAAAGACCAGTACAACCCACTATATAGGTTTTCTTCTTCATTAAAATAGTGGCCTTCTCCAGACTCTTTTTTTATCAGCTTTTCACTGTACTTCAGCAATAGCAAACCACTGTCTGGAAAATTTCCTTTACATCAACAAGATTTGCTTAATGGAAAAGGACATTGCTATTGGTGAAAGCAGTTTTTCCAGCCCACAAAACCAACTGCCAGGCAGCAACCAAAAAGAGAGAAGGAGGAAAAAAAGAAGGAAACAATAAAAAACCTATAACTTTTTAAATGAGAAGCGTTAGTTGTGTTATGTATTTGACCATAAATTGCAATAGGCTTCTAATTAAAAATAAACTTGAGTAGACATTAAGGAAATTTTATCTGTGAGACACATGCAAATAGGGCTACACAATTTTTATTAAAGCATCATAAAGAAGAAAATACAGATTAAATGTGACATGCAGCATGCAACCAATTCATAAATCTCCAGTTAAATCTGAACACTGGGAGGGATGAGCACATGTAGATGTTGGGCTCTGGATAATCCCCCAATATTTCACTGGGGGGGAAGAAAGAAGAGTGGTGAAGCCTGAAGAGCTTTGTCAGCTCAGCCACTTGCAAAGTCACATGCCGTGCAGGCACAGTCCCATTCTCACAGGACAAGCTGCTGTGCAAAGCCACTCAAACAGGCTGGTCACAAAGCATAATCAAACAGGATCAGCGTCTGATTCAAGAAATAGATAAGATTAAACCAAAACCAACGTGAAACTTTAGCCTAAATGAAGAACTTTATAGGACAGGGCTGGTTCTGCCTTGTGGTAGGGGACATGACTTCTCCAGCCTCTTCCAGGCCTGTGCTCACAGCAGCAACCTGTGTGGATAGTGCTATCCAAAGTTTGCAGCTTTCCTGCTTTTAGCTTAATTATTTTAGCCTGTAACTAAAATACACGTCTTTAAATCAGCTAGCTTTCAAGGTGCTTCTTCCCACTACCTCGTTAAGTAAACACGTGTTCTTAATAGCTAAACATAAGCAAAGAGGTTCATCTTTTTATCTCTTATTTGATTACCACCTTTGCTATGAGATTTGCAGTAAATATTCTACAGCATCCAGATGAATGGCATGTTACAGAGCTGGGGCATCAGTCACTGCTAATTCAGCCAGTTAAATTATTTAAAATATAAAGAATGAATCTGTGATTAATCAGCTTAATATTAGGGGAATTTGCAAACCATTTAGAGCTTTTGCAGTCAGGTTCATGACAATTTCCTTTCCCAACAAACATAACTGTTTCCCTGAGTACCTATGTACTTATTTCTTGCTTGGGATGTTTACCTATTACATGGGGAAGGTCAGTAATCGCAGCTTTGAGACATATTGGCAGAGTTAAGCTCACTGGGAGCCTGACCCTAAGGTTTTATTACCAATAGATGATATAATGGAAGTTTATTACTTTTCAGAAGAAATGACAAAACTAAACGTTAATAGACAGATTGACTTTCTGGTGGGGTCACTGTTCATTAAATTTCCCACTGCTTTTACAATCTGAACCACTTCAGTCATTTAGCTTTTAGCTCAAGTCCTTAAAGCGAGAAGATTGTTTCTTTATTACCTTGTGACCATTCTTCATTGTAATGACATTTTTCAAGCTCTTATCCTAAAACTGGCAAACACTATTAAAAAAA
>JAVJGJ010000014.1:83115248-83140741 GCA_035590215.1 Microhierax caerulescens
GGGCCATCACCAGAATGTTCTTTGCTTTTCCACTGTGAAACAGATGGCATAAATGTGCCCTGCAATTTTATTGCTATGTTGCAATTTCATCGTGTCATGCTCAAACCAAATTCAGTCTACAATAAAACTTTCATTCTGCTGTGCTGCCTATGGATGAATTGACTAACGTGGCAGTTTAAAAAGTTTCATGTTGCTAAATCAATATTTCATTATTTGTCTCATATTGGTTTTATTAGCAGTAGAACTGAAGCTCAACAACAGATAAAAGCTTGAAATCGTTACTTGGGAAGATGTAGTGAGAACAGACTTGTGCACAACCACTGCATTTTTAATCTTTTCATTTCTTAATACAAGCTTAATGCATCTTTTCTGACATGATGAGATTAGACAACATTTCTCAGCTCTGTTCTTTGTAAGGTCAGTCAAACTACCAGCTGTAAGAATCTTTCTCAAGGTTTTACACAAGTGAAATAAAAGTTCTATTTCAAATTTACCTTGGCATAGACTAGAATAAAAAAGAAAGCCTCATCTGTGAAGAGGTGTTCTGAAGTGTGCTCAGTACAAGAGCAACATGACTAAAAGGAAAATGCCTGAAATACAGCAGATTTTAACTTTCCACAGTTCTTTATCAGTGCTTTTCAACCACAGCAACTTGCTACTTGCAGAGGTGTTCTCATACCCAGGGCAGAGGGGAGTTGATACATGCATACATAAACATATGTAGAAATCCAACTTCAACTACTCCATGATTTCTTAGGGTGAAATATGGCAGGCCTAACTCTTACTGTTGTTAGAGAAGAAGCTTTAAAAGGGAAAGGACATGGAGACTTGTTGATGACAGAAGTTATTTTCTTCTACAAGAAAAATATTGCAAATCGGCTTTAGGGGACACTTTATCCACTTGCTCTGCAGAGATAACCTTATACACACCACCAGAGGAGCGGAGAGGTGATTTAAAAAGTCCTGAGGAATGAAAATACCTATCAGGTTAGACAATCACTGCAAGGTTGCTGGAATAACCTCAGCATTCCTGCACACCTTCCTCCCAGCTGCCACCCCGCACCACAACCGGCCTCTGATCACTCCTCTCTGGAGCTTGACTCTTTCACACAGATACCACCAGTGCCTGAACTGGCCAATCCAGTTTAGCAAACCAGTATCTCTGGTTGCCCTTGAGAGTGGTTTGTACTGTCTGACCGGTCCAATATCCCCATTTTGATGATCTCCCCACTGCGGGTTTGCTGGATATCTTGATATCAACAGCAGCACAAAGACAAGCCAAGTTAAAGCAGAGATGGATGTGTTAACTTGATCCAAATGTAGACAATAAAGTTATAAAGATATCAGAGATGTGTGTACATGAACAAAACCAAGGAATCTGGAGGACTTCTAACACTACTACTGCTGCTGCTGTAATTGCTTCAGTTGACCTGGTCTCTTCCTTTTCTTTTTCTCTCTTTTTTTTTTTTTTTAAAAAAAAAAAAAAAAGACTAGACCATTATTTAATTGCATTGCTTTATTTAGATTTGGCATTAAAAGAGACCTTTTGACATTTCTGAGTGCCCTTCCAATAATTAGACTTGTAAAACCCACCCTGTAGCATTCTACTAAAATTAGCTCACCTGCCAGCAGTTTCAGTAACGAAGTGAAGAAAACAATTTGCATCAGGCACTGGACGGTGATGGCAGGAACATTCACAAAGCACCCTCACATAATTTTTTTTTATACTGCCTTCAAAGTAGTGTAAAAAAATGCAGCTTTTATGACATGCCCCCAAGAAACTAAAATTAAGGCCACATGAGCAAGAGAGAGAGGCCACACCACAGACCTGGAAAGCTGATGATGGTCACCCAACCTCCCTTGCAGCACAAATCCAGCTAAGATGTTGCTTCTTGTGGTTGCAGGGGTATGGCACAAGGAGAGAAGCGATCTCCCATGTAGAAAGGCCCACAGCAACTTAGGGGTTTGTAAAGCAGAATAGCTACCTTGGGCCAAGGGGCAGCCAGCACAGGTTTCACGGCCCTGCGGTTACGTGTCTCGCTCGCAGCTGAGCAGTTCTTCCTGCACTACCTTTGGCCATGCAGAGCATGTTACCATGGGCTGGGGCTGTAGCAAAAAAGGCCTTTACACAGTGACAGCTTCTCAGAGGCTTTACTTTATGGTCAAATGCAGTCAGCAGGCCAGGCAGAGCGTCTGCTACCACAGGGCATGCACCACAGCAGCCTGTGCTCCACCGTCACGCTCCATCAGTGAGCTCTCCGTGAACGTTGGGCGCCCTTCTTCAGGAATGGGACAGGACAGCACCTCTGCCATCTCTCTCAGCCAGCAACGCCTCCATCGTGGCTGTGCTGAATGTTGGCCAGCCTCAGATCAACACAGACCGTGGTTGTAATGGTGACGGACCGTGCCATTGCGGCCCGAGGAGGCTACCTGAGAACGCGGAGGGAAATGCCATGAGGAGAAGGGGCACAGCAGGGTAGCGTGTTGCAGCATCTCACCTGTGAAACCTTGTGGAAGAGGAGCGTCTGTTCACCAATGAGAGCGACCTCTTTTAAAGAAAGTATTATTGAAATGATGTTGACTATCAGCACGCCAATGATTTGTCATCATCGACAGCACAGAGGAGACACCAGATGAAAGGTCCACAGGCTATATCTGACTCCGAAAACCTGTGTTCGACAGCAAAATGAACTCCATGGGTCTCTCTCTCTCCCCTTTGCAAGCCTTGGCACAGAACAGCTGCTGGAAAAAGGCAGGCCAGAGGGAGGTGAATGTTTTGGTGATGTGGGGTTGCAGTACTCGGCTGCCTGGGAAGGCATTTTGTGTATGTCTTGCTCCTGAAACAGGAGTCTGAGAATGGGGCTTGAGCCTTTAATGTTGCTCTTAAAGAAGCCTTTTTAACAGCATGGCACAAAATTTGGTGCAGGGAGTACTGGTGAAGTGAGATGGCTTAGTCAGCCTCATCTCAAGATACACATGTTTTTACACAGCAATCCGGAAATCTCTGGACCAATGAGCAATGTGGGATGTTCTTTTTTCAGCCAAGTTGCTAGGAGACATCACTGTAGTCAATCATATAACCATCAACTACTGCTGCTCAGCAACTTTTTAAATAAACTCTTCTATACTGAAGAGTAATTTAGTGAAGCTAAAATTGCTCAGCGGACAGTGCCAGTTTTGACAAAAAACAAGGAACAAAACTTGTATTGGCAAAACCTTTTCAGGTTCTGGCTAGAATCTGTGATCCAAAACCTATAATAGGAAGGTTAGTGCAACCAGCATACAAAAAACCCAAGAGGAGTGGCTCAAACCCACACCCTGTGATATGCCTTAATAGAAAAATACTGGTTTGCTTTTCAACAACCCATAAGAAGCTAGTAAGCAAATTAAATCTAAGGTAAGTAGTTTGAATTTACTATACTGAGAAATCTGCATATACTATAGGAAATTTCAAGAGGTTTTGAAGTTTGAAAAAGACTGCTAGCCTAGTCTAATGTGCAAAGCAACCTAATGCCCTACAATGGAGGAAACCTAAGTTCAAATCCTTGCTCCAGGGCCATGAGCGAATGGCCAGGTCCGCGCAAGAACCAGCCTTCCTCATGGGCTGGGGGTTTGCTGACAGCCCCAAGCCACTGAGTATTTTGGCACTGGTATTACGATTTTGGGAACTGTTTTCAGGCTGTCAATGTTGTGCTGACGCAAGACAGTAAACGTTGAAATCTGAAAGCAACGTGCAGGACAGAAAACCATTTTTTACACACTTCTGCAGATGAGGGAGGTGTTCTTGGCTGCCCCCACGCCTTGAATTTTGGTGAGCACCCACATGTGGAGGACAAAGCAGAACCTAAAAGACTACAATACACTTGTTGTGGGTGAAACCCACAGATGTGTCAACGTACAGCTGACTGGGTCACACTAATTGCCAGGATACTGGGCGTCCTCCCAGCCCACGAGTCTGGCTATGCCGGCAGACAGGCTGCTGCCCACAGAGCACAAGCAGCCACGCTGCAGACGGCTGGTTCTGTGCCAGACCCTCTCTGATGCAGCAGAACTGCCCAGGGGAGTGGGCTCAGGCTTGATTTTGGGGTCAGCGCTTCTCTATTTTGCACGTAAGGAAGCTGTTTTCATTTTGAAGTTGGTATTTACCCTCAACCTTCCCCACTCACCAGGTGCTTTCACAGAATTTGCTTACTGCTGCCTCTGCTACTGCTAGCAAATGAACGTGCAGCTGTGCCCAGCCTTAGCTACACTTCTACTAGCCTCCTGAAGTTCTAGGTGAGTTGGAAACAATTCAAAATGGGATTTCACATGGCTGTTGGATGAAAGGAAGTACCTTTAGAGACACCAACCTTATGTTCAGAAATGCAAGCCCACAAGACTGCGTGTGAAAAGGGGACACTGAGTTATAAATAGCTCTGGGAGACACAGCAGACATCCATGTAGAACTTTTTGGTTTTATTTTAAACTCTGGTGAGGTGGATACATACAAAAAATCTAGTCTGACCAACTCTCATACCTGGCGTTTTCTTTCAGAGGGCAAATATATTCTACCTTCATTCACCTGTAAGGAAAAACCTATGGTTACGACAGAACCATGAAGAGAAAAGCAGACAATACAAAAATGAAAGGAAAAATTAATAAAATAACAATTGTAATAGTAAACAGAAATAAAATACTTGTGATAAGACAGTTTAGGGGTACCAACTGGGGAAAACTTTTGAGCTAGTCTCATTGCCCTTGCTTTTCTCTGCCAGTATCACTTTCCACAGAAAATCCTGGCAAGAAATGCTGTCTGCAGTGGTTTTAATTTTGGAAATGATCCACATGTGGTGGCTGCAGTAAGACTGGAGGTTAAAAGGCGACAGGTGATAACAGCCTGCACCACACGGCATGTCACAGCAGGTCGATCCTTGCATCTAGCCCCCAGTGCCAGCATTCAGCCCCTCAGCTGTGTTTGTCTGGCACTGAAATGCTGCATGGGCTGTAAGCAAGCCAGCAATGCCAGGGGCCAAGTAGGCAAGCTTAGGTCCCAGATCCTCAGAGCTCACTGTCATTGAGTAAATAACTTGAGTCTTATGCACAGCAAAGAGCGGGTGCTGTGCCACTGCCAGCGGTGACAGAGTAAGAAAACAAAGAAAAAGCAAATCGGGAGCCTCTGACCTATGGAACTGGTCCAGGGTCTGTTCTGTGGAAGACACATCCCACACCACGGGAAAGACCAGGGAGATGGTGCGGCACAGATTGTTGTTATGCCGAGATTTCACTGCTGGGAGTACTGAAGTGAGTTTTCTGAGTACTTGTCTCCTCCATGCTTTAAGCTCCTCAGCTAAACCCCGGGAGCCACGCAGGTATGTACAAAGCTTCCAACCAAAGGAAAGGGCAGGCCATGCTGAAAGGTTTTGGTTTGATTCTTTTTTTTTCTTTCTGATTTTGTTGTTTCTAAGACAGGAAAATAGCACAGCTACCAGTGTGTTTTTATTGCATGATACACTGGGACAGGACAGGGAAAGCGAACACAGGTACTAACGTTGCAGCAAATGTTGCAGAGAGCTAAATGGTAAGCAAATACTGTGCAATGTATACAATCGAGAAATTACAGGCAAGGCTTTCTTACATTGACTTGTTACTTAGTATTCAGTAACTCACTGCCAAATGAAAAAAACAATTACTGACATACCATTGCAAAAGCAAAGCACAGTTCAACCTTCTGGCAAAGCTCAAAGTTCAATTACCCTGTAGCAAATCAATCAAATGTGTGTGTAGCAAGCAATGAGAGCATGTCTCATTGTCAGATGAGATGTCACCTCACTGCTTTCAGCTGAACCTGTTTTTTCTTCTTTTTAAAAATCAGCAAGTAGCACTAGGAAATATTTACAAAGTTCACATTATGCAGAAGATAAAAAGGAATCTATTGGTGTGATTTAGAGTAGCAAAGTACAGTGTTCAAGGCATATGAAACAAATAATGAACATTCAACACCAGTAACCTGGAAAGAAGATTTTATATTTATAGACACCGAGATTCATGATGCCAGTTTAACATTGTATCTGGCACATTTCAGTAGCTAGAAGCCAGGCATGCAGAAGCAATCATGCATTGAACCATGTGCAAACACATCAGCCAGTGCTGATGGATGTACGGTCAGGACACTGAACGTGCATGTGCACAGTGAATGCCACTTAACCCGACACTGCATTCTAGTTTGATGGCATTGGTCTAAGGTACATAAATAAAAGCTTACCAAGGGGAGCACGGTGCTACCTTGTGCACATGATGGCTTGGAAAGTCACACACGCATTGTTACTTCAAGTGGCTCTTTTTGCAGTTTTGTTATGACCAGCACAAAATTGTACTTGTGTTCATGAAACTCTATTACATGAACCTCCTGTTGGGCTTCACCAACATCTCCAAAGACTCTAGCCATGCAGTATGCTAGTGAAAAATACCAGGGACACATCCTATTTACCAGCAGCTGAGCGAGAAAGAATGACACAAAGTTTGTCTTGACTGGTATGCAGATCTTTAGTTTCCAGCAGGGATCATTATGCAAGGTTGTTGGTTGGTTTTTTCAGTTTGGTTTTTTTTTTTTTTTTTTCCCCATTCGCTATTAATGTCATTCCCAGAGCTGATGCAAAAGTTTGCAATCACTTTCTTTCAAAAGACTGTAGCTAATTTTGAAATTAAGTCCTCTGACTAAAACATTTCTTTATTACAGTATACTGTTTCAATTTGCTGTAACAGAGAATAATTACTGCTTCCCCTCTGCCTGCAACTGTTGTTTAGCTATGGCTACAACAAATGATTTTTAAAAAATGAAAAATCAATAAATTCACAAATCTGATTATAATTGAGCCTGAAATTTGTAAGAATATCAAGTCTACCTGCAAACAAAATTTTAAGTTATCAAAACAACTAATTCATTGCAACTGATTAAGTACATGAACAATGGAAATTAAAAGACCACCACTTAAATACAGTTAATTCTCACTGTAGTTGTGTAGAATTGATATTTTGAAACATTAGAGGCATCTTAAAAAATTTATTTAGCATATTGAAAAACAAGTGTTACAAATTTTTTTCTATAAACATAGGCAAAAATGTTTAAATAGGATAATGTAATGTAAACCAAACCCATATAAAATATGCAATACTGTAATCAGAGGTTACTTACATTCAGTGAAGACAGAACAACCTTCACTAATGCTAAATAACATCTAAGCAAATAATTTCCATAATTTCTTGAAACAGCAACATATATTTAAATTAGTTGTAGTAGATAAATCATCTCAGTCCTGATCCAAAATTAAATTCAATGTTACATTCAAAAGTAGGAAAGGCAGTATCCTGACTATTCATGTCATCAGTCAAGACAGTACTGAATTAAAACTTGCAAAACTTTTACAGGTACAACTATAAATTTATATTTATTGCATGACAATGCAATTACAGGATTGGTAAAACTATTTTAAGTGACCTGGAAAAAAAAGCTGTATAAAAACACAGTACAGATGAAATTTCATTTTTCAATCAGGTTAGAAAAGCCAGACACAAGACTTAAGATATCTTACTGCATTGCACAAAACAGAACAAAGTAATTTTTAATTTGACATTATCCCAACATAGAGAAAGCTTTCTGTGTCTTAGAGGTAATACATTTGGGTGACTCTCACACTCAAGTTTAGTTTCATTATGAAATTTATTCACCAAGATGTAAGTTATAGCCGACAATGGCTTTCATACCCATGTACGTGGAAAAGGCATAGCCCGATAAATTCAACTCATAGATCATTTTAGACATTTGTTTTTTTGGAAAGACAAGCATCACGTTTGCATTGCACATACAATTTTCTACAGGACACAGCAACATAGTCAACTCAGGAGGCAGAAACATAAAGCTGTTAAAAGTGGTAGTGAAATACAGAGTAATTAAAAAAAAACCCAAACAAACAAAAAACAAAAACCACAACAGAAAGAAAAAAAAAACCCAGCCAGCTCATGTCTAAACTACACTGCCCATGTTCACAGGATGATGACAGCTGCTGAATGACCTACTGTGAAATGGGTGATCTCCACACATTTTGTACAGGGAAGTCTTATTATATGCAAACAAGGAAAACTACTGCTAAAACTACTAGCTGTGCTAGCAGGCACAGAGATGCCAATATGGCATGGATGTTGAAATACCATCTCTTTTTGAGTTGGTTCCTGCACGTTGAGGTGAGGCACTTTGTTTTGGCAACGTCTGCCTAAAGCAGTATATTAACTGTTGCTCAGTATAAAAGGAGCTTTAACTTCTACAAGTGGCAATTCAGGACACACAAAAGCCAAAACCACTTCAAAAGAAAAGGCCAGACAGTCCAAAAACAAGATCCAGGCAAGTCTTACTACAAATGTCCAAAATATATTGTACTCATCTGCCCAATATCTATTATACATAATAAACAAGAGATATCTTTTTGACAACAGTTTGGCCTGGAGTTCATAGACGAACTCTAATACAACTTGCCTTGGCAACTGAAAATCCCCAGTAAACAACTCAGGCAACCTACTCTCGTCAAAAATAAGTACATTAGACTAATTATAAAAGCCTTAATTAATTTGACAATACCTTACATCAAATTCTTAGAGTGTGCATATACACACCCATCTATGACCACAGATTTATTTTCAGCAGCTTTCTGTAAAATTCCTTAGGGAAAAGCCAAGCCAAGCCCCCACGAGACAGTAGCCACCAGCACACATCTCAGACATTAAGAGTACTTCAAATGGATGGCACTGGCATTTCATTTGGGGTCTTCGGAACAAGATGTAGTTTGGGTTTCTGCTGTAAGAAAGCCAACATACCACAGCAGTCCTTCAGGGCTAAACACACTGCAGTTGGTGCGAACTGATTAGTAGAATACAGAACAATACCACCACACTACCTTGGCATGGGAAGAAAGAAAACTGAAATGAATATTCAGAAGCTGAACCAAGCAATAAAACTTTTAAATCAAGCTGGGAAAAAAGTATTGCTACACTACAGCTTGCACCACCTGAACTACCATCAGTGTCTAAACCAGGTGGTTGAAATTCTGTACAAGCCTCTATTCCAACTTGTTTCAAGTCTGACAGAAATCCACACCACTTCAGCCTCAAAAAGTCACTCCAGACAATGGTTGGATTATTTCTGCATCATGTTCTTAGAAATACAACATGGTGGGTCCTCAAGGCTCTGCCATACATCAGGTGGGCTCCACAGCTCACAGCTGGAGAGAGCAGAGCCAGGCTGCAGCCACACACCTTCTGCAGCCAGCCTGGACTAACATGCTTCCCAGCACCTCTTACTCTGACGAGCACCTGTAACCTAAGAGCTGGGGAGAAAAAGAAGACAAAAAAAAAAAAAAAAAAGACTTGTGTACACTAAAAATGGAGTGTGCTTTAAAGAATTCATGTCATGGATAAAAGCACTATGCTGGTCTTAGAAACAATGAAAAATGTAAGTAGTTTTATTTCATCATAACATATTGTTAACTTTTGCAACAGAAGCACCTTGTTGGAATGGATAAGCAATAAATATATTTGCTGTTGAAAAAAGGTATCTATGTTCTCTGCAAAGGATTTCCACGGCCACCATACAAGGTACACGTAAGTATGCAAGAGACAAAAGAATATCAGGACTTGAGGAAGGTGCTTTTATTTCATATTGGGGAAAAAAGTCACACACACTGAATGCTTTCCCTTTTTCTCCCTTTTAAAATGGAAACTAATACCTTTGGGTTTATATGTTTATGGATAATATCCTGGTCCCAGTGAAGACTGATCAGGATTTTATCCACTCTTGAGTACTTCAGTATTTCATTCTGTACTGCTGCATTAACTTTAGAGCTTGAAAGTTCATATATGCACACTTCTCACCTCTAGAATGCACAAGTGAAAACAGACTGGAAAACAGAAAGGAAAGGCAGAACAGAAAAGTAATACACTATTAAATTAACTAATTAGTATCTTGAATTGTTAGCTTCTAAACAGCTACAGAATTTGAGTTGTAACAGCACAAGCTTTAAAACATACCTCTTCGGCTAGGACTCTGAAATTATTGCTATTATGCCAGCATACTCTTAACGAGATACTGGTTTGAACACAAAGGCATACCACTCTCAGCCTCCCAAGGGCCCAGCACAGGGTGCAGCATGTAACAAAAATGCAAGTGAGAAAAAGAAACCAATCAGACAAGAGGCATACTGCAAAATCAGTCCCCTTTAGTGTAAATAATTAAAATGCTGCTTAAGGATTCCCTATTTCAGGCAATTCTGATGGTCAGCAGTAAGAAAGGGAGGGGCATTCCATGAATCTTGTGGGGAACGTGGACAATGTTTGGAATAAAATAAGTAACATCCCTCAAAGCAGAGGTACTTTGGAGAAGTGTGACAGAGCACCACCTTTGTACCTGCACTGCACTCCCAATACAGATTTCCTATCTTTTAAGACCTGCCACAGGGGGAAAAATCCCAAACCCAAAGAAAAGTGAATCTAAACCAAAAGTGAAATTCATTATACAAGTCCTTTAAATTACAGAAATGCATAATAAGCCAAGATAAAGTGCTACAAAATGATTAGTGATTTTTAAAACGTCCAACGCATTCTTCTTGCTTTACTTAGTACTGGTGACAACAGGAGATAGTGCAATTGCAGTGACTGAACTGGAATTCACAATGTCTTCGTACTGTGGGGGTGGATCTAAATGTTGTTCGGTGTCACTTCTCATGCTGATTTCACCAGTGGCTTCCTCGTATGAAGGAGGAGGATCACAGTTTGAGAGCCTTGTGGATATTGAGTCTGACCGCCCATCCGTATAGCTCAGACCTCCTGGAGAGAGCCCACTGACTTCATACATTTCCTCCTGTGGGGAATGAACAATGCTGAGAGGCGGTGGAAGAGGACCTCTGCCATCAGTCACAGCACCATCACCCATTGCTTCGTGGGCTCCCCTATGCACGTACACCGACTGTCTACGCATTTTCTTTTTAAACAGGCATCTCCATATGACAAAAATGACAATGAGGATAACAAAAAGGCCAATGATTAATGGAAATGCAAGGTAAAATGAATACCAGGTATGTCCTGTGTTACTTTCTCCCTGAAGTCCATTTTTGTAGACTTTCCAGAACTCCTTCTAGAAGAGCAAGACAGGATAAGTCAGAAACTATAGGGCAGTTAAAAAAAAAACAATATTCACTGTAATCAAGTTGTTTTAAATGCATGAGGAAAAAAAAAAAGGCATTTCAAATACTGATGATTAAAATAAGAACTGATATGGATAAACACGCACAATAAACTTCCAAATTTTCTTCTGATGCAATTAGTGACACAAAACATTTTTTGTTTTTTACAACAAACTCCTCAATGCTTTTAAGATTGTGTGTCTGCACTTAGTATTTATAAATGGGCAGCACAGACCGGACTAGGTAAACAACAACAACAACAATAATTAATAATAACAATAGTAGTATTAATAATAAAAAACTAATCAGCATGCACATCAGCCATCTGGTCAATCAAAAATTTTCAGCACCACTCAAGGTAAAAGTTAGGGCTTTCTTTGTTTGTTTTACAATTGTAATACTGTACTAATATAATTTGACAGGGAAATATCGTTTTGGAATGACAGACCATTTTGGCAAGGCACAATGATGTTGTTGTACTGTCATCTCATAACGTTGACTTATCCCACCCTCTGGCTCATAAAGCAGTTGTGAGCTTATTTTGAGTTGATTCACATCCCCTGTTTATAGTTTAAAATAGCTCCAGCACTGTGAGAATATTACACAGCTTATTGTATTCTAGAAATTTTGACAACACAGCTACAGATAAATGGAACAGAAAGCGAAAAGTGAAAACATGAATAAGTGAAAACAAAGATGAAGGGGGACACCAGTACTTGAAAGTACTCTTTGATGTACTAATATGCACAAGTAGGAGCACAAAGACCATGTTGCCATCCAATTTTCTCTGCAGTGAATGCTATAAAAAAAAAATCCAAAAGTACAAATAAAAGCATACCCTACCTCAAAAAAGCTGTCCTCCTCACCTCTAATATAAGATCTCTCCTACTAAGAAACACTTCCATTGTGGTTTATAGTAATGTATAATTTATGAAAAAAAAAATTACAAATACCCAACCAAATCCATGCCAGAAACTCTGAATACTTTAGTTTTCTTTAAAAATGCAGAGACTTGACCCATTTATACTCATGCCAGCACTGACTTCAAATGACAGCACACATCTCACGTGCAAGTATTATAAATATATATATATAGTCACCAGATAAAACCGGTATTGTCATTGCTCAGTTATTAGTAACTGATGTATTCAGTTTGCTGACTGACTGTGCACAGACAAATCAGATCCATCAGTTTTTTTAGTTCAGGACTGCTGCCACATGATCAGCATTAAACAGATAATGCCACCAAACTGATCTCAGAGGCAGTCCAGAAGCAGCATGGCCCCTCTACCGTGGAGGCGAAGCTTGCCCTGTGCAAAGCCAGGGCCAGAACACGTGCTCACAGTGCTTCTCATAGAATTTATTAAGATTAAGAGCAATGCTATGTGCATGAAACAACTGCCTATTCCATAGATTTTCTTTTACAGAAGATAAATTCAGTTGTTCTTGTACCTGTACTCAAGTACCTATAGGTAGGCTGGAAAAAAAAAGGAAAAAAAAAAAAGAAAAAAAGTTCATTCCTACAGCAATCCAGGATCAGATATTTTTACTAAATTCCAAGGCTTGACATCACAAGCTGTTCATCACAGTGCTTCTCTTTGATATAAGCCCAGGTCCAAATCATCTAAGCTAAGTACGGTAGCACTGACTTCAAACAAAGTAAGCAAGTCTTGAAAGATGGACTAATGTCTCCAAATACTTCCCTACAAGGGGCTTCCTTGATGCAGTGTCCCACAGTGAACCCCAGATCGGCTGTGCTGACTTCAGAAAAAACATATTTGAGGGGGGAAACTAACATTAAAAAAATGACAGCTGTACAACTGTGGACTTCTGGGATCTCTGCATGATAAAAACTGACAGAACCAAACTCCTCACCTCTCTCCACCAGATCACCAGGCAATTAAGAAGATCTGTTACCTATTATCCTTCCATCTGGTTTGAATACAACTAACTAGATTCTTTAGCAGTATAAATAATAAATATATTATCAACTGAAAAAGCAGAAAAGATTCATATGGATAATTAAATGTTACTGTCTGTACTGGAACCAAACTTCCCACTTCATTGCTCTACTGCCTCAACACAGCAAAGGAATAAAATGGTACAATGGTTTGGAGGCCAAAGTTGCATAGATTTACTGAAAGTCATCAAAAATATTGTGC
Organism: Microhierax caerulescens; assembly: GCA_035590215.1. Classification (NCBI taxonomy): domain Eukaryota; kingdom Metazoa; phylum Chordata; class Aves; order Falconiformes; family Falconidae; genus Microhierax; species Microhierax caerulescens. The sequence continues at coordinate 83,128,615 of JAVJGJ010000014.1, forward strand.
AAGGATATGCCATTTTAAAGACTCTGTGGAGGAGGAGGGAAGTTTTGATAAAAAAGAAGAAGTCACACTTTCCCCCTAGCAATTTATTTTGTGTCGTAGGCTGCAAAGAAACACACCTTCTCCACTGGAAGGGTAGTAAGCTGTGTCTGGTATTTTAGTATTGTTTTCGTGTTACTTCTAGTTCAGCTCTATTGGCTGGAGAAGATGTCTCTATGTCTTCTTCAGAAAGCTGAAATACCAGCATCTCTCCTTGTCACTCTGCAACATGGTAAATCAGCAGAAAAGCTGTTTTCCCAGAGTGGCAGGCAATTAGTTCAGAATAGGTTATGTGGCTGTGGGGGATGTTCAAGTTGATGGTGTGACCAGACAGGAGCATAAAGAGCTTAAGGTAAGGGTTTGAACTGCCTTAAGGATGAAAGCTGTTTAGTGTCCATTTTCATTTACATGCAAGGCACAGAAAATTCCAAGACAGTTCAGACACACCCCCCACCAAAAATTACAGAGCTTCAGGTCTAAGGCTGTCTTACAGAGACAGAGGAATAAAGTTCTGTACACAGGTGAAAAACACTAAGAAAGAAACACTTATTTAGTCATTAAAAAAAGGTAAATATTTATTTAAATTTTCCTCTTTGGGAAAAAAACCAAGAACCCGAAAACCTAATCCCACAAAACCCCACCAATGAAAACCTTATTAGCATACTAGACCCCAGGTTTCACGCTTGCAGTTTTGCAAGCCAAATGTCAAATAGAAGCACAAAGATTGTTAGTTCCAGACTGATGGAACTGCATGAAACTAGTACTTTGGGTTTGAGTTGCGCAGCTGCCAAGCAGCTCCCTCCCTGCTCAGTCATGCCAAAGCTATGCTGCACTGTTAAGTGAAGGCACATGAGGAGGACAAGCCACTTGGTCAAAGTCAAATCAAGCCCAACAAAAACCACAAAGGACTTGGATGAATTTGCAGAGTGTGAGGATTTGTACAAACTCCTATGAAAATAAGCCAAGCGGGGAAAATACTGACAGTCTAGGAAGTTGCTGTAGAACTCATACAGGAAGTTAAAGAGTAATTTAAGAGTTGAAAAGCTCACAGCACAAACATCTCTTCCACAGTTGTTGGTCTCTTAGAGCAACAACAAAAAGGGCTTACTTTCTACTTCATAAATCACAAGTTAATAATTTCATCAAGAGGACACTCCAGTAATCATTTACGCTCAAGCACTGTACAGCTGGGAATACCAGACATATATGCCTTAAAGGCTGAGAACCGAAGTTAAGCAGGCCACAGAATCAGATAACCGCAATGGAAAAGACTTAGAAAACATCTAACATATTCCCGCCGAGAACTACTTTTCTGAATGCCCCTTACTGCTTTGGCAAATCCAGTTTGAAATAATCACAAGGAATTCTCAAGGGCATCCCACACAAAGACAGTTAGGGCCAACTTGCCAGAATTTCATTTGCCTTTTATTTCTGATACTTCTCAGAACAGAGTCAGCATCAGTCAACTGAATCTGAATGCTGAATCAAATCAGGGATCCAAGATTAAAGTTAAAAGCCTCGCACCCTGCTGAGGCCTTTACTACATTTGGCAGCATCATCAGCCTCAAATGATTCTTGGTCAATTACCCAACTTGTTTTACAGGTGGACTAATAATATGCCAGTCAGAAGACTGCTTGGCATTCAGTAGGCACAGGATGTGAACAAAGCAATAACGGGAAGCGAGGATACCTGCTACACCGTTCTCTTCTGGTTTGCCCTCAATTTCAGGTGGCAGGAAGATTCACCTCTTTGTGTATTTACCCAGCATCCACAATTGTACACAGACCTATGCTAGAAGGCTTACTTGATCACATCATTTTAGATCTGTTGCTGACAAGTTTTGAGTTGCTTGCTAAGCTTTGTAGTGTTTTGTTTATTTTGCTGGAATAAAGCTATATAGAGAACCTTGCAATTTCTGTAATACTTATAATTTGTGGGAAATTTGAAATACAAATGAAGATCTGTGACTTCCAGCTTTTAAAATCTTCATGCAGTATAATTTTTTTAAAAATGACCTAATGGAAATACAATTAATATCAGCTTCAATCATACCCAGATACTTTGCACAGTAACCTTTGAACAAATCTTTGAGTCTCCCAACAACCTTCGACAACTGATCAGTAACCACATACAGTGCTGCCTGCAGGCTACAGGTACTACAAATAAACAGCTTTACTAGATGAGACCTAGGGTTCATCTAATCTGTTACCTTCTCTCTGACAACAACCATTAGAGACTGCTGAAAGAAGAGTTCAAACATAAGCAGGCAGTGATACTCTCCCAGCTTCCATATATTTGTCTTCAAGAACTTCCATCAGCCAAGCTGACCCCTTTTATTCAATGGATCCAGACCGATTTATTTTCCGTCCATTTATATCATTGTTCTCTGAACCTATATAAGCTTTTAGGATTCAAGACATCCTGTGGCAAGGCAGTCTGCAGCTGTTATCTGTGGTGAGAAGAGATATGTCTATCTGCTTTGAACCTGCACCTTCTAGTTTCCTTTGAGGCCCTCTTAGCTCTCCTGTCAGAAGGGTGGCAAGTCACTGGCTTCAGTTCAGTCTCCATGCTCCTCACACACATCACCACATACTCCCTGATTTAACTCTTTTCTGATCTATTGTTGTTACAGAAGTCTTCTCATGCCTTTGGCCAACTGTCACACTTCTCTGGTCCTTCCTCAGCTACTAATTTGCTTTTTAGGAGACAGGGTGATCCAATCTGTTCATGGCACATTCAAGGTGCAGTGTGCAATGACTTAATTATGTTCCTCATTTTGATCCCTGTTCCCTTTCTTTGGATTCTTGGCATTGTTTTATATTTTGTTTTGTTTGTGTTTTACTGCTAAGCATTGCAAGTCTTCATAGGTTCAAATTCAGATCTTGTTCTGGAGTTCAGTTCAGAGCCAATTATGTATATAATGAATCCTCCTTTTCCCCCCACATGCTTTACATTTGTCAACACTGAATTTCATACTCTATTTTATCCACAGAGTCCTGCAAATTCTTCCCTGCTGGCTCTAGCCTTATTAACATCATAGTATTAACTTAATCATTTTAAATAGGTTCAGAATTACTGTAAAAATCCTCAAGCCCACACAGTATTAAAGGCATTCAATATTTCTGTGACAGCTATGTATGTAGACTTAACATATACAATGCAAACTTCCAAGAAAAATTAATGCATCAAAAATAACTTGAGAAAACTGCTTGATGTTATTTTAATATTAAGGATTTGTATGTTGCACACCTCCCTAGGAGACCACAGAAAAACAAAGAATCAAGTGGACAAGAGAAAAAATACAGAGAGAAATTATGAAAAACAAAGTTAGCATGAGAGGAAAAAAAATCTACAGACCCTATTTGAAGTCCAGTCTATCTACTAATGAAATCATTGCATCCTTGTTACTCTGAACATACTGTATTATCACCCTGGTCTACTGCATCCATTTCCTTCCCCTGGGACACAGAAGTCAAGTCCTACTAAGTAGCTGTACGGATGGACACCGCTGGGGGACAATGGACTAAACAAAGCCCAAGTAGATGAGGCTGGTCAGGCACAATGGCACATCAGCAGAGCCTGGCCCCTTCGCAAGCTGCCAACAACAGAATCAAGGAGCTCTGCAAAAAGGATACAGTAGGAGAAACAGATAAAAGTACCTTATTGGAAGCTCCTTATCCACCATGGTACAAGGGTTGTGACAATAGAGTGGAAATGTAACTATTTCTATTTTACTATTTCCCAAATAACTCCGCAAGGGAAAGACTACCTACCAAAACACAAAAAGTTCCTAAATGGGGAAAAAGAAGCTGAAGCAAAAGGCCACATATTTAGACTGTGCTTTCTTTAATGACTCGAGCTTCTTATGCTACTGAAGCAAAAGTGATATTGAGTTATGATTTTACACAAGTTGTGTAATTGTACGCACCAACTTAATTATACAATGAGCTGTCATTAGAAATGGCCACACCAAGCTGAGTTTGGGAAGTCCAAAACATGTGTGTGCACGTACTTTAAAGCTTCAGAAAGAAGCAGCTTTAAAGAGGCACCGCATGTTCTACTACATCATTTTAATACATCAGAAAGTTCTCATTCCAGCCATACCCATCTCTCCAGGTATGACCTCCAACAAAAAGATGCCAAGAACTTACAAAGCTCAGTATGCCTTTACACAGCTCTGTGTTTTTTGATGTAGAACAGTCACTGAAAAGTGGAATGCATCACCTGTGTAAATTCTGGAAGAAAATGCAACGCTCCCTGTGCCACTTTGCCCATTAAAGTACAATTTCCCTGTGCAAAAAAACACAAGGGATAGAAGGTTTTTTTTGAAGTTAAGTTTTCTGACTCACATTTTTCACTTTAGATTTATCCTCAAATTCAGTCCTAATTTAATCCATGTCTGTCTTGAACTAAGAAAAAAAAATAATTCTTGACTGTATTGCATTAAATAGGTCAGAGGTCACCATCAAAAACCTGTGTGCTGCTTTTATTTGTTGGGAAGCAGTATAAGGTATATGTTGGGCATGATGGGCAGACCCATTAGCCCACAAACTTCTTTTAATTAGAGAAGCCAAAAGACTTATGCAAGAACTCTGTGTGGGCAGTATCTACTTAATCCCTGCTAAATTAATGTATCACTGCCCTTGCATAACACACAGTAGCACTGAAATGATTGTTCTTTCCATCACTGCTACTTAAATACTACTCCCTGGGGGCTTCTGGATTTTAGCTTGAAGGTGGGCACTAGTCTTTCCTTAATAGTCTGGGCACTGAACACTTTGGCCAGCTACATTAGCACCTGGGATTCAAAGGTGAATTTTAAATGGAAAGCTCACTCATTCCACGTGAACATACTCAAACATGTTATTCCAGCAGGAATGAGAGAAGGGAAGACTCATGCCCTCTGCTTCTATATATTGCCCATAACACTCCCAATCCCATCATTTCTTCTAATCAGGACAACTGCATTTATGACATCCAGTCAGACTTAAGTGTGTGATGATAGAGAGCCAGTACATAGGCTATTTGGGTAAACAGTGCTGACAAACAGATAACGGTTTTGCCCTCCTTTTTTCAAGTAGGAGTATTAATTCATGTTCCTTTTCTTCCCAGCTGCCAATTTTCACAATGCTTATGAGCATGATCATCTTTGGGACTTCTACACTGTACAAATTCAGTTTAATTGCAATGCAGGATTCAAATGTTATTGCTGTGCAGTCTATCCATCTCCACCATACACCTTATTTGCTTAAAGGAACAGGCCCAAAAGAAAAACAAATCTAATCTAACATTGGAAAACACACAAGCTTTCAGCACGCCCAAAAAGTTAATATTAATACACCCCACCCATCTTTGCATACACACCAAAACATACCGTTTTTTCCTCATTTTCAAATGCTTCTCTTGCTTCTTCATAGCTACAGATTTCTTCTCTGCATTCACGTTCCGTGTCACCTTGCTTTAATTCTTCCAGAAATGTGTTGGCTCTTGGATATCTTTTTAACACAGAATTGGCTTTGTCCTCTGTTAAGAACACTGAGTGAAAGGAGACAACAAAGGTTACTTCTGAAGTACGTAACCAAAACCTCATGCTAACATTGCTAAAAGAAAATGCACTTTTGAGAAATTAAGAGCTTTTTCAGTCTTCCTCTTTATTTAATACGGTAAAAGGCCCTTCTCGGTTTTGTTCACATTTATAAGTAGTTAGGCCTCCAATTTTGGTACGTATTTCTATAATGTCATAAATGTGATGGACCTCAATGCAGCACCGCAGTCATGCATGCTTAAACAAGATTGAAGCCAATCCTAAGAAGAGTGCTCAGAAGAGACAGGCACATGCTCAGCTCAAGCCACTTCTTAAACTAAGATGACAAAGAACAAATAAATCCTGCTTGTGAACATCCAAACAGATATTTGCAACAGCCTTAAGTCATCACAGCCAGAACACTCTGAAGTTTTTGACATAAATATTTATGAGTATTACCCAGAGTCACATACACCAGAACAGCTGCATTTAAAGTTAAAGTTTCTAAGTTTTCTTAAGCAACTCTGAAGCAGGTTTGCTCCCTTCACTCCAGAAATCTCCACTAGGAAACAGTGACCCTTTTGGGGGTGTGGGGGGAAGTAGCCTCTTTTTATCTTCTTGAAATATACACAAAACCTCACCTTATTTGATGAATAAAACAAAATGACCCCAAAAGGCAATGAATGTTCTGACACAGGTATTCTTTATTTGCTTTTCTTAGTTTTCTGTTCAAGACAGCTGGAGGCAACCTCTTTCCTTCTGATGTTCCAGCTTTCCCTCAAACTCCCTGACACACTGCTTTTTATAGTAATATTGCAGCAAACGGAGCACTCCAAAATCCAGCAGACTGAATTACCCGAGAGGTACATCTGCAGTGAATGATGCAGAAATTCTCCAGGTATTTCAGGTGAGGAAACAAGAAACAAGTTAATGCAACACTGTTCTTGGGTTCTCAATACCAGCAAGGTGGGGTAATTACTATGCCCTGCATTCATTCATTTACAGCTAGTCTGGGACCACTGATGCTCTGAAGACACTCACTATCCCCTGAAGGACAGAGACTAATTGGTTTAAGCAGTGACTTATCTATAATTTTATATGAATCAGTTTGCTGTGGTTTTTTTCCTTAATCATCTGGGTTTGAATTTTGAAATTTGAAAATTTTCAAAAAGGATGGCAGCAAGTCTACAAAGATGATCACTGCTTTTGCTTTAGATAGATGTGGTGGCATTTTTCAACAATGAGGCTACTACCATAATTCGGCTGATCTACTTTAATTTTGTTTAGTTTTAGTCTCTGTGGTATACTTTGTTATAAATCATTAGATATTCATCTTCCTTTTGCAAAGGATTAAATGAAGATTTGAAGATTAAACTCTGAAACAGCAGTCACTCCTATACCTGCAGCTGAATATGTGTGGTACGCACAAGCACCACACAAATTACACTATTCATGATGTTGCCAGAGGCTCAGTGCATACAACTCTACAACTGCACCCATCGCAGTTTTGGTCTTCTACAGCACCACAGATGAACGCATGGGCACCTCCTACAGTGCAAATTCACTGACTAAATCACATAAACATTAATATTCAAAATTCTCTTCAGAACGGTAAGAACAAAAGGACGGCTTTTTTTCCATTTCCCACACAGTTCTGAATTCCCTTGAGGCCTGAACGACTGTTTCTTTCAACATGCCTCAGTGATCACCTAAACACGATGAGCTGCAGGACTTGTCCACATCAGGAAGCCAGCGTGCAGCCATGCATGGAGATAGACTGCCAGTGCTCTACCTACTTCACCAATTCCTCCTGCGGGCGTTCCTGAAGCGGAACAAGCTACAGCCCAGGCTCTCTTAAGAGTGCCCATACGTGGAAGTCACTGAAGAGTAGATAATACACTATAAATCAAGTTTCCTTTCCTTCAGCAGATAAAACCTAGGGAATTTCATTTCACAGCTGGAATCCATCCCTGAAAAGAGCAACGAGAGAAACTATGACAGCTTTGTACTGATGCAGAGGGGAAAGAAATAAAGAGGAAAATGCAGGTAGCCGAAAATACCCTCATTTAAAGCTTTTGGCTCTCAGAAACAACACAGAAATCTTTCTTCTGGATGCACTTTCCAATTCACCAAAGAAGCAAACAGAGAATAAAGGTTTAAAAGCTGGTATGTTATGAAATATTGCATTTGATACACATCTAGATGAGTTTCTAGGCAATTGTTTAGTTTTCCACCAAGAGCTAAGCATATGTTTCTGCTTCAAAATGCATTGACAAAGAACAGCAAAACATTTAAATAATTCAATATTCAAGAACGGCTAATATATATGACTATCTAACCCCCCCATTATTTTTTTTTTTATATAGCAATTCATATTCACAAAGTCTCTCTCTCTCATAATACAATGTAGAGGCAAAAAAGTCTGTTGAGGAAAATAAACCATGCTCCGTATTAATTCTGAATGTATCTGACAAATAATGATCTATGATTAGTCCAGGCCGGGAATGGCTTTTGACCCTGCAGGGCTTGAAAAAATTAAGTATATTTAATTTGTTTGTTTCAATTTGACATTTTTAAAGCTCTGCACACCCGAAGTGAATTTAAATCCTATTGAGAAGTCAATTCAAAAGTAGCAAGGAAACATAAAAACATACACTGTTCAAAGCAATCTTGATGGAGATACTGATTGAAATACAGTGATTTAATGAGAATCAGTCATTGCCTGATGAATCCTATAAAGAGAGATAATGGAACCATACTGCAGAAAGCACTTTGACTTCTTAGTATTCCAGGACCATCATCATGTAGACATTCAGTTATAGTTGCATAGGAGTGTGTAAAAAAAGCCACTCTGTGTTGGATGCCCACCTAGCCAAGCTACAGCGTGGCTGAATTCACTACAGCTTTTACTATGGAGCTGAAGATAATCAGGGAAGATTTGCAAGTGGCAAGAATAAAGTAATGAAACAACATAAAACTTACTTTTTCACTTTGTGAAGAAAATTAACTAGCAAATACAAGATAAAGAAAAAAATCAGAATTACAATTTTGGCTTTGTGTAAGATAGACACAAACGCGTAACCTGAAGTCTCTTTGTCTTCCTCAGTTTTTGTAGAATAGAGATGAAGATGTACAATTACCAAATTTAATGCATTTGAATACATGTTAATTTTCTAGCACATGCTTGGGCTCTCTCTGTATGTAACTGTAACACTTGGCTTTTAGCAAGTTTTTATGCATCAGAAAGCTGCAAAGAAAATAATTCCAAATTCTTAATTTCACTTACTATTATTGAAGAGTAATACAGTCAGATCAATCTATTACAAATCCTCTGGAAAATCTGTGTGCTATCATAATAGTGAATAGATACTCTAGCAAGGTGAAATTTAATCAGAATCAGAAAGAGACAGGCAAGGACACGAGAGGGTAAATATGTCTCAGCCTGCCAGCTGAAGCTGTCACAGATGAAGACAATAGGCTTCAGGGAGTAGCAGTGTGGGAGAAGTATCCTGAGACACAGCAGTATTGCTGAAGCAAAGCTCAGAGCATCCTGGACACCAAAACCAGCTCCATTAAGACCATTATTGAGGTTTTGTTTTCCTGACACCTTACCAACACCCAAGTGATGAAACCCATTACGAAATACTAGAAATAAACATTTGATTTTAAATTCAAAGCCGCAGCTATTGATAAATTTGAACCTTTCTGTAGGTGATCATAACAAAAAATACTTAGTTTGCATAGGGCAGAAGGGAGAAAAAATAATTTGAGCATTTACTTATAAAACTTAAAACGTATCTTCTGCTCTGAGATATTTGAGTTACTGGGACAAGCTTAAGAACAGTTAAAAATAAAGTACTAAAGGCTAGAAATTCTGCTCTGTGGTCTTTATTCTGCAGCCAGCTTTCAAAGGTCACAAATGAGCCTGTGATTATTATTATGGTCTGCATATAATACCTCTGTCAGAACAGGAGTATGATTCCACTTCAGTTTAGTGTGGGCAAAGATCTGCACCTGTATTGGGCCTGGCTGAGCCGCACCGCAGCCGTCCCAGCGCTGTGCTTGTGCTGGTAGCTCTGAAGGTGCTGATACCACACCAGTGGTTTGGCTGCTGCCGAGCGGTGCCAGCACAGCACCAGGGCTGGCTCTCCAGCATTCCCCCTCCCCGTCTCTGGTAGGCTGGAGATGGGCAAGATCTTGGGAGGGCACATAGCCAGGACAGCTGACCCAAAACGACCGAAGGGCTATTCCATACCATATGATGTCTGCTTAGATGTAAAAGCTAAGAGAGAGGAGGAGGAAGGCAGGGGGCATTTGTTATTTATTCGATTGTCTTCTGGAGCAACCACTATGCGTACTGAAGCCCTGCTTCCCAGGAAGTGGCCATACATCACCAGCTGACGGAAGTGGAGAATAGCATCTTTTGTCTTCCTTTGTGTCCGTGCACAACCTTTGCTATTGCTTTATTAAATTGTCTTTACCTTGACCCAAAAGTTTTTTCCACCTTATTTTCTCCCTGCTTGTCCTGCTGACAAAGGGAATGACACAGTGGCTTGGTGGGCACCTGGCATCCAGCCAAGGTCAACCCACCACAGCACAATATGTAACACCAAAACCAGTTCAATAGAAGAGGACATTTTTCATGCAAACAGACTGGGATTTTGAGCAGAAGACAGTTTTGAGGTGTGTTAATTCCCACTTCCCTAATATAATTAGGGAATAATAAAGAACGTATGCTTATCACTAAGTTAACAAACTTACCACTATCCATGATGATTACTGTTGAGGCAGGGAACTTGAAAATACCAATTCTGTAAACAAAAAAGGAAATATTCTGTTGAGTTTGTGAATTATGATGAACTTGGAAAAGCTTCTCTCGATTCCCAAATATTGTTACAAATACATCAGTGTTAGAAATTCTGTGATCAACATTAATCCCTCTTTCGAGTTGCACTACTACTGCATGCAGGCTAATTTCAGTAGTATAGGAAGGCTATCCAAAAAGTGCTAACTCTTGTGAAATGGTGAATGCTTTAACCTTTTTCAAAGCTTTCCATATTTAGAATATGCAAAAATGCTAATATATAATAGAAGGTGTGTATAATTTTAAATAAATCTGCAACCTCTGTTTTACCTAATTGAATTTGAAAGGCATTACATTCCCCACTGTAATTACTCATACCTCATCTAAGACTTAAATTCACTCTACAGAGATCGTCAAGTCAACTCATTATCTTTAGTGTATGGATCAGAGTTTTTCAGATCAGAATGAACACATGCAAATTCATTGAGAGTCTGCTACTGATTAAAACAGGATGCCTGCAGAAAGTTCAAGGGCAGAACAAGACCCGTGATTTGGCAAAAGAACTTGCAATAGATGAGAGGATCCCAACCTGCCCTACAAGAATTTACATGTACTTTATACCTCATCTTGGAAACAGTATAGACAAGAGATGCTCCCAGTCAAGAAAGTGCCTGAAGCTCATTGCACCAACCAGGAAGAGAGTCAACAAGATCTGCATTTGAAAGCAGCAACAGTAGTTTGAGGGACTGTTTTCAGTTTCTTGGAGTCTTTGATAGTATGGGAAAAGTTAAGAAAACAAAAGCTTTCAGCAAAGTTTAAGAAAGGTACAGCTGTTTAACCAAGTAGAACACCATGAGGTTAAGGTTTTTTATACTAATAAATTACCTACTCCTAAAGGTTAGCATTATTTCTACTTGTTTAGTTCTACTTCAGAGGCCAGGTTACACATCAATGTATTGTACCATACTACTTGTCCTCCCTTCCCTCTCTATAAACCAAATACCTCACAAGCAAACCTCTCTGTAAAAAAAGTGGTAGTTACACACAACAGTTGGCCAAAGCTGCTGTAACAAAGAGGGAAAGTTAACTTTTCTGGTCTGGCCCATCCAACTGTAACTCAACTCGCAAGAGCAGACTGCAGTACTTGTAAGGACTGCTGCCGAAGTGAATGGAGCTCCATAAAGACATCCCAGTCTGCTAACAAAATTGTAGGCTGGGGACAACAAGACATGTGGGATAGCGACTAAACTGATTTTAAACCAAGCTCACCAAATTATCAAGAGCAGCCCTGAGGAGAAAGACATGGGAGTGTTGGTTGATGAGAAGCTTAACGTGGCCTGACAATGTGTGCTTGCACTCCAGAAGGGCAACCGTATCCAGGGCTGCATCAAAGGAAGCGTGACCAGCAGGTCGAGGGAGAGGATTCTCCCCCTCCGCTCTCAGGAGACCCCACCTGAAGTACAAAGGAGTACTGCATTCAGCTGTGGGACCCCCAACATCAGGACATGGACTTATGGGAGAGAGTCCAGAGGAGGGCTGTGAAGGTGATCAGAGGGCTGGAGCACCTCTCCTATGAAGACAGGCTGAGAGAGTTGGGGTTGTTCAGCCTGGAGAAATGAAGGCTCTGGGGACACCTCACAGCAGCCTCCCAGTGCCTAAAGGGGCTTACAAGAAAGCTGGAGTAAAACTTTTTACAGCAGCATGTAGTAATAGGACAAGGGGTAATGGCTGTACGCTGAAAGAGGGTGGATTTAGATTAGCT
>JAVJGJ010000014.1:83140759-83156832 GCA_035590215.1 Microhierax caerulescens
AGGTGCCCCCATAGCAGGGGGTTGGAACTAGATGGTCTTTAAGGTCCCTTCCAACCCAAACCATTCTATGATATCTCTATAAAGGCAAATAAATGTGAATAAACCAGCAGACATTAAAGCACTCTTAAATGTCATCACTATAGTGTTTAGCTTTTAATTACTAATTATTGTAGGGTAATAGAAACATAAGGTGTAAAATAATTATTAAGAATATATATAACCTCTTTTAACAGCCTGAATTTTTCTTAGTAGACTATGCAAAGACAGAACTGCCTTTGCCACTGGCTGCTTGAATAGAGTTAGTCTAATTTTCTGGGTAGTCGCATTGTTAAAACCCAAATATTTGTGCTGAAGAAATTGTTAAGCTTTTAATAATTCAGTCTGCAATATCTTACCCTTTTAACAAATATTCTGGGATGTCAACCACAACTATAACAACAACAACAAAGCAGAACACATGCCCCCTGAGTCACAACTACGTGCCTGCCTACTGGGAACTGTGGTGGAAACACAGGGACGAATGTGCCTGCTACATGATGTCTTCTACCAGAAGCAGTGTGATGCTGTCTAGGCATGCAGTGCTGCCTTGGCATCTGGCGCTAGGTGCTTGGTACATCATGATCTTTGGGAATGAACATCAGAACACTGACATACACAGCTTGGGAAACTGGGAAAAACATGTGGTGTAGAAGTAAAAAAAAAAACCAAAAAAAAAAAACAGAAGGAAAAACTTTTACTTTCTTCAGTGGGAATTGAGACAAGTACATTAGGAGTTGGTGACAAAATAAAGACCTGCTGAATTAGCAAAACAGAAGTCACATTTCTCTTTACCCTTCCTTCATTATAAAAGGAACCAGCATGCTCTTCTCCAGGAAATGTCAAATACAGCTTTCCAGTGGCTGTGGTGCAGAAACTTCCTTTCAACAATCTACATTAGATTCTTACAGCAATTACAAGTGTTTAGAGTTCCCTGGAACCAATTATGTCCATTTTCCTACAAACTCCCCTGCTGTACCTCTCCGTATCTCCCCAAACTTCTTCATTTCCAAACTCCCATAAACCATACCTAGCTTCTTGTCTATGACACCCAAATACCTACCAGGCTAGAGGTTGACTGATGACACAGACAGTGGTTGCCCTGATACCACATGGACATTACACTCAGAGAACAGACTCCCACTTGCAGAGGAACCACTTGGGTCTTTGCCCTCTGCTTAATTGCCCCTTTCCCTAAAGGGAAGGAGCTTAATTGTATTTTGGTCCTCTACTCTCTAAGTCTTGGTTCAAATTGACTAAATAGTTCAGTGGTTGTTTGGAAGAAGGGATTGAACACAGACTAGTATATAAACCTTTTTTACGTTCATAAACCAGCTAAAAACTGAAGAGGGCTGGCAACACTACAGGGACATTTTGAGTTGTTACTGCCTCATGTATTCCTCTATGCAACTCAATATTTAGTTTCCTGTTTTTAAGTCTTCATGAACCTTACTGAAGACTAGGACAGTCCTGTGGTGTGAGCACAACGTTTTTCATATACATACACAAATGCAAGAACAAAAAGACACCCACAGATAGTATCTTAATAGTAACACCAAAGTTTATTGTTTCAAGAATCCCTCTTCAAACTATCTTCTATATCTTATCCCCTCCACATCCTCGAAGAAGTTATACATCACCTTAGATTTGCTTGTGGAAAAAGTGACAACATGGTAGACAGCATGTGTAACACTACAGCCAAACTAAGTGTCAAATCCTGAGTTCAAAGGCAAGCTGATGTACCTGACCAACAACTGATCTTTTCTGACTGCCTACTTGGCTTTCAGTAAAATGGTAAAAAACCAAACAAAACTAAAACAATTGACCATCCTCTTCTAGTAGAAAACATGACTCAATGGGAAATACAGTGAGTTCTAAAACATAGGAGGCACAAAAGGAGATGCACCAACAAGGCCCATGCTACTTACCAGCAGTAATGTGCTCTCCACCAAAGGGCTGTAGCCCTTTCACTGAGGAGAAACAGTTTCAAAGAAAATTTAAGAAACTAATATTGAAGTAACAAATCAAGCTGTATGTTTCTTTCCACAACTAACCTAAATATTTTTCCCTCAGTCCTGAAAGTGCCCAGACCTTGCGTGAACTATGTATAAACACAAAGCATACAATACTTTTATACACAACTCCAAAGCTGGTAATCATATTCTTAGCAGTGCAGGACATCCCTTAAATTGGGAAAGTAATTTTACAGTATTAAAAGTTCTTGGCTCAAGACAGTATTTTTGCAAAATTTTGTTGCATTTGTTAAGATAACCATACTTGGCTGTCAGGTACACCTATTCCGGGTACATTTCCTGACTACAAGTTTAATGCAAACTTCTGTGCAGCACATACCATTAAAGGGCACACAAGTCCAAACTGCCTTTACTATTCTCACTCACTGACTGTCATGTATTCTAGGGAGACAGAAGATCAAGAACAAAGCAAGTGCTTAAGGGAAGGGCTTACAAAGAGAAGTGAAAATAAGGATAGGGTAAAACAGCAACAGTATTTTCCCTCACTCGTGTTTTCTGTTGCTGCATTAACAGGGACTTAAACACTGCAAGGCCTCCATGCTCTCCCCATAAATGGCCAGGGATGGGCATTACAGTACCCAGGCAGGGAAAAGGGAAGCACATTTTTTTGTTCTGCAATAAAACTCTAACAAGGGATACAGGTGTTTAATTTTAGCTTTGCAATCTGTACAATTAATGAGACCACCGGGATGCAATTTACCACAAAGAGCTACACATTTTTTTAATGTTATAAATATTCAGGTTATTTTGAAGCTTTTTTTGAAAGCAGGTACATTCAAGGGACACTAACTAAAACATCATTAGATGTTCAGTCTAAAAATAAACATTCCTTTTCTAGACTCTAGCCCCACACCAGGTGCAATGCAACAACTGAAGCACTCCTGTGGGAGGTTCGTTTAGAATAAAACTGAAAACATTAAATAATTACACAGGAAGACAGATGACAGCTATATGACTGCCGTTTATTCAAAACATGTTATGTGCCTACCTAAAAATTCCAGTCCCACCACATGCATCTTTCACACCCTTGGAAAAAAATTCTCCCCAGGAACAGTGCACAGAAGAACTTACATGAATTCTGAACAGGTAGTCCATAGTTTAAGGACATGAGAGAAGCCTGTATTTATTGTTCGGTTTCTTGCAACAGCAAGGTTGTCCAGGGAATTTGGGTGGGAATAAAGAGGGATGGACTATTTTCAAAACTACCCTACTTAACAAGGTCACAAAAGATTTGTCCTACCTAAGACTACACAGGACAAAGGTAAGAGTTAAATAGAGAACTGAAAAAAACCCTGCTTTGTAGAGGCTATCCAATCATAGCATTATGAAACATTATCGTTAATTTTGGTAACACTGACATGAAACCACAGACCATTTTACTAAGAGAAACATGTACTTAAGCAGGCTGCCATTACGTTTTAAAACCAATAAAATACAAAATTACTTACAGAGCTAGCACACTGAATACAACTCTCGAACACCGCCCTGTTAGCGGAGAGAAGGTGGTTCCTCAGGACTGCAGCCACACAGAGCTTCAGCTGGCTGAGACTCAAGTCCAAGCTTCTGCCTCAGTTTCATTACCCCTTCATTACTTAGCCTTCTTTGTTGTTTTAAAAGTGTGACACTATTTTGGCTCGTTATTCTCTGGTTACTTCCAGGCTCCCCTAGTTCAAAGAGGGAGTTGCCATAAGCAATCTGTTCCTTCCCCTTCCCTTCAAAACCAAACAAGAACAATCTCCTGATACACATTTTGGTGAGTAGACCACCTGGGAGGAGGAGTAATCGTCTCCCTTTGGCAAGGGAGGATTTTGGTGGGTTTCATGGTTTTGAAGTGCATGGGGACCATATGGGGCAGTTCCTGGGAGGCATAACTGAACATTTATGTAGCGTCTGTATTGAAACCAGAATTACACAAATCCTCAAGACCATGGCCTTTCTGAGCAGCCTACACAGCAGCATTTCAGACACCTCTGACTTCTGTAAGCTGCTGTTAAAAGGTATTGCTTTAGGTTAGATGGTATCACTATGCTTTGGGAATTCAAATTTAGAATAATTAATTTGATAATCCATTAAGCACTGACACAGCAGTAACCAATCCCTCTCCTCCTTTTTCATGTGGGAACAGTGAACAATTACATAAAGCCTTTCACAACAGGATGTGTTCTTATCCTGATTTTGTCTGGACACAAAACTAACGATACTGTATTACTTATCCATTCTACTTTCTGTGTTCCTGTTCCTCAATACCTGTTAACTAAATCTGACACTGAGATTTCGTCTTTTGTACTACCATAAGTCTTCCGCGAAAGTCAACGACCAAGAAGAACAGAGCAAACCCATTAACGTTGTCCACTGAAGTAAAGAGAGTGTTTACCAATTATAGCGGTATCACAGGAAGCATGGTGCCTTTGGCAGCTGCAAATCATTATCCATTTTTGTTGGCAGAACATAGGTAGTCAGAAAGCATACACCATGCTCAAGACCAACCACAGTCTTTGCAAGGTGGTAAGTCAAAAAAAAAAAAAAAAAATCAAAGAAATGAGCACAGACATCAAGTAAAGGATGTCAGAATAGTCTGGTGATCTGCGTTAGCAACTAGGTCACAAGAATAAGCATGTTAGAGAAGGGAGGAGAACTCAAGATTAATGAAGTAGGAAAGGGCAAAAAAGGTAACAGAAACAAAACCAGCTTCATTATAGCTCTGGTGCTCACCAACCTAATTACTGTTTAAGTGTCAGCTTCTAAATCAAACTCAAGTTGTCAACCACTTTGATATTATATATTCTAACTTAGGCTTGGATGGACTCTTTATCTAAAGCAAGTACAGCAGTCATAAATAATAACCTCTGAGTGCATGATGTTTACCTCTATCCATGACTATACTTGCATTGGCCAGGAATGCAGAGCAATAGCAGTGAGTCCGAAGAACAAAAGCGTTAGTGCTGAGGACACACACAACTTTAACACACACACTGAGAATTCTGCTTTGGGGTAGCTCTAATTTGATTCCCTGAGCTGACCACTGTGCAGCAGAAGGACTGCAACAGGTATGCTTCTGGAGCAGATCTTCCAGTTTACTTCCATCCAAAAGTAATTCAGTCTGTGCACTTTGAAATGATTCTGCAACACAAATCAAAGCGCAGGAGGTGCTGACAGTTGGCAGTTTTGCTTCCAAAGCATAGTCCTAATCGAACCAAAATGCTACTGCAGCTACACTTGAGACATACTGTATGACTGCGTTGGAAGTAGTAGAGAAACTGTGAGGAAGGAAGCTCTGGATAAATGATTCCTCAGCAAAGAAGCAAAGGTTGTTACAGGGTGACAGTGATTTCCTGTGGAGCTATACAAAATTACTTTGACAAAGTCACAAAAACAGAGTTAACATGAGGCTCTCCCTTAAGCAAAAAACCAAACCAAACAAAAAAACTCCAACCCAGAAACAAAAAAACCCTCATGACAATGAAAGAAATTTCTGAAGCAGTCTATTTCCTTGTCTCCTGTCTTCAAATGTTGTGTTCTTACTGTGGCAAGCAAATACTGCTAATACACAGGATACCACAGGGCCTAATCTAAGACCTAAAAACCTGAAATACCAGAGTGCTTGCTCAGAAACACCAGAAACCCCCCCATATCTATCTAATTTGGGAACTAGGAGACCACCTAGTTGTCCCTTAATTCCCCCCCAAAACTCCACAAACAAAAAACCCACATTCTCCCCGAACACACATCCAAAGAATGGAAACCTTGCAATTACAGACTACAAAATTATCATCCAGTCTATGATTACCTTTATCAATATTTTCAGTAACTTCCTCTCAAAAATGTCATCAGCTTGTAAATAAAGTAACACAGAAAGTCAACACCAAAAAACCACAGAAACTACATTACGATCCTTCTGCCTTGCATTTACAGATGGCTGCATTGATAAATTTTTGTATTATACTAGCAAAGTGACAGCTGCTTATTCAATAGCAAACATGTATTTTTTAAAAAATTGCATAGTAAGATAAACCAATCAAGGCACATGCTAGCTCTTTTCAAGAAAAAAAACCACATAAACTGTATCAGAATTGCTATGGACTGTTTTCTTCATAGCATGTTTTCACTAACATCCTCCCTAAATTCGAAGAAGCTTTGAATGTGCATTCATTTTATTTTCCTTCCCTATTTTGTCCCCATTTTCATACAAATGAAACGTTTATGTATGTCTTGTAAATTAGGAACAAGCCAACTTTCATTTTGCAGTTCAGACCATCTTCTGACGCCTTACAGACAACAAATTGAGAAACTATTACTCAGAAGCTCTCAACTACAGTTGGAAACTGGATTGTATATGGATTAAAAATCACACGCCGCTTTTATTTAAAAAAAAAGAAAAAAATCCTTTGTGTTTAAATAAACACTGTATAACAAATGACACAGTTCAGAGAAGGCAGATATTTAGCTGATCTAAGCTGATCATCAGCTGATCACAGTCTGTCTGGCTAAGTTGGTCTTTTGACTATATACCTTGTGACCAGAGGAGAGAAGTTAAAAACATTACAGCTAACCATTATTTCTCATAACATGAAAAACAGGAGGGTACCTACTGACCTAAGCTGACCTAGATGTAAACAAAAGGACCTGAATTTTTGTATAGTGCTTAAGTTACAGAACTCGGTGCTGTTTAGGACAAAAGTAGAAATAGGTTTAAAAAACAGAAAGGAAATCAATAGATGAGGGAGAGGTAATTAATGTAACATGATTCTCCAGATGTACCTTCTACTCCATATAGTTTCCAATCTACTGAACCACAACTTCACTGGGGAAGGCTCGCTCCGTCCATGCTCTGCTCTAAGACTCTTCCCCACATCATCTCCTGCCAGCTGCTGGAACAACACACAATGCCAGGCTGACCTTTTGGCTGATCTGGTACAGCAGGTCTGACACGTTCTCCAGTATACTAAAATGGTCAACCATTTACCTTCCAACAATGCTAAAATGGCTAACCATTTAGCTTCTAACAACCTTCACATTATTATTATATAGTTTCACATGTTCTACAGTTTGTGGTCATACATAATTTTCCAAAAGTTTCAACCATTTGATAAAAGTTCAGGAGCCATCTGAACTTCAGATTTTAGTATACACGATTTTTCAAAGAAAGTATATACATACAAGACACCAAAATACTCATGATAAGCAGAAAGTACACGGTAACAGTGCTGTCTGCCTTTTGAAAGTATTTATGGGTCAGGTAAGGGAGGGGAAAAAAATAAAAGGAAAAAAAGAAAAAAAGGGTACTACTTTTACTCTAGGTTAGACCTCTCTAGGCATGAAACAGACAGGCCAAGCAACAGTACCTGGGCACAATCCATTCAAAAGAATATAATTTCATTGCAGGTATAGTGTCCACTCTGAAAAGGTCACAAGATCAAACCTAAAAATATGCTGGTTTTCCTGCTTTGCAACTCTTACAGGTATTTTCTTCTCTAACCCACCTTAAAAAGCAAAACCATGACCCAAATGTCACAAATAATACCTTTATGGATTTTCCAGTAACACAGACTGTGTACAAAATCCAGCCTCCAACTGTATCAGTCTATATTGGATAATTCAAGTCTCCCCTTTTCACAGAAAAAAAAAAAATGACCTGACAGTTCTATACATTTGAAAAAGATTATCCGCAACTCACTGAAGTCTTTATTGAAATTGTTACAATATTGTGAAGCATAGAGAGCAATAGCTATTAAAAAAAAAAATAATCAAATCATTTTCCCTAACCAAAAGAAACCTGGATAATTTCACATTGGCATCTTTGTTTTGCATGCAATAATTTTATAACAACATAAGCCTATTACTTCATAAAGTTTATTTAGCTTTTCTGTGATGAGGCAAAGGTGAGGCAAATATTCTGCTCTGTACAGAAACTGCAGTTAGCACTTGTTTGGGAGACTTACACCTCATTTAATTTTGAAAAATTAGTCAGAAAACAGTAAGTAGTTTCTTTGTGAAGTGCTAAACAAAGCTAGAGAAATGTGCAGACAAATCCTTCTCTTCCAAATATTTACGCGTTGTCAGCATGTTTTAATACAAGTTTCCACCCTGCCTGTTCTTCCCTGAAGCAAGGCACATGACAGCATTTCAGAGCATGTTTTAATGGGATTTTCCAGTCAACCAAA
Source organism: Microhierax caerulescens (assembly GCA_035590215.1). Lineage (NCBI taxonomy): Eukaryota > Metazoa > Chordata > Aves > Falconiformes > Falconidae > Microhierax > Microhierax caerulescens. The sequence goes on from JAVJGJ010000014.1 coordinate 83,148,990, forward strand.
AATCAAATTGCACAAAAGTGACAGAAGAGTCATAAATACATATTTCATCTTATTGAATTATATGGTGACTAGGTAAAAGATAATGAGGCACAACCTCTTTACAGATTTTTAGGAAGTTTTCTGTTACACTGGGAAACTGCATAAAGAGTACAGAAAAGAGAGCATAGAGAAAGGTGTACGCCACCAGAATCCCCAGAAGAGCTGCAGTCATACTCCTTTAGTAAAACTGAAGGGTAAACAGCCCTACAAACAAAAAAAAAAAACAATAATTTTTTAAAGTACTGCTATTTCCCTCTCTCAACATCCATGCTCATCTCCCCTCACATCAGCTTTACCCGAATTTCCAAATACATTAAGATGCACTCATTATGGCTGTCTTTTTTACAGCATTAAACTTGATTTTTTCTAAGTAGGATTTGAACAAACCTATGCAGAAAAGTACTCCAGCTGATCTATGTGTTTAGAGTATAATAAAACATGATGTTCTGGCTTCAGCCTCAAAGAGGAATCAAGGAGTTTCTCTTCCTTCCCATCACCACTACCCACCCCTTACTGGGCATTAGAACTCCTGATGGGGGCTGATGGAGTTCCAAGCTCTGCACTAGCATTTCACACCTCTCCCACTGACCTCACTCTCCTCCCCTACCCCTTCGCTCTCGAAGACAGCCACAGAAATGAAGTACGAACTTCCTAGACTGCATCTGCAACCAAAGCCAACCTATCGGGCAACTAGTTTTGCACCCCTCTTTAGTTACCTTGTATCTAAAACATAGATTAGATTTGGTTTAGTAATACTGACATCAAGTATCAATTTAAATGGGTACAATTCTGTAAGAACTAGAAATGCAAAGGCTGAAAACTTCAACACTATTTCTTTTCGAAGGGCATTAACACAGTTTTCCTACTTTGAGATTGTTTTCTTTCAGTAAAAGGACTTTGTGTCTACTTGAGGCATCCTCATGTCCTCTAGTCCAACAATTGTACTCATCAGTCCCTTCTAACCAACTACTACAGAACAGCAGAAGCCTTAAATTCATGGAAGTTTTCCTAAAGAAAGTACGCTAGTATACAGGATGGAGGCATTCTGAACATTGTAACTTAAGACTGGAAGACAAATTAACATCTAATTCAAATGTGTCATTTCTGAAGCAATAATTACCACAATAAAGCTTTAAGTTACAGCTTATAACTGATCAACCACACAGCATAAATCCATATGAAATGAAGCTGCATGAGTTCCAGCAGTCACAAAACTATCAGTATAAGCGCATAGTTATGAAGTTTTCCACACTTTACAGCACTGTGAAAAACTAGATAAGCTCAAAAAACTAAATCAATAATTCTACTGAGGCTTTTCTACTCCTTATGAAGTGATTCAGTACAGTACCTGTTCTGCCTGTGAGTAGGAAGCACAAAAAACTATGTCACAAAACAATTCAGAAGGATTTGAGCTTTAGAAATCAGTTTTAAAAGATCTAAGGCAAGAAAAATTTTACATATATTGAGTTCCTAACACTGACGTGCCAAATTAATGTGTCAAATTCATGTGCAATTAACCGTAACTGAAGATGTAATTTATCTTAGTTGTGTCAAAAGCATAGACAGAATTAAAATAACGTTATTTTTTGAAAACTTCATTCAAATATGAAAGATCCTCTACAGGATCTAACATGGCTAAGAAGGGAATGATTTAAAAGATTTAAAGGGTGTCCCTTACCCCCAAGAAGCTGTATTCCTACTTCAGTACCTCAAGAATGTGAAAGAGGAGAGGCATTTTCTAATACAAACACAGATATCACTGATATTTTTAAAATCTGGTAATTTTGTTGTATTCATTTACATATTAATACATTGCAGAAGTCATTGGAGAACCTTCCTAGACATGCTGCCCAGCAGCAGGTGCATCTCTACCTTTTGTATTTCTGGTATAGATCACTTCACCCCCACAAAATATTCATAGAACCATATTGCAGCCCAGGTTGAAGGAACCTCAAAAGATTGTCTGATCCAACTTTTCATGGGAAAGGGAGCCCAGATGAGGTTATCTAGCACACTGTCCATTCACATCACGAAAACCCTCCAGTGATGGGGACTTCATCATGTCCCTGCAGGGGTTGTTCCAGTGAACGACTGTTCCCACTGTAAAAAATTTATTTCTTACATTGAGATGAAAACTTTGATCAAACCTTTGCCAAGAGTTCCTGAAGAATGGTCACAGTGAAAGTGCTGCGATATTTCAGGTTTTCTGAGATAACTGCAGATCTGATGATCTTGTAGTTGGGCACTAGTTTACAGTTCATCTTAAGTGTCCTTTCCATAAAAGGTAAGTTTGTTCACCTTAGTCTTCTGAGTTTGATCTCAAGATCTGTTAACCAGGTTCTTGGCCCTCTTGAGGGACTTCCTTGTACCTTCCCCCTTGAGCAGTTCGCTGCTGTTCTTCAAAGAAGTCAGCAGAGAAAGATACGGGTACACTGCTGCTTCATTGGTAGTTTCAGAGCCGGCACTTCAAGCAATCCCAGCTGAGTAGGTGGGTAGTCCCTCACACACAGCCACGTAGTCCCACTCCCTCCCTTGAGTCAATACAAAGTCTGGCTGGTAGCTCCCAAGGCCAGCCAGAGGTAGCCCAGTGGAAAGCCTTTTGCGTGCGTGTGTCAGTATGCTTGTTTTAGTTTGGCTGGTTTAATTTTAAAACAAATCAGCTTCCCGGTTCAGTTGACTGCACAGCATTAAGAGTGCTAGTGCCAGCACAAGGGAAGCAGTCAAAATGCAAAACCTAGCAAGGATGGAGGGGAAAAGCAAGAACTCTTGTTTTCAGCCAGCAGGACAAGCTTACATCAGTTAAGCTGCTTACAAAGCCACACACTCCAGAAGCCATGACTTTATCTTGCTGCTGCCCACAGCTCTGACAACCAATAGTAGCGAACAGAGAGTAGTACAGTGAGTCCATTTCATTACTGGTACTCGGAACTGCTCAGCAGTAGTAAAATAAAACGTCATGGACTGTGCTAATTTCAGCTGCCACAGGGGAAATCTACAGGAAGACAGGCAAAAGAGTTAGCTAATAATTCTGCTATTGAGACCTCATTCAACCCTTCCCCATAGCCACAAGAATGAAGACCAGGGACAGAAAGATGAACAGAAAATTGCTTATCCTCCCAGCTTTATTTAGCAAATAGTTTGAAGAGTAATACTCTGCAGATAAAAGCTGGAGAATACACACAAGGTCAGTAAATATCACACTGATAAACCTGGAGGTATAGGCAGGTGCAAAAGTTCACATCTAATGAAGTCACTGTTTCTGAATTTTCCTGGTAGCATTCCATTCCCATAAGCTGCTTTACACCAGTGAGCTAACAAATTCACACTTTTTGAGCCAAAAAGGAATCTTTCTTCTATGCCTAGTAGTAAATGGCTGTATTTAGTTTAGACAGGTATATTAAACAGTTAATTTAGCAATATGGATTTAATAAGGAATCACTGTAAAGTGACTCTTGAAACCGGTCCGTGGCATTCATTCTTATACTACAGGAAAACAGAGAGCTCAGCAAAACAGGAACATCCAGAATTACAGCAATAGAGTATAACGACTTGGCATAAACAAAAAAAAAATCTTACCTACCCCAGAGTCTTGGCAAACATAGACGTTCTGCAGTTTTAGGCAACAAAATGAATACTTCACCAGGATTAAGAAGTTTCATCTGCAACAAACTATTCCAATACTACCTCTCACACTGTCCCTTTCTAGAATTCAGTCTCATTTCATCTGACCACTGTTGGAGTAATCATATTGGTGCAGACTGACCATTACATTGAAAATCTGAAGTATGTTGAATGGGTGATCTTAAGACCAGACGCCAACTTTCAAAAGTCATTTCAGAAGCAACATGAGAAGGTTGATTCAAATGCTTTGAAAGTAACACTCCACTGAGTAGGTACACAGCACAATGTAATATGTAAAATGAGAGCGATTGATCTCAGACTTTCAAGGAGCAATTGCAGGATAGTCTGTCTCTTCCCCCATGTAAAGACACCTACTTTTTTGAAAAAAATAATTAAAAATTAATTACACAAAGCATCATTCTTAGTTTAAAAACAGGCAATACTTCTGGTGCTACTATATTGTCCAGGAGTCTTAGCTAGATTAATAATTAGCTTAATTTATATATATATAATATTTTAAAATATAAATATATCTATATATCTCAAATATTTGATATATATATATAACATATTAGCTATATATAATAATTAGCCCTGAATGCTAACTCCTGTATGTTGGGCTATGCACATATGTTTTTTGTCTGATTTTATACTTGTATTTCTGAACAGATGAATAACTTTTATAAAATGTGGAAGATATTTTACATAATGATTATCTATCATTAAAATAAGTGACAGCTTGAAATACACATAAAATACCTTTCAACAAGTGTGTTTCCTTAGAAAGCCAAAACACATGGTGTGATTTTAGGTAGTTAGTATGGAATTTCTTTAACTTCCAGTATGAAGACAGGCTTTGCTTTTGAAATGTAGCTATTTTAATAATGGTATTCAGCAACCTTGATTAAAACACAGATCACTTGATAATCAGTACCATAAAACTGTTGGCAATAAGAGAATGGGCTAAGCATATTTCAGACCTCACAAAAGTATATCAAGTTTTACTTAACAAGTATCAGTACAGAAAACAAAGGTAAACAAGGAAAGGGCTGGGTATTGTCAGATTAGATTTCAAAAGGTCCAACAGTTACTGACATCTGAACTCAAACAAAAATAGCTAACATGAGAACGGATATTAGACATTAGGTCATTTAATCTACTCCCTCATCAGTTCTGTATTGTTCTCTACTGTGCATTGCAAGTGCTTTTGTTTATAATGCGGAAGAGGAGAGGAAGCAAGGGATAGGGGCAGGGGAGAAAGTAGATTGACTTTGGAAGCTGAAGAAAAAAACACCCAAAACAAACATTAAAGAAACATGAGCCAGAGAAAGACAGCATCCTGGAAACACAGCTGATAGGAATTCATGAAAGAGCAAGACAAAAAGCAGCAGAGAAGTTCAGAACTGAGCAGAGAAACCGGAAGCAACAGCTCTCAACAGGACAGCGCACAAAAATAAAATTCTTGCCTACAGGAACCTGGTGTCATTTGTTGAATAAATGGGAAGAAATGGAGCATGTAAGATTTATGGGATTAATGGAAGAGGAAAGTGGAGGGGCAAAACAGCTTAGGTTTTTCCCAGTACTCATACTGGGGGTAAGTGGTACCAACCACATCTCTTGTTCCCCTGCCCATCCAGCTCCTTATAAGATCGAGGTAAGAGTCAAAGTCAGACAGATTTTTTTTTTCCAACTTGATTAATTTCATGATCCACATCACTAGATGGATATGTAAATGGTTATGCTATCACAAGTGAGGGAGGTCATATTAGTAGCCAGGACAAAATAATGGACAAGAGAATCACAGGAAATGGGAGCTGTTTAAAATGACACAGCAAACCAAAATGTTTTGTAATGCTGTGGCCTAAAACAAGTTAGCACTGTCCTGAAGTGCATTTTATCCCTGCCTTTTCCAGAGAATTGGTTCATGACTCTAGATAAATTACTTCAAAATACTGTTTCAAAGTGGACACTAAGTACATGCATTTTATTTTAGGTGTGCCTCTCCCAAAATCTGAGTGCTTGATTTGCACTTTTAGCATAGACTTAGACCAGATATTCTATTTATTTGCACCTGTGCACTTAATATAAATCAGGACACTGAACTCAACACCCTAAAAAAACTCCCATATCCCACCCAAACCAGATTTGATCTTCATAGTTCTATCTTTTATTCTTCATGTGGATTAGGAGGATAATTATTTCTTTTCTTAGGAGAGTTCTGTCAATTAAGGGTTGTCGCTGTACGTGTGTTTGATGAGCACCGAGATATTAAAGTGATAAAACACAACAGAAGACACAAATTTTTAATTCCATAGTCAAAGCAGAATTGGAACACAGATTGAGTCACGTTCAGAAAATAAGTCTTAATGTCACATAGCCAAAATAAAGAGAATAAGACCAAAATACTTCATATCTTTAGTATCTTGAGTATAACAGGACTTCTTTATGCAACAAAGAAGATGTTATTACTTAACAGAAACTGTAGCTCAACCTAAATGTATGAAGAGGCTGAATTAAAGCTAAATAAAAAAATTCAGTTATCTTCTTCATTTGTGAGTGCTTGTGGAAATGATAATATAAGTATAGTTACTCTGTGTGTAACTACCCACTTCTAACAAAAGAAAACTGATGCCACCACATTATAATCTCAACACCTGTATGTGTTGTAACCAGATGCAATGCTTTGCAATTTCAGCTAATATATTATCTTGCAGCACTTGCTGGATGCAGATTTCTGGATGAACTTGCATGAGAAAGGGATAAGCCATATTTTGCCTGGTGATTTCCTGATATTAGCTAATTCCAAGAAAAATGGAGATACTCAGGAATTCCAGGCTCTATCCTAATCTGTTTTGGAAAGCAAAATGTTCTTGCCTAAAAGAGAATGAAGTGAGATGGCTAAACAGATGAGTAAAATGTCTTGCTCTGTTTCTGCGCAGTACTTCCACACAGGAAATCCCCATCTCCTCTTTTCCGGCTTCTACTCTCACTCCCCTGGTTCACCAAGAATTATCGCAAACTCACCCTTACTGGATATGTCTACTCAGACTGCTAGGCACTTCTCACACTTGTAAACCTACTCTACAACTGCTTTATCAATGGCACTCCCTCTGTTCAGCACAAGACCCAGAACGAGCAATACAGCAGTTGCACAATCCCTTTACACAGGTGTGTGTGTGCCTACGTGTATACACAGGTAAAAACCCACAGTTCTTTTACATACATACCTCTTCATTTATATACAAAAAAAATATAATTCTTGCCTTCCCCATCATATGTCTTTCCTTGAGCTAGCAAAGGCATCCCTATGGCAGTGCAGAGAACTAGACATGAGTACTAACTAGGTTAATCAGAAAAAATGTTTAAAAGATTAGTGTGAATCAGTGGGTAATACTCTGTGCCACTTTACCCCACTGCTGTATAAACAACAGCGCCAGCACGGGGAGGAGATGGTACAGAAGGTAGCAACAAGCAGCAAGGCTACAGAAAAAGCACAACTAGTTTTTTTTTTCCAGTGCCAGCCTATAGTAATAATAAATTTAAAGTGCTGATTTTAATCTAGAACACCAACATCCTCATAACCGTTGCTCTTCTCTCCCCAGACTTATTTATGACAATAAGGTTATGAAAACTTGAGATTCTTTCGAGTGTCCTCATTTACTTACAGTTCTTCCTTCATTCACTGGCTCCAGTCCGCTGCATTTTGTTCCCAACAAACCTAGCCACTGCTTGCTCCTTCACCCCTCAACCAATGCACCATGCAACCCCAGCTTCAACTGTGACGACACTGAGGCTCCCTGCACCCCTCCCCTTCCCGGTGGATATGAATAAATTGTTCCCCTGTCACTATTAGGCCTAGAAGTCCATTAGATCCCTGAAGAATCAGGCTCATGGCCCCAGTGCACCTACCCACACTCAGCATCCCAAAGCTTCAGCTGCAGCGGCCGCCCCGCAGATCTGGTAAGAGCCTGTGGGTGACCCTGCCAAAGGCATAAAAAGTTTTCACAACAAGATGGTTGTGGTTTTATCTGACGGCTTTGTGTTTGGTGGTGGCGTTTCTTAAAACTTCAGAGAAAAATGTACTAGCTGCCTACGCTGGAGACAACCAGCAGCCTCTCCCTCAGAGGAAACTCTGCAGCGCTTTTCCTTCGTCAAACACACCCAAACCGTTTTCCACCCTGGC
>JAVJGJ010000014.1:83157754-83181824 GCA_035590215.1 Microhierax caerulescens
CCCCCCCTCGGCCGTCGCCCGGGGCCCGGCGGACCCTGCAGGCGGCGCCGCCGCCGTGGCCTCCCCGCCGCCTGGGCGAAACGCTCCACAGGCACTTCCAGGCCTAAAGTTTGTATCGGTCTGTACGCATAGATACACGCAGCCTTTCCTTGTGGTAGGGAAGTCACCTGTAAATCTTTTTTTTTTTCCCCCTGACAATTGTCACCCTTGATGGAGAGCCAAAAACGATGTGAAAAGCTCTGATGTTCCCCCCTCGCATTGTCCCCAGGGTCCTGTGCGGGGCCGTGGGTCTTGTGTCCCACAGGCCTGGGCCTTCGGGTGCGCTCGGATTGCACCCCCAGCCAGATGCATTTCAGGAGCCCTAAACCACTCAATTTCCACATTAAAAATCAAGGTTAGGTTCATTTTTTTTGCACTGCCTAGAACTGGTACTAACTAACTTGGTCCTTCATCTGAAACTGACGGAATTTTTAGCGTAAGATTTTTGTTGTGTGAATAATACCTTCATTTTCGCCTCCCTGATTTTTAATGGATGTGTACAGAAAGGGGATAAAGCTGCTTGGAAAATTCCTATCAAATTAACCATCCCTACCTGACTTCAGAGGTGCTGTTGTCAGTGGCCTGGTTATAAATAATTTAGGAATGATTCACAAAAAGAACAGCTTGGCTTGCCAGAAAAGAGATTGAGGTCTGAACGGCATGGAGTGTAAAATACCATTTATTCTATCAACATGGTAGTGAAGCCCCCTATAAATACACAGTGGTTTTTGAAGTTTACGTCACTGCTGCTTTCATATTCATTGCTCTGTGGCTTCAATTTTTAGTGGATTACTATTGTGTATACCTGTACTATTAAATTCTAATTTATATTAACAGACAACTGAAAATCAGCAGAAAAAGGAATGAGGTAATAGTACAGTCACAGAGACATTTAGTGAACAGAAAGACGAGACACAGTTTGCAATGGTTCAGACATGTCTCAGCTTCTTTAATGTCTCTTGACCTATAATTAAAAGTTTATGGTTTTGTATATGTCAACTGAGACCTGACTCTGAGACCATCAGCATTTAAACAAAAGAAATTGCATTAATATGTCTGACAGTACTTTGACAGAATTACCTAGAAATTAAAATCCATTGAATCAATGGGAGACAAAATACTTCTGCTCTTTGAAAGCTCGATGGGGCCATGATAACGAATGGCCATTTCTAAGTTCTATATAAATTTCATATGTAGTTGAATCAATCAGGGTCACAAGCAAGTTTAAGGAGAGAGAAAAAGATAAGGTAGTTGATAATTGTTAACATTAGTATCATATGTAATATACCTTCCCTAGTTCAGTTTTCTGTTTCTGAGTCTTCAGTACCCTCCACTGGTGTTTCTTACAAGCTTTTCTGAATAAAACAGACTTCACTCCGCAGAGGATAGTCTTTCCAATGTTGTTGAACTGATGGTCAAAACTACTCTGCAGAATTATTTCCAGTTGGATATTAAAAAGTATTTCAATAAAGCTCTCAATGTTATCCATCCATTCACATCTGTGAAGGAGAAAATTGTATCAAAAAAAGAATGGTTCAGCTAAACAGAAAATTTTTCATTGTCTATATAATTAGGTTTTCATTTATTTGTTTAAAGCATTGATTTTTATAAACTCAAGACTATGGGTCAAAAAGCCTAGAGGGAGGAGAAAAGGGGCTTTGAAAATTATAATAATTGTATTATGTTCTCTATAATACAACACCATTAGCAGTGTAATATTCTGGTACATGAAAGGCTGGGAAGGCAGGCACACACACTGTACAAGCAAAGATTGTGTATAGAGAAGAAAAAAAGAATGTCCCAGGTAATTTTCATGTTTCATTTTGTCTTATGTTTGTCACAATAAGATGTATATTTAGTGAACATGGATTCTTATACACTTATGGTAGGTTTTTTACCTTTTCCACTTGGAAAAGTTGTAAACAAACTCATTTGATCTCTTGACAAATATCACCTTTGTAAGTGACATACACATTCAGCCATCTGCAGAGACAAAATAAGTTATTCCTGAGTAATTTCTAAGGTCCAGCAATCCCTGGTTGCAATAATTACTTGGGGTATGAGCAATTTCCATGAACTACAACAATCACCAGGCATTTTAGTTTGTCCTGAACACTAATGTATGCTGAGATGGTTTCATTACTGGAAATAAATAGGATGGTTTTAAAGTTACTTCAAGTTGTTTCAGTTGCCCCCCATCTGCAGCCAAAGTAGTGAAATATTTGCCAAGAGAACAGTGACATGTTAAGGTCTGCCCAAGTGGTATGACAAAAAACCAAGATTTTCAAATTCTGAGAGTCTGATGTTTCAAGGAATGTTTAAGTTTTGCTGATAGCAATTCAAAACTGAAACTGAAAATATGAAATTTTATATCCCGTGTTGACAGACTTTTACCTCAATTTCTCTTTCCAAAAGAAAAGTTTCCTTTTTTGCATCAAATAACAGTTGTATCAGTGAAAAAACCACCATGATTGATTATGTTGATTATACTTTTTAGGACTAGAAAAATATCTTCAGTGTCATGAAGAAATTCAGAGAAGATGTAAAAACATTTAGAAAAAAAGGTACATTTTAGATCATGGTATTGTAATTGCTTTTGAAATACAGATAACTTTATATTCTATTTACAGTTTGGTCTGAATCATCAGAATGTCTTTTTTGAATTGTAGACAAATAATTCACTTATCTAATGATTTATTTCATTTTTAAAATGAAACTATATTTTATAATTCAATATACAGATACCAATTAGGCTTAAACACAATAAAAGTAAAAGATAGGGCATTTTATGACTCAACTGCAACTTTTAAAATATTTTACTAAATAAATGATGGGAAAGGTACAGATTTTAGAATCTGTCTGTATCTTAGACTACTTTTCAGAATAGTGAACTCAAGCACTGAAGTAATACCACTTGGAATTTCCACGGCATGAACAAAAAATAGTGGCAAGCTCCATTAGGTTGCTTGAGAGTAAGATGCTTTCCTTGGGATGGACTCATCTGAAGTTTTGCATTTTTTTGTAGATGATTTGGACTAATTTTCATGGAGAGTGCTGAATTTCTCTCCCTGCCAGCCACAGCCTAATGCAGGTACTGCTGATGCTATTATCCCGGTTGACAAGTGAGATTGGGAATATCTAGTTGCTCATTCTGGCCCTCTCACAAGACAGCAGCAGAGGCATTCCACTCTCCTCATCTCAGCCTCTTCGCTTCTACTGTGTGAAGCAGCAGCTGTTCTGGGAGCTTCTTCCTGTCCTTTCCACATAGTTGGCTGTAACATGGAAATTGTTTGGCAAATTGGTCTCATTGTTAGAATGAAAGAGGAAAGCAACTGCTTGTGCAGAGGTGTGGCCATAGGTTGCTGCACCATTTGGAGTTCTGAATGTATGTGTGGCTGAGCCATGAAACCTGGATTTGAGTCCTAACCCCAGTGCTGCTGAGGCTGGCCTGTTCTGAATCTAGGGCTCAACATTATCTTTGGTGTCTTGACACCTGATTCTAATGTCATGATGCCTAATGACAAAGCACTTTCCAGGGGTCCCCATTCCCTGTTATTCCCATCAACATCAGTCTGTTTTCTTCCAAATACATAATCATCAAAATGGCCAACTGTGATACTTCTCAATTACGAGATTAGAGGTGAGAGCTCCCGTGTCCACACACACCTCTGAAATTTGTTTGTGGGGAACTGCCCAGGTCGTCCATGCACCTCTGACATCCCCCATGAGCATCATGCAGACCTCTCTGGAAGTCTGGAAAGAGGAGATGTGCACCATGTGAAGAAAAGAGAAGTCAAAGGCATATGTGTAGGCGAGGCCTGAGAAAAAGCACCAGAGAATTTTCAGCAGAAAGTAAAGGTTATGTTACTACTGCCTCCTAAATTACCTGTGGGAATGCTGAACAAGTTCAGCAATTTCTGTGGAAGCTCAGATTCATTAGGGGGCAGGTGAATGTGAAAGAAAGTACAGCTGAAGTACAGTTCTTGTGGTGGAAGGCTGCTTGGAATGTAGAAGACAGCAAAATAATGAGAAGAAGACTTGCAAGCCTGTATCAGACAGCAAAATAATGAGAAGACTTGTAAGCCTGTATCAAAGGCAGCTAGGCAGAGCGAGGCAGCTAGGCAGAGCGAGACATGAAATCTGACCCAGAAACTCTTGTAGAGAAAGGAGAAGCTCTGACAATTATTAAATTCATCTTTAAAGAATGAAGGAAACTCCCAGCCAGGTACAAGCTATGTGGATGCCTGGAATTCAGTAATTTCCCTACAGTTTGGCTGGACAATGGAGACAGGCACACACCGTTGTAGGTTAAGTCTTCAAGAGTCGTGAATTTACATCTGCCTTTCTCTGGAAGGCAGGGAGTTTTTCTGTAATAATTTATGAATGCTTGCCACAGTTTGTTTGATTATGTAGTATTCAACCATATCTGTTTAACTTAGTGGGAGGTGGTTGGGTAATAACCAGGAAAGGCAATAGATGGAAAAAATTATTTATAAGGGCTAGGAGACAATATTTAACTTCATGATTATGCAGTACTTTCTTCCTTGATTCCATATGCATTGCACAGTTTGTAAAGGCTTAGAGCCAAAACCTCAAAAGGGCAATGAAAAGGTTAAAAGACGACTGTGAACAGAGGACAAGAAATGTCACAGCCATCTCTGAAAAGAGCAAACTGTCATTGAGCCTTGCTGAAAAAAAAGCGGAGGCAAAAAAGCAGACTGATCCTTAAGTAGAACTAATTGTGGAATCTTACAGTTAGGCAGAGTTTCTCCTCAGAAATTAATGAATTTTTAAGGATATAGTTTAATAAAATTTCAATTAGGAGAGGTGCCTTTGTTCCAGGGTTGTAGTACAGGTAATAGATTGGCTGTGTGGCTACTTTCCTTGGATTTTTGAAAACAAATTCAAATCCCTGCTCTTCTGCTTCCCATACATGGGGTGAGGAAATATTTAGGTCCCACTTCTTGGAGATTTGTCACTTTATATAAATAATGAAGTATTCACCAAAACAGTACTAGTAAACCCTCCTAAAGCTCCTAACCTTCCTGTTAAGCTGAGTGACTCTCAGTTTTCACGAAAAAGTCTTAAAACTAATTTTTTTTTCCTATCTTCTGCTGTGGTATAGGAATAGTTTTGATGCTTTATATAATATCTGTTTTCATTTCTAAAAGTAAACAGTCATTTGATTTTAAAAACATTGTCGTAGGCAATTACACAATGGCTTCTAAATCCAGGGTACCTCCAGGAGGTCCACTCCTAAATCCTGAAGAAAAGTGAGAATCCAGCCAGACCTTTCTGGGGTGAAATATTTATCATTAGCATGCAGCTCAGGAGCAGGACAAGAACTGGGAGAAACAAGCATTCCAGCTGAAGGGAGATGGAAATCCAAAATATGTTGCAGTAAAAGGACTGACAGGACTTAAAAAAATGGAAGGAAGAAGTTGTGGTTAGCACAATAACTGTGATACTGTACTGTTTTCTAGAAAAATATAGCATATACCGAAAATTTAGGCACAGCATACACATATCAAGAAAGTGTGCCTTACAAAGTCTTTTTAATATGTATAATATGATACAAAGAAAGATTAAATACAGAACTTCCTTGAAACAAGTGAAGGAGAAACATATAAAGTATCATTTACTGCCAAGAATAGTGCAGGTGTATTATGAGTGTTGTCTTTCAAAGTCACATATTAAGTTTTCTTGTTTATGCTGTGCATTGTGTTTGCACAGCTAAATTGTATCTTGCACTAGAACATTTCTCTGGAAGTCACGCTTTCACATAAATGTAACTGGTTTATTATCTCTTTGTCATCAAACAAAGCAAACAAAGGTAAACCCAAGAGGTTTCTAAAGTGCCGAGTTGCACACAGATCTAATGTCCTCATTACTCAATATTTCCTGCTCCGTGACTTTTTCTGATCTCCTGACAAATGACAAATTTCAGCACCGAAGGGGCTAGTCTGATAACAAGAAAACACAGAAAATGTTTCCTCCTCCTTTTATCCCTTCATCTTGTTTTGCCACCTAGCTTTGAAATTTCTGATGGCACAAAGAAGCAGTAACTGCTGTGGGGAACTACGCAATATTTTCCAGCATATTAAGCCATTTCTCCCTTCCAGTCTCTCTGCCTTGAGATCTTGGACTGGAGCAGTATTCCTCTCAGCCATGTAGGGCTAGATCAGCTTCTCTTTAGGGCCCGTTGAAGCTGCCTCTTAACCAGTCAGGGGAGCTGGTCTGCAATGGCAGCGCTGATGAGTGATGTTCCCAAGGAGCCAAGCGTGTGGCCTTGCAGTGACCCCTAACCCAGCTTCTGCGCTGAGGCGCTGCCTTGCAAAACCTCCACATCAGGCAGGCTTCACTAAGCAGTTGCTCTCTGCATTGTGTGAATTCACACTATTTAATGAATTATACACTCTTGGGCTATTTTTGAGTGCGTTTAAATATCACTGTGTAATACATCAATTCAAATATTTTAGATTCTTTTATAATCCTTTATTATTTCAGGACAGTGACATCGGAATGTTTAGTGTTCTGAGTGACTGATTGCTCACATTTAACTGGCTTTGTGCTTTCAGAAATTAATTTATGATTTGCTACAGTTCCTTCCCAAACACTGACAGGATTTGATGTGTGTTCCACTTGTATTGTGATTGTTTAGGAAGCACCATTTTGCATATGTGAAGTTATTTACATGACTCACTGTAGATCACACAAGTGTGTTATTGATCAAAGCCAAATATATTGCAAAATAAATGTGAATGTGTTTCTATTCTATAACCTGCAGTAAGGAGAGCAGGCTGCAAATAAGACCATACCACTGTTTTTATAATGTGTATTTTAGTTTCATTGGTGGCCTCTGTGTGACCTGTGAAGGTGCCATAATTATTTTTCTCATCCTGAGTATTTCTGTATCTCGTAATTTCTTCTGTGGTGTTGAAACAAATGAAGAGGAAAAGAAAAAAAAAAAAGGGCAATATTTAAATACAATCTGTGTGATTTATCTGTGCGGTTCTTCACTACACGTTAGCAACCACAAAACCCCCAGCATTGTATGACACACATCTGCAAGTTATTTAAGACAGTAGTAAACCTTGGAACTGAAGTTTATGCGCCTAGATCCCTACTGGGACAACAAAATAAGCCACTTTCTAATCAGGGATTCTGAGTAGCTGGATAAGAATGTGAGAACATCCTGGAAGAAAAACAAATAGCTGATGAAGTAATACCTTTCCTAAAAGAAAATCTGACAACAGTTATGAAAATTCTAGTTCCTATGATATTTGTGCAAATAAGTGATTTTGGATTCATGCTTCTAGGCTCTATCCTTTGAGTTTGGGATATATTTAAATACTTTTAAGAGGAGAGGAAGAATAGGAAATTGATGGGTGACTTTTCATTTTATAGCACCACACAAAGCTTTTAAAAGTCCATTTGATATAAAACATAAATAAGGAACTATGTTTAATAGGACTGTTCTAGCAATCTCAGAATCCCTGTAACATTACAAGCAACTTTGATTTCTTTTCTGTGGTTTATAGTGTCTCTCCAGAACATCTCAACAAAATATCATACTTGCAATGCATTATTCTTTCTTAAATTCTGTTATGCTGTTTGCAATATGTATTTGATACACACATTTAGTGACAAGGTGAGCATACGAAAAGGACAAATATCCCCAAGTATAAAATCCAACATAAATTGAATGACTGGAAATTGACTTATTTAGCACTTTCTTACTTCGTGCTGTCAGAATTCCACTGACATGATCTTATATGAGGCAGCACTATGTGCCTCCAGATTGTTAAGAAAAGTCTAAGGAGAATTATATTTATTCTGTACAGTCCTCCAAGTACATGTCTTGAATTTACTCATAATACAATGGTGGCAAAATCCTCTCTTGTGCTATAATTCTGCTAAATGAGAGACCTTACTGGAAGACACCACTTCTTTTCTGGGCAGAATGGGTCTCTTGGAAAGTGTGACTGATAAGCCAGATGGGTCTCCTGCCATTCAGAGGGTCTTTGGCAGGCTGGAGGGGTGGCACAACACAAGTCTCATGAAGTTGAACAATGGGAAGTGACAAGCCCTGTCCCTAAGGAGGAGTTAACACTGTACAACCTACCTCCTGAAAAGCATCTTGGCAGAAAGGGACCTGGGAGTCCTGGTGAACACCAAGCTGACCATGCCATGTGCTATGTGCCCTTATGACAAAGGTGGCCAACATCATGATGGTCTGCATTAGGCAGTGTCATCAGCAGCTGATGGAGGGAGGAGAACCTTCTCCTCTGCTGAGCCCTGGTGAGGCATATCTGGGATGCTGGGTCCAGCTATGTTCTCCATAGTACAAGGGAGACATGGACTTACTGGAGCGTGTCCATTGGAGGGCCATAAAAGTGATTGAGGGACTGGAGCATATGTCATACGGGGAGAAGCTGAGAGACCTGGGACTGCTCAGCCTGGAGAAGGGCATGGTCAGGGGAATCTTATCCATGTGTACAAATACCTGACATTTATCCTGTAGAAAACAAAGGCAGACTCTTGTCAGAGCTGCCCAGTGACAGGACAAGAGGCAATGACACAAATTGAAATACAGGAAATTCCGTTTAAATATAATATTAAAAAAAAAAAAAAAAAAAAAAAAAAGATACTGAGGGTGGTCAAACACTGGAACAGGTTGCCCAGAGAGGCTGTGGAGGCTCCATCTCTGGAGATATTGAAAACCTGACTGGATATGGCCTCTGAGCAGAGGTTTGAACTGTCCAACTTAAATCAGCAATTGTTTCACAGCTGTTCATGACTAACCTAAAGGAATGGTCAAACGGGAGCAGTGAAAGAGATTTTAACATCAGGAAAAATGTGACAGTTGGTGTTGGGAGAGGCAGCAAGCAGAGGACCTCCTGGTGAAGCACTAACTCTTTGTGTTAATGAGTAAGCATGTTAGTGAATGAGAGGTTTTCAGTTGACTGCACCCAAGCCTGCATGAAATCACAAGGTTTGAGCTGCTGTATCAGCATCAGTGATGTAATATTTGCCTTTGGATCTGAGGCTTATCCGTCTTAGTGTTGCAAAGAACTAGTGACTTGCATGTGTTCATTCACAGTTTATTTTGAAATGTCTTAACTATTGTTTCTGGATATCTGGGGAAACTGTAGGATGACACGGGAGGGTTATTGTTGTTTGGGTAATGCTAGCTTGTTTCTACATAGCTAACAACAGCCATATTAGAAATAATTGATTTGTGGTCAGGAGCAGGAGTGAAGGTAGATTTAAACTTCAAGCTAATTTTTGCTGAAGATATATCCTTCTCGCCTTAGTTTAGCTTTGTAATATCCAGCAACTCTGAGAAAGGTCACATTCTTTTTTGTAACTCATAACCATGTTGGAGCAGGATCCAATGGTGAGAGCTACAAGTTGTTCTGATAAACATTCCACTGTTTGCATCTCCACAGCTGATAGGAGAGCTGTAAGAAACCATCTTAAAAAAATCATAAGTTCTTAAAGAGAAGAAAAAGGGATGCAGAAATGGGAAACTGTCAGATGAGTGAAGATGGGTATGAAGAAATGGTGTGAGTGTGAGGAATTTCATCAGAAAGGTTATAGAACAGCAATATGCAGGAGAGTGCAAACAATAAAAAGGCTAACAAGAAGTCATTCTGTAACCAAACCATGTTAACAGTTAGAGGAAGATCTAGGAATAGTCTTTCTACCACTTAATGAAGAGGAAGAGCAAGAGCTGTGTGGAGAGCAGTTGTCAATATCTTACTGTCAAAAAAGCTTCTGGTGGATTTATCTGTAGTCCCAGTCCATTGAGTGGGTCATAAAATGGAAAATATGCTTATTACATTGTCAGATAATATGCGAAGAAATTGCAGGTATGCTTGAGTACAGCTTAGAATGGACAATAATCTTGATAAACTGAAAAAAACCCAGAGATAGAGATTTTATAGAAACAAATGAAAAGTAGTATACTTGGGCAGGATTTTCATCACCCACATGGATATGATACAGTATATCAGTTCTTCAGAGGAGGATCTAGGGAGGGGTCATGATATGGTAGATCACGAGCTGCATGTGAGGCTATTCGTGAAATTCGTATTGGGGCTTATAAGCAGTAATAGATTGAAAGACATAAAAAGTCTCTTTTCCATTCTCCTCATCACTGTTAAGTCCTCTGCTGGAGTACCAGATCCAGGTCCTGAAGGAAAAAAGTTGGAGAGTTTAAAGGAGATCAGTGAAAATGGTCACACATCCAAGAAGCATGGCTTACCAGGAAAGACCACAAGAGCTGGGACTGCTTAGTCTACAGTGGAGAAAATTGAAGTGAGACGTGATAGCAATCATGACATACAAAGAGGCTTTTCCAAAGAAGAAGGGAATCGTCAATTTGCCAGGTGATTGGTGGACAGGGAGAAGAATAAAAGAGATTTATGTTAGGTATTGGGAAAGTCTTTCTCACCATGGCTTAATAAAACAGTGACAGTCATTGCCTGGATAGCTTGCAGTCTCCATTATGGGTTCTTAAAACGTAGACAGACACATGTCAGGAATGGCAGTATCATTGATCCTGAATTGGGGCAGAAGGATTATGATTACTAAATGCTTTCTTGAAGTCTTATTGGGTTCTTAGATAGAAGATTTTGCCAATAAACCTCAAAGCACTTTCTGCAAATGATACTATATTTAAATAATATGTTTATGATTAAAAAAAATCATTTATTCCCAGTTTTAAGAATACTTACAACTTTAAAACCAACTGGGTTCCTGTATCCTGGCAAATGTCCAGTAACCCAACTGACTACCAACAGGTCTATCAACAACCTGTGTTTTTAGTTGCCATGCAATAAAAACTTACTGTTGTTCTTAACCTATATGGTACTTTTAAGCTGGGTATTCGGCTGGCAAGTGCTAGTATAAATTTCTCACATAGATCAGGACCTTAGATTACTAGGTGAGGAAATTTTGGCTCCACACATTCATCCTATGTATCTGTCAGGAGGTGGTTCCACCCCTCCCTGCCTGCAGGTCTGGCCAGAGCTGAGGCTTTGCATAAGGCAGTCTGCAAGTAAAAGGCAACACCAAGGAACAAACACTGCACTGATCCGGTGAGTGCTGAGTTCAGCACCAAGCCATCACTTGTGACTACTCTGAAAAAAAAAAAAAAGAAAAAAAAAGAAAACCTAAGAAATTATATTCATGCCATGATCTTTTGGCAACAGAAATACCAAACATTACTTTATTGAAAAATAAGCAAAAAAAGGCAAAACAAGCAAACAAAAAAATCCACAATGGCTCAAGGTCTTATTTTATGAAAAATAGGATTTATACATAATGGCATGAAGAGAAAACAGCACATTACCTGAGATTTACATATGGTCTTTCTCAAATGTTTCCAGATACTTCCTTTCTTCTGCTAAGAAAAAGAAAAGCTGGTAGGTCACACTGAAATAATTATTGTTTAATTCCCGTGTAATATGATTTCCCCCTCCTTATTTATTTGCCAGACAACATAGGATTTCACCTACTTGTGGCAACAGATAAATTTTCATTGCTTGGGAGAGCTGAGAGAATCTTTAGTGGTTTCCCTTTCCCTTTATGTGGTGTCTAGAAGTCTTGTGGCTGTAAGGATGTCTCAATTTAAATCTTACTTGGTCTCTGTTTTATGAAATAGAATGCTGATCTACATCTGATAGGCAAGACAAGATTCCTTAGAATGAAGACAATGGTATCTCTGACATGTCTGCTTACCTGTTAGAAGAGAGGGCTTACAGATTGATTGAACACAACCTCATCACTCTCTTGAATGCCACTGCACCTTGCAGTGAGGTGTTAAGAGGAGGCTGGGGAAAAAACAGATATATGTGATAAAGTCATGTAATACTATGTTGTTAGCTATTGTTGTGTACAGTCCTGATGAATTAGATGGCCAGTTATCTTTATGAACAGCTCCTATAGACAGTGCACTGTGTTCTGGCTCTGAGCTTCCCCAAACAGCCTCCTGCCAAGAAATGGCCTTTGTGGGCCTAGAGCATTTCCACTGGCAGCCTTCAAAAGGAACAGCTGCATTTTCCCAGCCCTTTGCTGTTACATATCATTCCCTCAGTGCAACTTTGGTGATTTACTATAGCACTTTTCTTATCTGTTGCAGTGCCAAGTGAAACAAGTTTATAAAAAAACATGCAGTAACACTTTTCTGCAAACGCATTTCAGTTTGCTTTCCAGCCCTCTAGCAGTATGTACATTGTCAACTGTTGTATTTCAGCTGCGAGGTGGCCTTTTCAACCTCTAGGGCTAGTAAAATATCTAACTTTTTTAACTAAAAGGGAAGCATTATCATGCTCTTCAAATGAGTTAGTAGTAGCATTTTACCCAGAGTATTTGATAAACAACAACATTTGTTGTTTCCCCATGGAAAAGTGTCACAAAAATTATAGTGTTAACAACCAGTTAGTGTTTCTAGACTTAACAGCCAAGGGGACAGGAGGAAGAGTTTTCAGAGGAAAGCAGTTTAAACTAGTGTGTCAGGCAAACTAGGGAGATCAACATTTTATTTTCCTTCCTGATACTTGTGATTTTGGCAAATTCACTATATCAAAATGAAGATCATAGTTTTATCCTACAGTATAGTTTTTTGCTAACACAGAACTCTGAATATGTCCTTGAAATCAGATTTGAGATATTGAAGAAGCAATGAAATGTATAGCAGCTTTCATTTTTAGGATTTGTTTAAAAAGTCTGAATCAGGCCCAGTAAGTAAGTAAGTAAGTAAGTAAGTAAGTAAGTAAGTAAGACATATGATTTTTTCCATAGTTTCACTTATATTACATTATGCCCAGCTTGTCAGCAATAATACAATATAGGGGGACAAATTCAGATTTGCCTGGAAAATAAAAATTTTTGTATTGCTGTCTGAAGTGGTGTATTTAGGATCTCCATTAAACAAACTGATACTGTAAAAAAAGAATCCATTTCCTGCTTTCATATTCAATTTTCATGTTAAAAGTAGTTTGTATTACTGTTGTGTTCTATTGCTATCCAGCATATGCTGATTATTAAATGAAATATTTAAAATATGCAAATAGGAAGTAATTTATTTGGCAGTTGAATACTGATTCAAAGTCAATGAATTTGTTCTTAGGTTTGATTCTTTCCAAATATGAGAAATTCATGACAACATTTGTGTTAGCTGTTTAAGATAATATAAACCAACTTGATTTCTTCTGCAAACCCTCTATAAATTTATACCCTAGTTGCATTTGGCTAATGATTTCAGTTCAAGTCATACAAATCATTAATTCTGAAAACTATCAGGTTAAAATTAATATTTTTCAAGAAAAAAATTATTTGTTACAGATGACTTCTGAAGTTATTGCAATGGAAGACATAAACAATATTTTTTTCTGTTATTTATTCTTATGCTTGCTTTGTGCCATGCAATTAATATAGACAAAATGATCTGTTTCCTCTGAATTTGTCTTTAAGCTTTTGTGGGGGGTGGGGTGGTGGGAGTGGAGAGAGTTGTTGATTTTAATTGAATTTATATATGCATCACAGAAAAGAGTTAATCTTTCTTATTGGTCTCAGGGTGTGCAAATGTTTGTTCTTAAAATGTTTAGAACTTAAATTTCAGCTCAAAATTGATCTCACAGTGTTCTTTAAAATCTCTAGATCAAAGGTGCTTTGGGAAACACCTGTCTAGTAATACCAGGAGACCAATGCTTTCAGTCTTCAAGACTTAAATTAAAGGTTCAGTTCCATGCACAGCTAAGCTGCTCTATTTATTTGCTGTGACTGAAAGGAAGAGAGCTTCTGTCACATTTTCATCTTCCAGTTCCCCCTTTCTCCAGATCTCATCTCTCCTTTTTCCTTACCTCAGCCTCCCTTCTCCGTCTTCCCTTCTCCAGTCCTTCCCCAGTTCTGACCATTTGGTCCATCATCCCCCTGCCTCTCCCTTATTCCAGCTCTGATGCTCCTCAGGACCTCACCCGTAGCAGCAGCAGTGAATTTTGAGTGTGCTACCTTGTGGAAATGGACTCTGAGGTGCATATCCATTGATAGCCTTATGAGACATAGGAGCAGCAAAGGTTTCAAGTGTGTCACCAATAGGTACCCACAAAAATTACTTTGACTTGGAGTTTAGCTATCCTACTGACAGAAAGCCCCTGAGTTCTTCAAATAGAATTGTGGTTTTCTGCACTTCATAGTAGAGAGAAAATCTGCCTGCATCCCTGTTTTGTCACTTAGAGTTACAGTATTAAAATTTCAAATAAATAAATAATGCTAATCTATGTCCGGCACTGACTAATGAAAGTATTTTTCAGCATGAGCATTTTTACATTCCATCGGCATTTGTGGATGGCTTCCTGTAAAACAAAGGTGGTGTATTCAGTACAAAATTTAATAGATGAGGAAGAACAGTGACAAGGTTTTGTTCTCCCTATTATAATGTGCCTGGCAACTAAGGAAAGGACAAATTTGATTGCAACAAGAAACTCCTAATGAGTTTGCCAAGATGCTAACCCCAGCATGTCTCCCTAATGAGGCTGAGAGACTTCGATGGGTGGTGATACTGTATTTATTCTACACACACAGAAACATTAACAATCCTTTGGAAAGATTAAGTTGTTTCCTAGCAGTATTAATAGATGAAAAATGAGGATTTTTTTTTCACAATGAAAACAAATTAAGAAACAACCACAGTGTTTACTTAAAAATAACAGCAGCACTTTTCCATCCAAGAGGATTTTTGCATATTTTTATTCTTCTGTCACTTAAAAATTAGATCAATTTATTTTTTCTTTTAAGCTGATGTCCTAAGCAGCCACCTTACTCAGCCCCAAAAAATTCCACAGTAAGTGTTTTAGAAATGATAGATGTTCTTCATGTTAATGAAAAAGAGTCACCTCTTCCCTTTGCCTGAAGGAGCCTAAGCATGCCAAAATACCTGATAATTAATCATACCTTCAACTAGTTTTTGTTACTGCAATTTAGAATTTAATATCTTAAAGTTTTAAAATATAAGGGGTTTGTCTGCCTTATGGTTAGCAAGCTTTTAGACATTTACATTTTTAGGTTTCTACATGAATTAGATTCTGGCGTCTCATCTTTTTCTTCATTGGTAGTCATACATCTCAGAAAATGGATTAAATCCACGAGAGCCCAAAGGAACAACAAATATTGTAAGAGTCTTAATAAAACCACAAGGATTTTTAATAATTATAGAAAGCAATAGTGATTCTTTCAGAATCATTGGCTCGCTCATACACGAGTATGGTAATATCCGAAACCTATCGATGCTAGCGAGGTGTTTTTCAGGCACTGGGAGGTACTGTCAGGGAGGGCCAGGTTCTCCCCCAGGGACAGGCAGCTGGGAGCTGAGGGCAGTGACACGACCCAGCAGGGCACGGCTGCGGGCAGCTGGCCACCAGCAAGCTTGTAGCATCACTGGGGCAGTGACTGATGGCCCAGGGCTGAGCTGAAATGGGGCTCCCGAGCCCATAGGCAGGTTGGGGGAGGCCCTGGGGGTGCTGGGCAGGGCCAGTGAGGTTTATTAATGCTCTCAGGGCCTTTGTAGATAAGTATGGTCTTTCCTCTGATGGTCAGTAGACAGCTTTTCACAGTTGTGTTAGCTGGCTTGAACACAGTTCAAGATCCAGATTGACATGGGAAAAAAGCTGTTTTGAGATAGAGTTGGAGGAAATCACTGGCATGGGAAAACATTTACAGCTTGTATTGTACCTGTTCTACAGTTAATGTATAAGTTCATTTTTTTTTTCTGTATTACTTTAGATACAAAATACTTTGAGGAGGTTAAGCAAAATCTCTGAAGTCACAGAATTGCTCTGAGTGGATGTTTCTGTCATAATGTGAGCATATTACATGTCTTTTGTACTGTGCCGGTGGGATGAAATAATTATCAGTGATGTATTGAGGATTTGGTTTTTCAAGAATGTAATGGACCAGCAGTAACAGATGCTGGGAAAGGGATTTTCCTGAGGTCACAGAGCTTCAGGAGCTGAGGTAATGTGGCAGCCAATTCCAATGCAGGTGTAACTGAAGAAAGGTTAAAAAAGAACACTATTCAGAAGAAGAAGTCTTCTTTAATGCATTTATAATTTTAAACATTGTGACTGATCACATATAGTCATTAGAAGGTAAATGTGCTCAGCAGTGGGAGCTACAATTACCTACACAAGAACAGTCAGAGGAACGCTACTGAGATCAGTGTCAAGGTCCCAGAAGTCAGGAATGGCAGAAGTGAGTTGGCCTGATAATCTCAGCTGATGGCCTTTTGTGCTTTTGTGTGTTATTAGATAGTCTTTAGTTACATCACCATCCCACCCAATTTGCAGAATAAGCAAGGCTTATTGAAAGTGAGATTCATCTTGCTTTTCTGTAACTATTTACACGTTAGGCATCTAGTCCAACCTAGATTTGTCAGTTATCTTTCTAGTTGCTGGAAGAAAATAGTTATCTCCAGAGGGTAACACGTGTTCCATATGAAGACGGATATCTAGGATATTCAAAAAGGAAAAATTCTCAGTGGTGTCTTCATAGAGTGAACTTTGGGTTTTTTTTGTGGAGTAGAACTCTAAGATTGAAATCGCTAAAGTTAGGTGAGGTCAATTGCCTCCTAAGCACAGAGGAGAGTTTTCTTCTCTATGTTGGTGTCTGTAGCTGCACACCAAAGGAAGGGCAGCAGAAGATACAAAGTCTTTCTGAAATACAGTCTCTCATAGATGTGGTTTGGTCAGTTTGAGGACCTGCAAGAAGTCTGGGAATCCAGCAACATTAGACTCTTCACATATTGTAGTTAGTTTTCTAGTGAGACTTTACCAGTGTGTGCAATCTGAGAAGTATTTTTTCTCACTGGCCAGTTGGACAGTTTTTCACTAGGTTGCAAAAGACTCTTCCCTGACAAAAAATTAACCCCCGAATAAAGGTCAAACTCCTGCACTAAAACCTGGAGAAAACAGATTATTCAGTGAAAAGGCTGACAGGACTGTTTTGCAACATGGTCTAAACAATATGATTCCCTACCTTTGTTCTCAGGTATGTCTGATTCATTCGTACTGACATTTTCCAAAGAAATAGCATTGTGCAAACACCAGATATTGTAAGCAATTGATGTTTGCATAGTCTTAAGGCCTCAAAACTATGGCCTTTTAATATCATATATGGCCCCATCTGTAGAGAATGTATTTCAGCTGCTTATATTGCAACGAATCCCTAAATATGCAAAGCATTACCCAGCTGTCTGGCAGACTCCCTGATTTTCATTATGTCCTGAACGTTCAAAGTATACTGAGAAAGTTTCAGTGAGCATCCTGTTCTCCAGAGATTTAAACAACCCTACGGTCTTTTACAGGCGGCTATGAACTCACTCCCATCACATTCTGTCAACTGGGAGCCGTGCTGATGTTTCAGCACAGGGTTTATTAGCTCTGCCCCTTGACAACAGCTGTACATAGCTTCTAGTTTGGAAATGGCTTGTCTCCCGTCCCTCCAGATCATGTCTGCCTGCAGGATCTGTGTAGAGGTGCCCATGGGAAAGAAATTTAAGCAGCACCGCCTGTCTTGTACACAGGGGAGGCTGCTGAGACTGCTTATAATGTGAATAGTAAACTTGCTTACAGCTGTGAGATTTCTCTTTGGCAGCCTGGAGGGGACTGGCTGCAATCATAAATGCACACTGTGCAAATGGTACTGTATTAACTCATTATAATGGTTTCTATTTTGTTACTACCCGGCACATTATGTGCACTGCACAGAAACTAGATTATCAGGAAGAGTGAAAACCCATCATGGGACAGCTATGTCCTGTTAAATTGGACAAACTAAATAACTTGCAATGGCTTTCAGAGCATGTTTTATTTATTAACAGTCTTATAGTCTCCATCAGCTGTTTTTCAGATTTGACCTGCACTGCAGAGTTTTGCCAGCAGAGTTATTTCAGCTGCAAGTGTGAAAATAACCATACTCCCTTGCTGATAGAGCTGTGCTGCAGGAGAGAGCTTTTGTTGGCTTGATTAATGTTGCAGGGGAAAAAAACATAACCAAGTTGATAGAAAACCACTCTTCAATGAATGCACACTGCATCTTCACTAGGCTGCTGTGCCAGAACAGCTATGCTCAAACTGCGGCGTAAACAGAGGCTCTGTAGGAGAGGTGAGCTCTCAGAGATAAACAATCTTTTAAAAGCAGCCAAAATGGAACTTACATGCAAAAAGAGAAATAATAATTTTGCTTATTATGCATCACAGAGAAGTTTTCAGATTCTGTAAAATCCCAGATACGTTGAATTCAGTAGCAAAGGCCTTGCTATTGTGGATACAGAACTAAATGCAGGATTCAGGCTGAAATTTCTTCTTTGGCTCAGGCAGTCCCTGTAGAACTCACCTGTTTATATCTTCACATTACATCTTTTTTTGTCCAAAAGAATTTGAATATTTAATATATTGAACTATAGTATTTATTCTTCATTTTTACTTATTAGAATGCCAATATGCTCTCTTTCCTTATTGGTGCTTTATTAATGCATTGTTTTATCAAAATAATGGAAATTGTTAGCACAATAAAAATATCCATGGAGAACTGTAAGCTTGTAGGGATTAATGATCTTTCTTACCCTTTGAGAATTTGTTTTCAGTTCAGTGAAATCTCTTAAGCTGAATGGACTGGGAGAATGGACTGAGGGTCTGATGAAGCCAGAAGAGTAAAATAAACATTCAAAAAAGAGCAGTGCTCTGCACAGTGAACACAAAGATAACAGCCTGAACCGAACAGAGGTGTGGAATATGCTTTGCAGATAACTACGCACTGCATCCTGGCTGCAGCTTATTGCAATACACTGCAGTGCTGTCATCTGCATTTTAATGTCATCATTAAAACTGCTGGATTTCCTGAGATGTATAAATTGTCCTTCTGGTACAACATATAAAGGCTCACTTCCTCAGTGGTGTTAGTCTCCTGTGCATATGTCAAGTCAGGTTTTAATCCTTTCGGATAGTCCCAGAGTGTTCCTCATGTCGCTTGAAGGCCTCAGAGCTAGACCTTAAAGTGATTAAAAAATCAAGACCAAACTATATTAAAGGCTGAATTTCAGTCTATGAACTACTAAGACAGCTGATCTCCTGGGATGATGCAGCTTACAAATCAGAAGATAAAGCAGAGAGAGCTGAGAGATTGGATAACCTCAGGATCACACACAATTTTTCTTCCTGAGGAAGCCTCTTCACATGCCTATCTCCTATCTAACCCAGTCCTCAATTGTGTAGTCAAAATAATAACAGTGACAAAAACACACTATCCAAGGGGTAGATATATATACTGAAACCTGAGCAAGATTGGATATTTCATGAAAACCCTTAAGGTCTTCATTGCTGGAAATCTGTGTTACAAGTAGAAGTTGTTTAGCTATGACAGTGATGGGTAGTATTTTAAACCCCCGGATAAGCTGACATGAGTTAGGAATAATAATGATAGTATTTTTTGACTTTTATTGTATTTATATGAAATAGGAATGGTACAGTGTTAATTATTTATGGTTTTATGTTAGATTTATAATGATATCATACAGATAATTACATTCAGCTGACTGGGTGAGTGCCATTTTATATCTCAGGGTGGTAAAGGATGAGTGAGACTGAATAAAGAAGTTGCAGTTTTGAACACTAGTCTTTCATCAGAGACCATCAAAGAACATTTATCTGTCTCACAGTACTTTTGTCTGTCATCTGTCATTTGAATAGTATCCTTTGAATTTTTATATAACTGTTGACCAGGATCATTGACTAGGAAAAAAGGTAAACGTCATATCTGTACAATAGTTCATTAGAGGACATTGTTCAAAATTAAATTAATTATATTAATCTCTTCTTAGAGATATTGAAAGCTGTGCCTTTTGAAACTGAGAAACTAATATTTGGATCTCAACTGAGATTTGACAAAAAAAAAGCAAGTGTGATATATGAACTCACAGGTTAGTCCAATGCAAAGGTAGGGGGATGTAATCTAATATGCTCATTCTGTAGTCACAATTAAATCATAAAAGTTAATAACAACAAGCAGAACTGCTTTCCGTCCTGCAACTTTTCACCAGAAATTACAGAGGCATAATTAAGTTAACACAATTTACTAATGTAATTGTCTATATAGATGCATATTCCAGTATGAGAGTGGCTTTTTCTGGTCTAACTGAAATCAGTTCTGAAGGAATGAATGCCAAAACTGGAAAAATACCTCTTGTAATTAGATGTAAGTGTCCACATATGAATTTGTATTAATGCTATTGTAGCACTTTAGAATCACAGCTTACCTTTTATTACCATAATTTTCTTAGTGAACAACCTGTAATCTTCTATCAAATGGCAGCAGCATTAACACAATCTGAGTTTGGTCTTGCATGAGGTTCCTGTTCTAAAATAAATTCAGCTGTGTTTCAAGCTGTTCCCTGCTTTTTCTTCCCCCCCCGCCCCCTGGTTCTGGGAAACTGTACTGAAAACTGATTAGTCACATTTTTTCATTTTTTGACTGGCACTGCTGACATGTATGCTCTTTTAGAACTTACGGTATTTTTTTACCCTCTATTACTGTGTTTAATTTTTTTTCAAGTAAAAATGTGTATTTACACATAGTGTTTCTAAAATGGTCTTGCCAGTTGAGTAAATACTGCTCTGTATATACAGGAATATTAAGTTGCTTAAACAGACATGTAGAAGTGTATTAGTTGATCTAGGAGAAAAACATTTGTGATCATAATGCCTTGTTGGTTTCTCTGTGTTGATGAGGACACATACTCGTTAAAGTAAGTGAATATGCATGTGCATATAATCCTGGTTTACCTTTGGGAAGACCTGAAGGATGTGCATTTCAGGCATGATGGTGGAGTAAATGTCGTCTTATATTTGCAGGCACCTGCAACATGTATGAGCAGAGCTGTTCATGCACAGGTCATATTCTTTACATCACCAGAGCATCAAGCAGAAGGCAGCAGTGCTGCCTCCCAAGGAGCACATACATGTAATTCCTCCCTTCTCAACACTTGATTAGTTACCGTCGCACTTTTAGATGTGGTGCTTCATCAGCTGTATCAAGACACTAGTAATGGGAGAACTGTCATAAGAAAGGGTCTCTCTGTATCTTTTCTGTCCCAGCTACACGAGTCAGTGCGACCTCTTCACCCTTGGGATACTAGAAGGATCATTTCCATAGCTGCCTTGTTGAGTCCCAGGGCCCAAGTCCTTGAAGGGTCTTGGGAATCCTTTCAGACTCTGGACTGTGTCCCCTAAAAATAGCTGGAAGGTGGCTTTCCTTTATTTTCCTGTCAATTGCTTCTCCAGATGTCTGGCAGCCTCGACAGATGATGCAAGAATGTCAGCTGTCACACGCGTGCTGCACAGCTGCCCTGCAAAGGTCTGCACTCGTATACAGTGAGCCTGCGCTAACTCACTCGCCACAAGAGCAGCGTGCTCGTTGCATATGCACATCAGCTGTGTGGAACCACGGAGGCCCTCAGCCAGCATGGCTCAGGGCCTTCCAGTTCCCTCCGACAGCCTCCAGCAGGATCCCTCAGCTATGCTTTTTCTAATCAAAGGCAAATTGCCTTTGGATCCAGTATAGTCCAGCATGCCTTTTCATCTACTTCAGGGACATGTGTACTTGCACAGGTAGATTTGCTGTAACTGCAGTGCTGTGGTGTACAGCCTCAAGAGCAATGTGGGCAGTGTCTGGCTGGGGCAGGTACTCATGATACCGTACACCGGCTGGCTGGCTTACTCAGCCTCACCAGCAGTTGCCACCCTGTTGCAAAGGCGGCAGGAGCAAGCGCTCTTTAGCTCCTTCCCTTAGCAGCCTGCTGCTGTGGCTCAGGCCCGTCTTTGTTGGTAGTTTAAGGCTTTGCTCTGGAGGAGTTAAAGCATGTGCACATACCGCAGTCTGCCAACTCTCCTCTGAGGAAAATAGCCTCTGGCAGAAAAGAAGAAACAGTTTTGAGATGAGATTGTTGTAAAGGGTTTTGGCAGGACTCCCTACATCTCTTCTGTTAAAGCCCTTTGTGGTACTAATGTGTAGGAGTCCTACAGACTTCTGTAGGAAGAAGAATAAAATCCCATTTTATGTACAATGACAATATATCTTTCTGATATAAACCCCACATTCCTGGGTGTACTGGGAAAACAGTGATTGTGTGGACCCTGGGTTTCAGTGATGATAGTTACAGCTGACTCATTATTTCATTATTTATCTCATTATTCTGTGAATAATGAAAGCCATATTTAAGACTTTAGGAAAAAAGGAATAACCTGGCTTATTTTAAAGTCACAGAATGTTTCTGTAGTGCCTCAGAGAGATTAACATAGCTTTGGCCCTTTCATAGTTTCAAATAATTTATTCTTCCTTAATTACATAATTTGCTAAAACTTATAATGTAATGATAAAGCTAATTTCATTTTTTACTGATAGAGTGGAAGAGGTGAAAGCAATTTCCAGTTACTGCAGCAAAGCACCAGGATCTATTTAGAGAAATAAATTGATTTAGATGCCATAAAAAGTGGCAGCACAAAGTCAAAATGTTACTCATACTGTTAAATAATTTAGCTAGTAATTTCTGTCTCGCTTGAGTATATCTGACTTACTGCATTTCATGATTTATATTTGCAGGATTTCTCCGAGATGACCACCTTTTACATCCCTCCCACGAAACTCAAAAGGAACATCTTTGAAATGAAGGCGATGCCTCAAAATGCTTCTGTTTCTTTTTCCTGTTCGCCTCAGGTATGAAGGGACAAAGCCATTCAGAAGTGTGAAGCATTTTTTCACCAGCCATAATATTGTTCTCTGGGGGGCTCTTCCTCTTCCTGCAGGAAAAGCTGTTCTTTCTCTCAGTGAGATTTCCACCAGTTTGTGGTATCTTGCAGTTAGTGTCACTGAGAAAGCGTCGCTTGACTGCAGTGAGAGAGACAGCTGGTCACCTACCTGCTCTCTGTTTACAGGCAGTAGCTAATTTTAACTATGATGTAAGTGAAATCCAGCATCTGATCCAATTTGGTCAGGATGACTTTGCTAATTTCTTAATCATGTGTCTATTTCGAACTCCAGTGTGGCAGTTGAAAGGTGAATGAATAATCTCTGGACTTCAAGTTGATGGTTACCTTGGGACCAGTGGTGTTCTACTCATCATGAATAAAACATGGGCAGTTCCATTCAGCCTTATATATTCACTTAAAATAATAACAATAATAATAACAAAAACATCATCAACAACAATAATAATAACAACAACAATAATAATAGTAACAATAATAATAACAACAACAATAATAATAATAAAGTATATCTTTGACTCATATAGCAAATTCATTTCTGAAGTTGAGAAAATTTCTGAGATAAACTTGATTAAGAAAAAAAATAACCCTTAAATTTGTGAAATAAACTCATCACCAGATTGATTCCACAGTCAAGTAAGAAGTCAAGGAAGGGGTGTTTGGCAGTTTATTTTTGTTCAGTGGTAAGTGAAGGAAAAAATTAAAGGAAAAATCAAGAAGGAAATTAAAGGAAGGAAGAAACCTAAAATGCCAATACTAGTGAGTATGAATTACAGATTAGAAAAAAGAGAATGTCAGTGTGGAGAGATAAAAGATATTGGAACAAATGAGACTGGAAGTTCTGAGGACAAAAATAACATCTTCTCAAGGGTATTGAGGAGAATATAAAATGTAACTGGTATCCATTGCCACAAGGAGATGGAAATTTTTGAAGAGCATTGGAAAAACTGTATGTTCAATAAATATTTTTGTCTTCCATTTGAAAAGAGCAGAGGAATCCAGTCATAATACATGAGGATGGAAAAAGTACTTTCCAGTCTGCTAGAGTGAAAGGAGTCCCACTAACTCTGTGTCCAGCAGTCCAGCCCATGTGGTGGCTGCATCTTCTCTCCAGTCAAGGGCAGGTACTCCGGAGTGGGGTTTATCCCACTCTCCGTGCCTGGCACTGTAGCAGCCGAATTCCCAGCAGTCCTCGGGTAGGGACGCAG